>SMDT01000085.1:0-214874 GCA_005392925.1 Aquilaria sinensis
ACTACATTAGCCTTTCCTTTAGTGTATTCAATGGTACAATCAAAGTCATTGAGGTATTCCAACCACCTTCTTTGTCTCATTTTCAAGTCTTTTTGACTGAAGAATTATTTCAAACTCTTACAGTCAGTAAAAACTTGAAAATTACTTCCCAACAAATAATGCATCCATTGCCTTAAGGAAAAAACCACAGCAACTATCTCCAAGTCATAAACTGGATAGTTCTTTTGATCTGGTCTTAGTTGCCTAGAATAATAAGCAACGGCTTATCTACCCTACATTCACACACACCCAAACCCTGCCATAAAAACATCTATGTAAACCTTAAAAGGTTTATTAAGGTCAAGTAGTACCAAGACTGGTGCTGAAATGAGCTTATTCTTTAACTCCTAAAAGCTTTGCTCATACTCCTTTGGCCACTCAAGCTTCTGGTCCTTTTTTGTTAACTGTGTCAAATGAGTAGCTATCATAGAGAACTTCGGCACAAACCATCTGTAACAGCTAGCTAAACCCAGGAAACTCCTTATTTCCTTTACATTCTAGGGTTGCTTCCAGTCCAAGACAGGCCTTATATTTTCTGGATCCACAACCAGCCCTTGTCCATTGATAATATGACCTAAGATACTGTAGCAACATGTTTTTAGGAGTCTTTACCAATCAGTTTACACTTAAGTCAATTGGATACCTGCTATGATTAATGAGAGATTTTAAGGTCATGAGTTGGTTACGCTAAAATAACCTTATTATACCGCCCAGAAATTGGTAACATAGGGGCTCGATTTTATCTTTTTCCAATTTTTTTTTACCTTACCATTGATAAAATAGATTTAATAAATTTCATATAGTTATCTTTGATTTTTAATTTAATTTTAAACCATGAATCTTATTAGACCAACTAGATATTGAATCCTAGATGTCCTTGAAATCTCAAAACCTTACCAAATCCACCAAGAATTTGAAAGGAGTATATCGTTCAAAGTCATGAGTCTTATCGGACAAATCAGATTCGAACGAATAATCCACTTGGGGATTTTATCAAATCACCAATAACGGATACTTGAAAATTTGTTGAGTAATTTACAGTTTCTTAATCAAAATTTTTTGTGTGTTATTAACCTTTAGATGCATTTTGGGAATTAAAATTAAACTATTTTAAAAATAAATAGAAGAAGAGATGGAACAAATTAATATCCTACATTATACCGCTATGAAAATTTAATCTCTAAGTTTAATGCATGGGCAAACAAACAAATAAACAAAGGAAACAAAATAAAAGGTATGTTGTCAGTGACTAATCTGAAAAAGTGAAATATATTAGTGACTTAATTAAAAAAATAAAAAGGTGAAGGACTAAATGGTGGTTATACCAAAAGGATGAAAAATTGACTAGATTGATTTTGGATGAAATTGGGTTGGTTGTAGGTTAAGGAAATGGGACCTCCTCAATTCCCCATTCACCAATGGCAGAGGAGTGAGCAATTACCTGGGCTCAGGTGATGCAACAATGGCTAGAGAATGGATGCTCGGGCTAGTCAAATCAGAGATGAAGATGGTGGCTAGAGGAAACCGAAGACGGACCGGTGTGTTGTGCAGCTTTCTCCTCTCGATTATATGTCGATGATGATGGGTGACGGCTGGGGCGACTGTAGGGCAAGGGGTGACGTGATGAGGTGACCTTGAATTGATGGACTAAAAATGTCGAGGGTAGTCAGAATGCCCCAAGGGTCACGGCGTCAACTGGGCATGACATAGGGTTTTAGGGATGAAAGGCGTTGAGACAGGGAGCTAAACTATAGTTTCCTTTTTTCTTGAAGAAACTTAGGGTTTTGCTAATTTCTTAGCTTTTTAATCCCCTATTTTTCTCTCAAATGGTGACTTTTATTTATAGGAGCAGAGTTGTAGGCGAGATTGAAAAGGTTTTAAGAGGCTAAACCTCTTTCAAATTAAGTTTGATAAAGTTTAAATCTCTTAGGATGTTATCTGGCAAAAATACTAGTCCAAGTTTAGGAAAACTCTCAAGCTGCTGGCTTGACCCCAGATTTTATGCGAATTTCCAATTTCATCCAATATTTCCCTAATTTGTTACATGAGCCCACAAATTTGCAAACCTTTCCAAATTTTCCTAGAACTTCATCAACTTGCTAGATTTGCCTGAAAGTTCATGGAATTGGCATATTTGCTCCAAAATTTTCAATTATGCATGTAACTTCCTTAAAACCTTCAATTCAAATCCAAATTCTTCCATTTTTCCTAAACTAATCCCAATAGACCTCTAGGACCCACAATTAATACCCAAACAAAATTAATTCGTATTTTTTGTTACCACCTTCACAAAATGGGAAAATTACAGCATAAAGACCTGAACTTGTATGCTTTAATTTTCACCATAATGTATGAATTGTGAAGCATAAAGTATTCAATATACACTCCCTTAAGAGGCACAAACAATGATAATTTGGTCATTAAGAAAGCATTGGCATGTTGCCTAATTTTCAAGTAAACTATGGACTAAATTGTAAGGTTACAAAAGTTGGGTACTCAATTGCACAAATTTTCAAAGATGATTATGGAAAGGACATGGATGGAATTGTTAGGAAAGGACATGGATGGAATTGTGAAGAAAGGACATGGATGGAATTAAGGATATTGTTGGAGACCAAAGTGCTTAAGGAGGCAAAGTTAGTCATTTAATGCTTAAGGACACTTAAGGGCTTAAGTGTCCTAAACTTTTCTAAAGGTGAAAATGACCCTTGACCAAGGTTAAAATAGGTAAAAAAAAAATGTCATTTTCCCATCCTAAATTGATGGTAAAAAATTTATCGAAGTATGATCTAAAGTTTGCAAAATTTGCAAACATGCTAGTACTAAAGACCAAGAAAGAAATAAAGCTACAAAAAAATCATTTTCTCCCAATTTTCTTCTAGAAATTGGACCTCCACCTGCTAGGATTCTTCCTTGAACTCCTCCACATCCCTCCATAGCCACCTTACTGCAAACAATCAAGAGAAGGAAAGAGAATACAGCCAAAGCATCAAGGAAGACCATAAACCATAGTTTTCGGGTTTATCTAAGGTTTATTGGATTTCCAGAAAAAGGTAAGGAGTTCTCTTGCTCTCATGGGATGTTTACTATATTTCCAAGAATCCATGGAGCAATGGCTAAGCTTGAAAGAGAGCCATGAGCTTGATGAACCAAGCTTAGTGAGGGGAGTGCAGTTAGTAAAGGTTTTATGACATAGTGTGAAGTGCACAGTGATGACAATGAATTTAAGGGTTTCTAGTGGCCAAATTTAGTTTCCCAGAGTGAATCAGCTTCCTAAAGTGTTCCTAGTGGAGTTGCCTGGGTTACCACCCAAGCAGGACACCAAGTTTTCAATTCACCCCTAGCATAGCACAAAACCGATTTCAGTACCGCCATATCGAATATTAGCTCCTGAAAAGGATGAGCTGAAGAAGCAGTTAGAAGAACTACTAGGGAAAGGCTTTATAAGGCCCAGTGTAACATCGTGGGGAGCCTAGTGTTGTTTATGAAGAAGAAGGACAGAACTTGGAAACTGTGCATCGAATACAGACAGTTGAATGCAGTAACAGTTAAGAATAAGTATCCACTTCCTAGGATTGATGAATTGTTTGATAGGTTGAGGGGAGCGAAGGTGTTCTCTAGGATTGACCTTCGGTCTAGATACTTCCATATCAGAGTTAAGGAGGAAGATATCCCAAAGACCGCATTTGGATGCTCTATATTGGATATTTGCATAGTATTTTCTTGTGTTTTAATGTCTTTCGATGCAATGACTGCTAAAGGTTACATTACCTTAATGTTAAAGTGTTCTCCCTACTAAGTTTCTCCATGAAACTTACCTCCTTTCAAATCTGCCCATTTCAGGTCTAGTGAAAAAATTACATTCAAACTGACCATTTTTGTTTGAGTTTTGATCTAACATTTCAGGTACAAGAACGTTCATGTGTCTAGTTATAATTTGGAAAGTTTGGTAATTTTAGGAGCAATTTGGTATTTTTAGTGATGGTGCTTATTGTGTTACACAGCAGCTGTCCAGCATCCTGTTTTGGAGTGCATCGTGTCTCAAGCATCTCTTGTGACTTGAGTGCGTGTCTTTAGTTGAGTTAAGGCCATGATGTAGTGCATAGATGCATGTACATGTAAGGTATGTAAATTTGGAACAATTATGTGAACATTTAAGGATGGTTTTGCTATGTATGTGAAGGTGGTGCACAAGCTGTCTAACTGTGAATGATGGGCTGCTTGTTTGTAAATTTTGTTTTCACCACATAAAGTTGATATATGCAAGAGCACGAAATTCCTATGTGTATTGCACATGTATGGGATAGCCTTGGAAAGCTTACGCCTTGTGATTGAAGTGTTTGTGCACTTATGAAATTTTGTATGGGCATAATGGTCATAAAGTGGATAGAATTTTGACCCTGCACTCAAAGTTCTATATCTCCTTGTGTAGAGTGAATCTTTGTATGAAATTTTGACTACGAGACATCTTTGTTGGAAGACATTGTGACTTCGGGAGAGACTTCCTGAGGGGGAGAACGCCTAGAGCTCAAATTTCCCAGGGGAGTGTGCCTGAAAATACTCAGAAAAGAGGGTTAGGAGGTCCCCGGGGAGGAGCCTCCGACACCCTAGTCTGTGTCCTGAGAGGTGAAAGAGGGGGAGCACTAGGAAGTTTAGTGGCCTTGCCTGTTTGTGTTTTCTCGAGGAGGACGAGTCGAACCGTTTGCCATGGTCTGTTCCCTAGTATTTATAGGAGTGCCCAGCCCGTTCAGATGACGACACGTGTTCGGTCGGATGATGTTCTCCAAGTTTCTGGGCGTAGGGGACAAGTAGCCGGTGGCAGCTCTTGAACCAAGACAGGTCGTGACAAGACCTGGACGGCATCGGCGTGTCAGACTGCCGTTTGGGAGGCATGTAACACCTGTGGGCAACATGTCAGAGGCTCCTTAAATGCTCATGCCGTACTCCCAGAGGTCTTCTGGGCGAGGTTGTCCTTTGGTATGGACGCCCTTCTTCGGGAGTTATGCTCGTAGTTCGGGGAGTCCTTTAGTTCGGTGGTTCTGCCTTCGAAGGATTCTCTCCTGCTTGTAAGGGCTAGGCCTCTATCCCGAAGGTGATCTGTTTGGTCCCCCGAAGGAGCCGGCAATACCTTTGGATTTCCTAGTGTATTAGCCGAAGTCCTGACTTCGTGGTGCTCGACTTCACTCCTACCGAGGTCAATGACAGTGCTTCTTTTCGGCTGACGCCAGGCTTCCCAAACACAACTTCGGTGGGAAATATGTACTGGGAGAGGCGATAGCCCTTCGGCTATCAAAGGCCCCCCTTGAAAAAGCTGAAGTGGAAACTTCGGTTTGTCAGCTCTCGGAGGGCGCCTCTTTGGGCCTTGGGTGTAGCACCTGTGCTGAAGACCGACCTTTCGTCAGAAGATGTAGGCTGTTCGACCATAGCCTGTCTTTTGGTGTGTTCGAGGTAACCTACTTTTTTCCTTTTGCTGGTCTGTGTAACATCGTGTCTCGTAACCAGGCGTGTCAGTCTAGAGCGGCGCACCCAGGATTTAGGGGTGTCAGAAGGCGTGTCCCTCTTTTGGCGCGATTGCTGACACGTGGCACGTTTGTCATTGGCGAAGGCTGCATCGGATACAGCAGGTGCATCTTTTCACGCTCAATAATCAGTTGTGGTGACTGTTCGCCTTCGTGGGGTACTTATGACGCCGGTTCGCCTACCCCCCTCGGCCTATATATACTCTTGTTCCTTCATAACCTCCTTTTGCTTCTGCTTTTGCTCTCTTCTGCCTTTCAACTGTTTTTGTGTTTTCCCCTGCTTTTCGTGGCGGTGCTACTGATAGAATTTTTTCTGGCCACCTTTCATGACGGCGTCTTCAAACCTAGATTTTGGCAAAGCATTTGGTGGGTTTTAACTTCCCGAGTCTTCTTGTTTTCAAGCTGTTTTCCCGAGGTCATTTTTGCCTTTTTTCGAACTCATTTTTCAGCCGACATGCCTATTCCCGAGAGCTGGCAACCTCTTCTGTCTCACCCTTGCTGCACTACTCCTAAAAAATTAGAAAAATGGAAGAAAAAATTCTACCTTCCCTCGTATGCCGTTACAAGGTTGACACGTTCTGACCAATTTAGCTTTTCAAACCGTAGTAACGAGGTTACCATTTTTTGAGCCCAACTGAAGGCCAGACTTCGGCACCCTTCTCCGAAGATGATTTGCGACTTTTTCCAATTCCATGGCATTGCCGTAAATCAACTTCCGCCGAACTCGTACTGCTATTTTAACGCCTTCCTCTGTATGTGTAGTGTCTTCAAAATAGAACCCCACTTTACTATCTTTATGCAGTACTATAAGCTCTTCGTGGTCCCGAAGGGTGGCTTTTACTTTATGCTACGTCGGTGATCAGGGAGCAAAAAGTATATGTTCACTTTCGCCACTAAGAACAGCTGGCAAGGGTGGCAACAAAAGTTTTTCTTTCTGAAGATGGAGGAGGCCTAGTCGCATGTTCTGACCAAGTGGGCTCAGGGAAGATTGGAGATGGACGTCATAGATCCGAGGATAATGTTGACTCCCGAGTTGGCTCCCGTATTCGCGGACCTCGACAGACGTATCCGAGCCGTCTCTGACTGGGATTCCGAGGTCCCTTTGCACTCTCTCTACCCCTTCCCCATCAATTGGAAGCTGATGACCGAGGAGGTTCTTCGGGAGCTAGGGGTAGTGAAGGAGCACAAGACGGACCTTGGGATGTCGGCTCCTGCCATCGCTGGGAAAGACTCCTGGCTAGTGCAACTTCTTCGGGAGGAAGTTACTTATGAAAATTTTTATGAGCGTAAGTTATCTTCGAGTCCCTTTGTTATAATTTCATCTTGGACTCACACTGATGTCTTCTTTCTTTTCCAGAGATGGGCGACGACACTGCTGCCTTCTACAAATCCCTTTTCCTCGGTCAATCTGAGAAAGGTGAGTAGATGAAGAAGGCCGTCTCCCGAAGGCGGAAAGCGACTGGGCCTTCTTCTAAACGGGCGAAGAAGATTGTTCAACCTCCTCAGCTGGAAGTTCTTGAGGGAGTAAGCGGAGAGCCCGAAGTTTCCGCCGCTCTGCCGCCCGAGGTTGCTGCTGTCGACGTCCCTCCTCAAAGTCCTACTTCATCGTAGGCTCTTCTGGATGCCTTGGTAGAGGCCCCTTCTGCTGAGGAGCGGCGCAAGAGCAAAGGCAAGGAGATTTCTACCGAGGAGGTTTTGGATTCTGACGACGACGTGGCCGAAGTGCCACCAGGTTCGTTTTGTAACAAACTGTGATGCCTTCATTTTTTTGAATTTTGGATGCCTTGGTAGAGGCCCCTTCTGCTGAGGAGCGGCGCAAGAGCAAAGGCAAGGAGATTTCTACCGAGGAGGTTTTGGATTCTAACGACGACGTGGCCGAAGTGCCACCAGGTTCGTTTTCTAACAAACTGTGATGGCTTCATTTTTTTGAATTTTGAGATTTACTTGCCTTGACCAGCTGTTTGTTTTGCCATGCAGGGGAGTTACTTACTCCGGGTTGGGCAGCTGAGCATGTCCGGAAGCGAGCCCTTCGAGATGCCCGTATCCCGAAGGGGAAGATCCCGAATGAGCCTTTCTGGTCATTTATGGAGGACATGAATTTGTACTCCGGAGACTGCCAGCAAATGGCAAAAGAGATCTCAAAAGGGATCCTTACTGAGGCCTCATTCAGGGCCATTGCGGAGTCTCACCGGGGCGATGATTCCCGCGCCGCGAAAGTTTCCGAGTACGCTGCCCAGGTATGCTTCGGGCTTTTCTTTTTCCTGTTGATTTCTTCTAAGTATTTGGCTCTCTTTTTTGCCTTACTGACTTTGCCTCTATTTCTTTGCAGCTGCTAGGGTATGCTGGTTTCCTCAGAGTTCGGGTGGCGAGGCAGACGGCGTTCCGAGCTTCGGCCTTAGAGGTCATAGAAAAAACTAAGGCCACGTGCTCGGAATTGGCTGCCCAGAACACGCAGCTGGCTCAAGCTGCAGAGAAGGAAGTTGCTGCCGTTCGGGAGGAGTTCCTAAAAGAAAAATAGGAACTTTTGAAAGACTCATCCCAGAAAATTTCTGACCTCGGCTCCTAGGTGGCGGAGCTGATCTCGGCGAACAAGGCGCATCAAAAGGAAAAGTCAGAGGCTGAGGTTCTCCTGGCGAAGGCGCTTGTTGAGAAGGCTACGCTCCAAGCCGAGGTTGATTCTTTGAATATGGGGCCGAAGAAGAAGAAGATGAAGGCACTGAAAAAGGAGGTCGCAGATCTGACGAAGGACCTTGAGGACCTTGGGGTCGAGAAGGATAAATCCGACCAGATGACCAAGGTTGGTTTCCAGGATGGGTTTTGCCTCGCTCGGCACCAAGTTCTTCAGAGTTTCCTAGATCTGGACCTCTTTTTCTTGGAGGCCCTAAACATTCCCGAGGGGCCTCGGTGGTCTTGGTCCAAGATTGAGCACTTGAACTTGCCTTCTTCTTTCCCGGTGCCAAAGGTGGTGGAAAAGGGCGCAGGAGCTGGTGGCTCCCGGGACGCCGAGATTCCTTAGTTTGTTCTAGGGTCCTTTGCCTTCTTTTCTTTCTTTTTTGTACTTCTCCCTTTAGCACTCCTTCTTCTCTGTAAGCAAATTCATTTCAATAAAGACCTTTTCTTTTTAGAAAATTTGGCTAAGTCTTTTTGCGAGATTTTTCATTTCCCATTGTCCCGAACACGTTCGCTCAAGAGACTTCGGAAAATCATATCTGCGCTCATTTCGGCGATCACCTTCCTGGAATTCTGACTTGTACAATTTATGCTTAGGAACTTTTCTGAGAAACTTTTGTACTTAGAATATTTTTTCTAATTTGTACAAAACCATTTTCCAATCGAAATCCTAAGCATAGAACTTTTTCAAGGCGTTTGAATGCCAAGTGTTTTTCAATTCTACGCCTTCGGGATCACCGAGCTTGTACACCCCTTTTCGCACTTCGGCAAGTACCAGGTAAGGTCCTTCCCAATTTGCACGGAGTACCCCGTGGGATGGCCTGCGGGGTGCAAATTCAGCCTTTCGAAGAATGAGGTCTCCTTTCTTGATTCCCTTTGGCCTGGCCCGTAAGTTTATGGCCACAGCCACTCTTTGCTGAAATGCTTTTCTTCTCAGTTCAGCTATTTCTCTGTGTTCGCCGACTAGGTCGAGCTTGGTCCTTATTCCGAGGTCATTTCCACTTTCATCAAATACTTGCACCCACACTGATGGTCGCACTACCTCGATTGGGATGATGGCCTCTGTACCAAAAACGAGTGAAAAAGGCGTTTCCCCTGTGGCTCTTCGGGGTGTTGTTCGGTAACTCCATAATACGCTTTGGAGCTCTCCTGGCCATTTCTCTTTTGCTTCTCCTAGCCTCTTTTTCAGACCATCTTTTATGGTCCTGTTAAATACTTCTACTTGCCCATTGCTTTGGGGGTGAGCTACTGGGGCGAAGTGCATTTTTGTTCCGAGGTCACTGATAAATCCTTGGAACCCTTTGTCTATAAACTGGGATCCATTATCAGCTACTAGTACCCTCGGTATGCCAAATCTACATACGATATTTTTCCATATGAATTTCTGCACTTCTTTTGCCGAGATAGTAGCCAAGGGTTCTGCCTCGACCCATTTGGAGAAATAATCTACCGCTACTACGCAAAACTTCACGCCTCTAAGTGCTGTTGGGAGTGGTCCTATGAGGTCTATGCCCCAAACTGCGAAGGGCCAGGGATAGTCAGCCAAAGTTACCATTTCCGAGGGTGTCCTCTGGAAATTCGCATGTCTCTGGCAATTACCACATTTCTGGACGAACTGCTTGGCGTCCTTTCTCAGGGTAGGCCAAAAGTATCCTTGGCGAAGTATTACTACTGCCAGGGCATCGGTTTCGATGTGTAAACCACAAGCGCCTTCATGTACTTCTTCGAGGATCATTTCAGTATCCTCTTCACCAACACACCTCTGTAGTGGATTTGCATATCCCTGCCGATATAATTCTTCGCCAATTAGGAAGAATCGACCGGAGCGTCCTCACACTTTTACAGCTTTGCTGGGGTCTTCGGGGAGCGTATTGTCTATGAGATATCTTTTTATCAGGTCTTTCCAGCCTCTTCCCGAAGTTACCATGCTCAGCACTGTGATGCTCGGGTGGTTTAGCACCTCGGTGCATGTTCTTGATTTTTCCAAGCAATCTGCCTCGGCATTATCTCATCGAGGTACATTTTCGATTCGTACGGTGTCGAACTCCCGGGTGAGCTTTGCTACCAATTCATGGTATTTTGCCAAGGTTGGGTCCTTTACCCCGTAGTCTCCTGCCGTTTACCAGCTGGGAATCACTGTGGGCTTTCAAGTTTCTTATGCCAATTTTTCTGGCTAGGCGCAATCCTACTATGAGGGCTTCATACTCAGCCATATTGTTGGTGATGTTAAAGCTGAAATTGATAGCCTTCATTACTTCTAGGCCTTCGAGACCTCTAATAATTACCCCAGCTCCCTGGTGTTCGGACCCTGAGGCTCTGTCAACATACAAAGTCCAGTCGGGCTCACCTTCACCATGATCCGGATGGCTATCCTCGGTGGTTGGTACTTCGGCAATGAAGTCTGCCAGGGCTTGAGCTTTTATGGCTTTCCGAGGTTCATAAGTGATGTCGTGTTCGCCAAGCTCTATACACCACTTGGAAAGCCTTCCCGAATGATCAACTTTCCTCATGACATCCCGTAGTGGTAGACTACTTCGGACGATGATAGGGTGAGCCTGAAAGTATGGTCGTAGCCTTCTTCCTGCTAGTACCAGAGCAAATATAGCTTTCTGCAGCAAGGGATACCTGACTTTGGCACCGTGCAGGGACTTGCTTACATAATAGACCGGCCATTGCTTCAGCCCCTCTTCTTTCACAAGGACCGAGCTCACAGCTTTTTCTGTGACGGCGAGGTATAACACGAGGGGCTCTCCCTAACGAGGTTGTCGCAGAGTGGGCAGACTAGCTAGGTAGATTTTGAGTTCATCCCAGGCCTTTTGGCAGTCTTTATTCCAAGGATGATCATCATTTCCAAGGTTGTCCTCCTTTTGTGTTGCCTTAGTGAGGACTTTGAAGAACGCTCGACACCGGTCTCCATATCTGGAAATAAACCTACTAAGAGAGGTTATCCTTCCAGTGAGTCTCTGCACATCTTTTATTGTGGCGGGAGTTCGAAATTCGAGTAAAGTCTTAATTTTTTCTGGGTTAGCGTCAATGCCTCTTTCTGATACTATGTACCCAAGAAACTTTCCCGAGGTCACTCCGAAGATACACTTTTTGGGATTACGGCGGATCCCGAAGGTTCTGAGCTGGTGGAAAGTTTCCTTTAGATCCACGACGTGGTCACTAGGCAGCTTGCTCTTAACTATCATGTCGTCGACATAGACTTCCATATTTCTCCCTATTTGATCACTAAAGACCTTGCTCATCAACCTCTGGTAGGTTGCTCCTGCATTTTTGAGGCCGAAGGGCATCTTGACGTAACAGTACGTTCCCCCCTCGGTGATGAAGGAGGTTTTCTCCTCATCTTCGGGGTCCATCCTTATTTGATGATACCCACTGAAGGTGTCTAGGAAACCTAGGAGCCCGTATTCGGCAGTTGAGTCTACCAATTGGTCTATCGGTGGGAGAGGGTATAAGTCTTTAGGGCAAGCATCATCCAAGTTCCTGAAGTCGATGCACATTCGGAGCTTACGGCTTCCTTCTTTTGTGGCAATTACCACATTACTTAACCATTCGGGGTATTTGACCTCCCTGACGACACCAGCGTCTAACAAGCGCTGGACTTCAGTTTTGACAAAGTTACTTTTATGGACTGAGATGCTCCGTTTCTTTTGCCGGACAGGTCTTGCCTCCGGACTTACTTTAAGGCTATGCTGTATTACGCTAGGGTTTACCCCTTGCATATGTTTTGGCGAGTAGGCAAATAGATCTTTATTTGTCAGCAGAAAAGATACAAGTTTTTTCTTGTCACCTTCGGCCAAGTTTGTCCCTATTCGGGTATTTTGGCCTGAGACAAGTTCCACTACTTCTATTTCCGCCTTCGCGGGATCTTCTGCCTCACCCTTCTTTGGTGCCTTTGCCTCCATCGTTTATGCGAAGTTGTTTGCTGGAGCTTTTCATGCCTTGACGAACACCTTCCTTACTTCGCTCTGATCGATGAAGATTTCTGCGTCTCCATCCTTGGTGGCGAAAATGACAGTTAAGTATTTCACATCAGGGCGAATGTGCAGATTTCCCTGTGTCTGTGTTCCAAGAATGGCGTTGTATGACGAAGGGACATCAATGACGATGAACCTTGTCATTGTGGAGGCAAATAACTCAACAGTCCCGTCTACCGAAATCCCTTTCATCATTAGGGGAGGATCCATCCATCCGAGGACGGGTAGCTTGGATGGTCCCACCCCGAAGGTAGGTGAGGTGACAGGCTTGAGGTCGCTACTGGATATGCCCAATCTCGGCAGCAAATGTGAAAACAGGACGTCGGCATTTGATCCATCATCAAGTAACACTCTCTTTACGTCCCAGTTTCCTATCCTTGCCATGACCAATAGTGGGTCGTCATGGGGAAATATGATGGTAGAACCATCCTTTCGGGCCAGCTTCTTCGTTGGACTCTGATATTCCATGACTGCTATTTCTCTGGCCTTCCTATTTCTTTCCGAGGATGGAAGTCCCGTCGTGATTGTATGTATTAACCCTGCCGGAGGTGGTGGAGGACGCCTCTTTGGACTTCGGTTCCTCTTTCTGTCGGAGTCGTAATCCTCGTCATCTACCTTTCCTTCCTCCTCTTTTCTCCCTTTCGGGGAAGGCATTCGCAGATAACGCCGAAGTTGACCCAGTTTGATCAGTGACTCTATGTACTTCTTCAGTTGGAAGTAGTCTTCGGTGTCGTGGCCGTGGTCGCGGTGGAACTGGTAGAACTTCTTTATGTTCCTTTTGTTATCAGCGGTCATGGCCCTTGGCCGCTGAATTTGGGTCCCCTGTCTTTCCATTGTCATGAGGATGTTGGTCCTTGTGGTGTTCAGGGGTGTGAAGGTTGGGAGTTTCCTTCCCCACATTCTCCGAGGTCGTCCTGCCTGTTTGGCTGGATATCGGTTTTGCTAGCTGAATCCTTCGGCCCGGTTGTGATCATACTTTGGTCCACCCATTCTTAGCTCTTCGGCCGTCATGTGTTGTTCGGCCCTTCGGTAGAACTCGCCAAGTGTGTCCGGAGGGTCTTTGGAGAATTCGTAAAACAACTGTGAATCCCTCCGAAGGCCCCGTGTCATCGCGAGGATGCGTATTTCAGGCTGAAAGTCTGGGACACTCAAAGCTTCTTTGTTAAACCTTTCGACATAGTCACGGATGGTTTCTCCACTTCTTTGCGCTATGTCAAACATCTAGACGGGCTTCTTCGCCGTCGGCCGACTTCCAATGAATTGTTGTGTGAAGGCCGTAGATAACTCCTGAAACTCTGAGATGTTTCCTGGAGCTAACGAATTGTACCTGGTTGTTGCTAGTCCTGTGAGGGTGACCTCAAAACATTTGCACAAGGTGGCATCGTCGGCACCGTGCATCATCATGCTGCGTCTATACTTGGTCAGATGAGCCTGTGGATCAGTTTGGCCATCGTACGTTTCCAGCTGAGGTACTCGGAAGTCACTTGGCATGGCTGCTTCAACTACAGCTCGGGTGAATGGGGACTCATCCCCACAGAAGGTCCTAGATAACCTGGCCCAGACGGGCTTGCGGGCTACCTGTTTTTCCACCCTGTCCAACCTCGCCAATATCTTCTCCAAAAGGAGCGTGGCGCTAGGCTCTTCCTCCTGGTGCTTGTAGGCTTCGTTGCAAGGAGATTGCCTGTGTGATGGCCGAAGTGCCATGGTCTTGGCCACTAACTTCGGAAGAGGGGCCAAACGCCTGACATATCCGACCTCGGAAGACCCATCGCACCAGCCTCGGAAAGTTACTGTATCGCTTCCCCATCAGAGGACGAATGAACCAACTTCGGAAGAGTGAGAACACCCCGAAGAAACGGTGTCACCCCGGGGAGAGGTCCTTGCTCGTCCACCTAAAAGGTAACGTCGACCGGAGGGACCTCGGAGGGATGATGGGTGATACAAAGGAGTCTCTGACATATTTGCCCATACGTCCTAGACGTTGACCTCAAGCATTCTGACAGGCCACTGTAGTCCGTGCTCTGGCACACTGAGACACGATTCTCGGCAAACCACTGCCCGAGAAAGCCTGCACACGGCTAACCACTTTCCTGTTTAAGAGGTACAGATCCTATCTGTCCATACACGTGTCACGATCAGGAGGGTTCATTTTCTCCTATTTACAACAGGAAAAACTCTGGGCAAGGGGGCGGCTGGCCAGGAGCTTTGAGGGCTAACTCCAGAGTTCCAGTTTTCTCCTCTTTTCTCCCCTAGGCATGCCAGAAAAAAAACGCCTCTGGCGTGATGCCTCTCCTTATGTGCATGCCAGAAAAATAGCCCCAGCCAGTCTATTTTACGCCTATTCTTTGCTATTTAGGGGCACTGACTTGGGCGTCGGAGGCTCCTCCCCGAAAAATCGCTCCGGGGACCTCCTAACCCCTGTTTTCTATATATTTCAGGCCGAACCGCTTGAAGATGTCAACTTTTTCAGGCTCCTTCCTGCACCGGAAATCGTTCACGGCCCCCGCTCCCCATCGTAGGACGGCCACCTATGACATCCCTCAGGAGGTCCCTGTCATCCCCGTCGTGGAGCCACGGCGGGATCGTAAATGATGGCTAACCCAACGCCATCACTGTGCCTCTTCGGGGAGTGACTTTGACGCCGAGGGGATGGAGACTTTGCCTTCAGTGATGAGTTCCTTTGGTATAGGAATTTAGGTCGCTTAGACCCCGCTTGTCCCGCAAGTCGTGCCCCGAGGGGCATGTTTTCTGTCGAAGACTCTTCACGGGGTCCCCACTTCCCGAACTATGGTAGGTTGGCTTGGGGCTTTTCTCCCAAGGGCGTACTGGTGAGGGTGGCCTTTGGGCCTGAGTTGGTTGCGTCCACCTTCGGTCTATCTGTTGCGTCATTTCAGCCACAACAGACTGTTGAAAGTCGCGCAGAAAACTCATGGTGATGACAAGAGGACGCTCCTGCTCTGGCAAAGAAGTCCCTGGAAAGGTTTGCTCAGTAGTCTGTTGAACTTCAAGCACGGACGGGGACCTCGGGAGTCCCTTGTCCTTGGAATGCCAAGTCTCAACGACGGTGACCTGAGGGTGGGTTCCCACAGACGGCGCCAAATGATGCCCAGAGACATCTTTGTTGGAAGACATTGTGACTTCGGGAGGGACTTTATGAGGGGGAGAACGCCTGGAGCTCAAATTTCCCAGGGGAGTGTGCCTGAAAATACTTAGAAAAGAGGGTTAGGAGGTCCCCGGGGTGTTTTTCCGGGGAGGAGCCTCCGACGCCCTAGTCAGTGTCCTGAAAGGTGAAAGAGGGGGAGCACTAGGAAGTTTAGTGGCCTTGCCTGTTTGTGTTTTCTCAAGGAGGAGGAGTCGAACCGTTTGCGAGGGTCTATTCCCTGGTATTTATAGGAGTGCCCAGCCCGTTCAGATGATGACACGTGTTCGGTCGGATGTTCTCTGAGTTTCTGGGCGTAGGGGACAAGTAGCCGGTGGCAGGCTCCTTGAGCCTTGAACCGAGACAGGTCGTGACAAGACCTGGATGGCGTCAGCGTGTCAGACCGCCGTTTGGGGTGGCATGTAACGCCTGTGGGCGACATGTCAGAGGCTCCTTAAATGCTCATGCCGTACTCCCCGAGGTCCTCTGGGCGAGGTTGTCCTTTGGTATGGACGCCCTTCTTCGAGAGTTTTGCTCGTAGTTCGAGGAGTCCTTTAGTTCGGCGGTTCTGCCTTTGGAGGATTCTCTCCTGCTTGTAAGGGCTAGGCCTCTGTCCCGAAGGCGATCTGTTTGCTCCCCCGAAGGAGCCAGCAATACCTTTGGATTTCCTGGCGTATTAGCCGAAGTCCTGACTTCGTGGTGCTCCACTTTGCTCCTGCCGAGGTCAATGACAGTGCTTCTTTTCGGCTGACGCCAGGCTTCCTGAACACAACTTCGGCGGGAAGTACGTACTGGGAGAGGCGATAGCCCTTCAGCTATCACAGTGTATAGACCTGGCAAAGCCTTCCAAGTGGAGAGGCCTGAGACATCAGAACAGGGAGGAGCACTAAGAGGTAACATTTACCTTAATGGTATGCCTCTTAGTGTTATGTTTTGATATTGGTGCATCTGTGTCAATAGTGGCTAGGAAATTTGTTGATGCCATGAAATTACCTATTGAAATCATGCCTAGGATATCCTTAGTGAAAATAGCAAGTAGTCAATGTCATTTCACTAACAACCTAGCTAAGGAATATGAGCTAGTAGTAGGAAAGTCTAAGGTTATGACTAATCTGCTAGTGTTGGATATTCCTAAGTATGATTTAGTACAGGGTATGAATTGGTTTGCTATGCATAACATAAGAATTAATTGTGCTAAGAGGGAAATCACATTGCCTGATGGTGAAGTGCATGCATTAGTGAATTCTAAGTAATTAGTGTTTGAAATACATGGCATGGAGCTAGAGGTACTAGATGAAATACCTGTGATTTCTGTACATGATTACTATTATTGTTACCTACTCTGGGGCAGTCTAATTATGGTCCCAAAATTCTGCAATTAGACTCCCAGGATTGGTAATGTTCTGTAGGCCATTAGAACACTACCCTTAGTGTGCATACCCAAGTGGCCCTCTTGGGCACTATGTAAACACATGAATATTGGTCCAACCATCATGCACATATTCACATTTTATGCACAACATGGCAGTAAACAAGGAAAACACTGGCACAAATCCTAATCTTGGCTACCACACATTAGGCAATCTTGTTAAGTTCTACTGACCAGGCACTGCACCTGTAACTTCCACTAATAAACTGTATCATTCTAGCAACATACCCCCATGTTTTCTTTCCTCCATTACCAAGTAGAGACTTAGAGAAAACCAAGAATTTTTTTTTTACATCAATAGCCTACCTATGGACCAAGTTATGGATTTTTGAAGTTAGTTACAAAATTCTGACCAAATAAACAGTAACATAGCCAACTTTGCAACACCAAATCTTTGGCTACAAGGCTCCAAATTCATAAATTAAAAATCCAAGTTTAACCTCTATATTTTATATAGGTGTGGTCCAAATTTCATACAAATATTCATTCTACACAAAGAGATATACAACTTTCAGTCTAGAGTCAAAATTCTGGTCACTTTCGGACCATTTTGCCCATACAATTTTTCCAAATCATTCAAACACTTCATTCACAAAGATAAAGCCCTCCAAGGGTATCCCATACATGTTGATTACACATTAATTACATTCTCTTACATCTAGAAACTTTATGTGGCTAAAACATAATTTACAAGTAAGCAGCCTATCATTCACACTTAGGTAGCCTTGCACCACATCACATACATTGCCAAAACATTACTCAAATGTTCACATACTTGTCTCATTTTATGTATAATACATGTAAATTCATACATGCACTAAAAAATGGTCTTAACTCAGCTAAATACGAACCCTAAGTTATAGGAGTTCCAAAAATGCAATGGACTCCAGAAACAAGATGCTGGATAGCTGTTGCACAACACAGTAAGTACCGTCACCAAAAATACAAAATGTGCTTGTAAAATTACCAAACTTTCCAGATCACAAGTAGACATATCTAAGTTTTGGTACCTGAAAATTCAGAGTAAAAATCAAATGGAAAAGGTTAGTTTCAAGGTGATCTTTCTGCTGGACCTGAAATGACAGAATTGAGGGGAGTAAGTTTCATTGAGAAACTTAGTAGGGGTAACACTTGGATTCAGTAGGCAATGTGACCATCATTAAAACCTGCATCAAAATACACTAAAACCAAAAAAACACAATGCATATATACAAGATATAGCAACCAAATGCAGCAGCCATTCACAGCCAACAAACACATGAAATGCAGCAGAAACAATAACCATAGATTAGTCCATAAAACACAATATAAACATAAATAAATCACTATGGAAGCCCTCCTCAAGCTAATGCTTGGTCTTAGGAGGATTTTAATAGTATTTAGCACTAACTTTGGGCTCTAGAAACCCTCATTTCACTGCCATCTTTTTGAACCTCACACTAGGTCACAAAACCTTCAATAAGTGCACTCCCCTCACTAAGCTTGGTTCATCAAGCTCATGGCTCTCTTCCAAGCCTAGCCCTAGCTCCATGGATGTTTGAAAATTGCAGAAATAGTCCATGAGTGCAATAGAATCCTTACCTTGATGGGTAGGCCAAAAATCAAGCTTGATCCTTGAAGTATCCAAGAAATAGCTCTAGTTTGCTTCCAATTGCTTCCGTTTGCCTTCATTTTCAATCAACTGCAAGTTTGAAGGTGTGGTGGCTATGGAGGAAGTGTGGCTGTATTCTTGGGCTGGGGGAGGATGAAAATGAGAGAGGGATAAGTGATTTGGCCACTTAAATGGCCTTAAATGAGCTTAAGGGCACAAAACACACTTAAACAAGCTTAACCTTGCTGTATGTCATTTTCTTTCTCACTAATTATGGTTGCTTTGCCTTAAACTCATTGGTACACATGTTCCCAACATTTTTGACTAATTATAAAGTCTAGGCTGCCTCCCCCATGATGGCATAACCCATAATTCTACCCTTAGACTTAAGTCAAAAGCTTGAACACCTTAAGGTTTACACTATGACATTTAGGTCCTTATTGCTTTTAGTGTTTCCTTTGTCCAAACTTGTCTTCCATACCATTTATATCCTTTAGGCTTTTCTTTGGGGCCAAGTTACCAACTTGGAACACTTTTAAGGAGGTGTTGATCATGACTTTTACCCCCCCCAAACTTCAATCAGTTTGCTGAGAATCACACAATATAATGGTTTTTAGCCATTATGACACACTTGTAATTCTCTTATTTTTGTGTGGTGGTAATAGTTATGCATTGAATGAATTTCACTGTGATGAAGAAGATATGGATAGAATACCTATAGTGAGAGACTTTCTAGAAGTCTTTCCTAAAGACCTGGCAGGTATTCCTCCATAAAAGAAGATTGAGTTTGAGGTCAAGTTGCAACCAGGAGCTAGTCCAATATCCATACCTCCTTACAGAATGGCAATCACAGAGAAGAATGAGCTCAAGAAACAACTTGATGAACTTCTTGGAAAAGGGTTCATAAGGCCAAGTGTTTAACCACGGGAAGCTCCTGTTCTCTTTGTGAAAAAAAAAAAGGATGGATCTTTGAGACTGTGCATTGACTACAAGAAGCTAAATGCAGTGACTATCAAGAACAAGTATCCACTCCTTAGGATTGAGGATCTTTTTGATCAACTCAAGGGAGCAAAGATATTCTTCAAGATAGATTTGAGATCTGGACACTTCCAGTTGAGAGTCAAGGAAGAGGACATTCCTAAGACTGCATTCAGGACTAGATATAGGCATTATGTGTACACATTAATGCCATTTTCTTTGACTAATGCCCCAGCTGCTTTCGTGGACCTGATGAATAAGGTGTTCAGACCACATATGGACAAATTTATGGTTGTGTTCGTTGATGGCATCCTAGTGTATTCCAAGGATGAAAATGAACATGAACATCATTTGAAGATTTTTCAAAAGGCTCTATTGGAGCATCAACTTTATGCCAAATTATCCAAGTGTGAATTTTGGATAATGAAAGTGCCTATCCTAGGACACATCATAGATGCACATGGCCTTAAGGTAGACCCTAAAAAGATCAAGGTAGTGCAAGAGTGGGAAAGACCAAAGACTATGAAGGAAATAAGAAGTTTCCTAGGATTAGCTGGATACTACAGGAGATTTGTATCAATCTTTTCCATGATTCCCTCAGTTCTTACTCATCTAACCAAGAAGGGTCAAAGATTTGAGTGGACTGAGAAGTGTGAAAAGGATTTCTGGAGAGGAAAAAGGCCCCTTGTATCAATCCTTTGCCTACAAGCAAGGAATACTGTATTTCAAGGACCAAATCTTTGTGCCTAAATGAGCAAAGCTCAGGGATGAAATACTTGAAGAAGCTCACACAAGCAAGTTGAACATCCATCCTAGAAGAGAGAAAATGTATAAAAACTTGAAGACTCACTTCTGGTGGCCAAACAGAAGGATAGACATAGTTACTTATGTCTCCAAATGTGGCACATGCCAGTGGGTAAAGATAGAGCACCAGAAGCTAGTTGGTACCCTACAAACTCTAACTATACCAGTGAGGAAATGGGGCGACATAACCATGGATTTTTTTACTAGGTTACTTATGACCAAATTAAGGCACGATACAATCTAGGTCATTGTGGGTAAGCTAACCATATGTGCCCACTTCTTACCTATGAAACTCACAGACTCCTTGGAGAAGTTAGCTTAGAAGTATGTCTAGGATATAGTGAGATTACATGGAGTGCTAGACTCCATTGTATCTGATAGAGATCTAAGATTTATGGCTCGGTTTTGGAGTGATTTTCATAAAGCACCAGGAACCAAAATCCATCTGAGTACTACTGATCATCCTTAGACTGATGGGCAAGCTGAAAGGGTAAGATAGATAATGGAAGACATGCTCAAGAGCTGTGTTTTGGATTTCAAAGGAGAATGGGATCAATACTTGCCATTGGTGGGAATTCTCATATAACAATAGTTACCAAAGCACCATTGGCATGGCACCTTATTAAGCATTATATGGAAGAAGGTGCATGACACCCCACTGTTGGGTGGAAGCCTCAGACAGGCTAGAGTTAGGTCCTGAAATTGTTGAAGCGACAACTGCCAAAATTAAGAAAATTCAAGAGAGCTTAAAGGAAACCAATGAAAGGACCACAACCTATGTGAACAAAAGAATGAGAGACTTGGAATTTTAGGTTGGTGACAATGTTTGGCTGAAAGTTGCACCAACCAAAGGCACTGTCAGATTTGGCAGAAGAACGAAGTTAGCTCCAAGACACATAGGTCCTTACGAGATCTTGGACAAAGTTGGCAAGGTAGTATACAGGTTAGCTTTACCGCCAAGCATGTCAAGTGTTCATAATTTTTTTCACATCAGTATCCTTAAGAAGTGTCTATTGGACACAAAGCATGCTATTGTAGTGGAAGACATATAGTTGGAACCTAACTTGACATATGAAGAGAAACCTATAGCTATCTTAGCCAAGGATACTAAATGGTTAAGAAACAAACTTATTCCCATGGCTAAAGTTCAGTGGTCACGCCACTCTGAAAGAGAAGCAACCTGGGAAACTGAAAAATACCATATGGAAAAGTATCTTAAAGAATACCTGAAGCTAAAGGCTATTTTGGAGGACCAAAATTTTTAAAGGGGGGAGGATTGTTACTACCTCACAAAAATGGGAGAATCACAAGTATGTCATAATGGCCAAAAACCATTATATCATGTAATTGTCACCATAGTGATTGAAGTGTGGGGGTTAAAAGGCATGATCAACACCTCCTTAATCATGTTTCAAGTTGGTAACTTGGCCCCCAAGAAAATCCTAAAGGATTGCTTGTTTGTCAAGCAACCTACGGACTTTTTTATAAGGTTTTGGAAATTCAGGCACTCAATTACAAAACTCTCAAGAAAGAGACTTCGAGAGTTATGGGAAGGATATGAATGGTATGAAAGTACTATTGGAGGACAAAATTACTTATGGAAGATAAGTTTGGACAAAGTAAAAACTCAAGGCGTTAAGGACCTAAATGTCTTAGTGTGAACCTTAAGGTGTTCAAGCTTTTGACTTAAGTCAAAGGGTGTAATTGTGGGGTTATCCCACCATGAGGGAGGCAGCCAAGACTTGATAAATAGTAAAAAATTTTGGGCACATGTGTACCAATTATTTTAAGACGAAGAGACCATAATTAGTGAGAAGGAAAATGACATAAAGCAAGGTTAAGCTTGTTTAAGTGTGTTTTGTGCTCTTAGGCTCATTTTAGCCCATTTAAGTGGCCAATTCACTTATTTCTTCTCCCATATTTGACCCACACAGCCACCACCCTCCTCCACACTTCTTCCATAACTCCTCCATAGCCACCATACCTCCAAGATTAAAATTAAAGGGAAAATAAAGCAAGAAAGGGCAATTGGAAGCTATGTGGTGCTAAGACTTGAGTGCACCTAGGATCAAGCTCCAATTTCAACATACACTCAAGGTAAGGGTTCTCTTGCACTCATGGGTTATTTTCTATATTTTTCAAGCAACCGTGGAGCTAAGGATAAGTTTGGAAAAGAGACATGAGCTTGATGAACCGAAGCTTAGTGAAGGGAGTTCACTTACTAAAGCTTTTGTGACCTAATGCGAAGTGCGCAAAGCTAGTAGTGAAATGAGGGATCCTAGAGCCCAAAATTAGTGCCAAATAGTCTTAAAATCCTCCTAAGACCAAGAATTTTCTTGAGGAGGTCTGCCATAGTGATTTGGTTATGTTTATTATTTGTTTTATGAACTAATCTATGGTTATTGTAGCTGCTGGAATTGGTTGTTATATCTTGTATATATACATTATGTTTTTTTTTGTTTTAGTTTCTTTGGATACAGGTTTTAATGATGGTTATATTGCCTATTGAATCCAAGTGTTACCCGTACTAAGTTTCTCAATGAAACCTACTCCCCTCAATTCTGTCATTTCAGGTCCAGCAGAAATATCACATTCAAACTGACATTTGTGGTTTGAATTTTGATCTAAAATTTCAGGAACATGAACTTTCATATGTCTCATTCTGATTTGGAATGGTTGGTGATTTTAGGCGCACATTTGGTATTTTTAATGGTGGTACTTATTGTGTTGTGCAGCAGCTGTCCAACATCCTATTCGAGAGTCCATTGTGTCTCAGGCACTCCTGTAACTTAGTGTGAGTGTTTAGCTGAGTTAAGACCATTATGTATTGCATGTATGCATTCAAATGTAGTGTATGTAAAATGAGACAAGTATGTGAACATTTGAGTAGTGTTTTGGCTATGTAAGTGATATCGTGCATAGCTGCCTAAGTGTGAATGATGGGCTGCTTACTTGTAAATTCTATTTTGGCCACATACATTTGTTAAATGCATGTGTAATGGACATATATGGGGTAGCCTTGGAGGGCTTTCCCCATGTGAATGAGGTGTTTGCACACTTATGAAATTTTGTATGGTCAAAATGGTCATAAAGTGACCAAAATTTTGACTATGGACTTAAAGTTCTATATCTCCCTGTGTAGAGGGAATCTTGGTATGAAAGTTTGACAACACCTTTATAACATCAAGTGGTTGAACTGGGAATTTGAATTTTGGAATTTGGACCTTTGTAGCCAATGATATGATGTTGCAAATTTGGCTAATTTATTGTTCATTTGGCCAGAATTTTGTAACCAAGTTCAAAAATTCATAACTTGGTCCATAGATGGGCTATTGATGTAAAAAAAAATCGTTGTTTTACTCTAAGTCTCTACTTAATAGTGGAGCAAAGAAAATAGGGGGTGCACATGGCTAGAATGATACAGTTTATTACTGGAAGTTACAGGTGCAGTGGCTGGTCACTAGAACTTAACAAGATTGCCTAATGTGTGGTAGCCAAGATTAAGACTGGTTCTAGTTTTTCCTTTTTTGTTACCATAATGTGCATGAAATGTGAATGTGTGTGTGATTGTTGGACCAATATGCATGTGTTCACATAGTGCCCAAGAGAGCCACTTGGGTATGCACACTAAAGATAGTGTTCGGATGGCCTACAGAACATTACCAATCCTGGGAGTGAAAATGCACAATTTTCTCACGATAATTGTGCTACCCTGGAGTGGGTAACACAAGTAATTGTGCTTGTGCTGTCAAATGAACTTGTATGTGAATATGTCTGCAATGGTTGGACCAATATGCACATACTTGTGAAAAGACCAAGAGGGCCACTTGGACAAATATAGAGTGCATATTCTGCTTGGCCTACAGGAGATGCATTGCCTAGGATTTGAGCTCTTTAAATTAGATCATTGTATTAAGCACTCAGAGTGGTAACATAAGTCGGTATCAGAACAAGGTTTGATGTGGATTATATGCATGTGACATTATGTATATAGTTGCATACAAATAGCTTAATTGGTCAGCTGCTGGTGTTAAATACGTAACACACTGAATATCTTGTGCTTTCTAATTTTCATGAAATAGGAAAATGGTTACTAGAAGGAAAGAGGATCAGGGAGCCCTTAGACCTGCTTGGGGAAAAAGGCTAGACATAAGGAATGAAGAACAAAGTAGGGGTGAACAGACAATACAGAGGGCTTAAGGGGTAGTGAACCCTACACTTGAATTGAATATGCCTCAGGTGTGGGCAGAACTGCAAAGAAATGTTACCCAGATAAATGAAGGCTTAGTAAGGCTTTTGCATGTGCATCAACAAGGGGTATAAGTTGCACTACCAGAGCTGAATCAAGAAGCTGCATTTTAAGGTTCTAGGAACAACAATCTAACTAGTGTTCCTTTTGATGAAAATAAAGAGAATGAACAAGCTGAGCATTAAGATAGAACATACCCCAAAGCCAGGAGAATTAGGGCTAAGGTTGGTGAAGTATCTGGGGCCAACAACTCAGCTTACAACCATTCCATGAGGAATGAGGTTGAGGACCCTAATGAGATAAGAAGAAAAAGGAGACCTGGAGACCACATGGACTCAGAAGAATCACACAGGTCCAAGAGATACAGGCAAGTCTCAGATGTGGGTTTTTAGATTACTCAATCAAGGACTGTCCTTTGGTCCAAAGAAGAGGGCAAGAGAGCCAAGGCCATAATAGGCCTAATGTGCTAGCCACCAAGGACAATAAACCAAGAGGTCCTCCAAGAGCTCAAAGGCCACAAGTCCAAAGAGCTGGAAGACCATTCAAGATTGATAGAGGACAAGCATCCCAATAGGGTGCACTGAGAGGTAATATTTATTTAAATGGTATGCCTCTTAGTGCATTGTTTGATACTGGTATGTTAGTGTCCATTATGGTTAGGAAGTTAGCTGAATATATGGAATTGCCCATTGAATTCATGCCTAACATATCATTAATAAGAACAACAGGTAGTCAATGTCTTTTCGCTAATTAACTAGCTAAGACCTATGAGCTAGTAGTAGGAAAAACTAAGATTATGACTGATCTGCTAGTGTTAAATATTCCAAAATATAATATTGTGTTGGGTATGCATTGATTGGCTATGCATGGTATAAAGATTGATTGTGCTAAAAGATAAATCACATTGCCTAATGATGAAGTGTGTGCATTAGTGAATTCTAAGGAATTAGTGTATGAAATGCATATAATGGAACTAGAAGTTAAGGATCAAATTTTGATGATTTCTGAAGATAAATACTATGCATTAAATGATGTGGAGAGCGAATAAGAGGTTAGCAGGGTACCTATAGTGAAAGACTTTCCACAAGTCTTTCATAAGGACCTGCTAGAAATTCCCCCCTCAATAGAGATTGAATTTGGGATAAAACTATAGCCTGGAGCTACACCAGTATCCGTACCTCCTTATAGAATGCCAATCTTAGAGATGATTAAGCTCAAGAAATAACCCAATGAACTTCTTCAAAAGGGGTTCATAAGACCAAGTGTTTCATCGTGGGAGGCTCCAATTCATTTTGTGAAAAAGAAGGATGGATCATTGAGACTGTGCACTAACTGTAGAAAGCTAAATCCTATGGCCATCAAGAATAAGTATCAACTCCCTAGGGTTGAGGATCTATTTGATCAACTGAAAGGAGCAAAGATTTTCTATAGTGTCACCTACCTGAATAGGGCCCTCCCAGGAAGACTACAGAACTGAAGTCCCATGCTAGTTGCAGTTGGCTAGTTAATTACTTGTCCCATTTTAAAACATTTCATGCATCTAGTTATTAGCCAAATATGCATTATGCATGCACTTGCTTTGAATTTAATTTCACTTTATGAAAATGAATCAAAAACATTGCCAACATTTATAAAACATAACTAAACACGAGATAAGTGTGTTTACTACAAGTAATAACTATGCATGTGCATCTTTACATAACTAAAGACTATGCACATGCACAAAAGCCACTAAAATTCTACTCAACCTAAAGACATTTGAGGCCAAACTAGCATACATATGTATCTTGAAGAACTACTATTGAGATCCTTGGTTGACCATGTCCATCCTGTGCCACCTGCCTTTGCAAGGCTACAAAACAGCTATAGTTAGCACAAATAGCTTAACCAATAAAACTAGAAATGATAACGATTCACTATGTGGTTTACCAACATGTAAAACACTAGATAGGCAACCCCCCTGTCATCACCGACTCTAAATAGATGAAATCTGCACATTAACACGAAAGGGAGTGAGAATTCAAAGATTCACAGTAAGGCATTTGGGTACCTACAAAAAAATGCTAGAACCTGCAACAAAAACCTAAGCACACTCATATATATAGAATATATGATATCTACTACAGGCCAAATACAGTTTGAGGGCTAATATATGCACATATACCTAAGTCCCTTAGGACTCTTACTCATCTTTGTCCTCCCACAAGTGTCACTTCGTGCCTAGCGAGTTCTTACCACTAACTCACTCCTAGTAAGCCTTAGCTTACTAATGTAGTAAGAATATAACTTGTTGTGCCAGTGAACATGGTGGATGCTCCTTTTTTTTTCTGTAAAAAACACACTAGTTGTACTAGGGTGCCACATAGTGCCTTGAGCCATTGGCTCACTTAGGCCACTATGGTACTAAGCCTCCACCCAAATAGGCGCACAAGGCCTCCACTTGGTGTCTTAAGCTAATAAGCCCACCTAGACCACCAAGGTACTAAGCCTCACAATTCAACCTGCCAAGCATGCGCTAAGCTTTCATTTATTCCTCAAGCCATAACTTGGCTAGGCCACAAGTGCACCAAGGCCTCATCCATGGTCCTCCACTATCAACCATTACTTGGTTCACACTATTATGGTAAGACTTCCTATGGATGGACCCAACATATACACTTGGGTTTCTCATTGGTGTCCCAATCTTTAAGCCTTGGACTAGACCACCAACGGTGCTAGACCCTTTTAGACATCCTAATGGCCCTATTATAGCACTTGAAACTTCTTTTAAATTTCTTTCATCCTTCACTCATACTAATGGCATGGTATTTTAGTCATAGTAGTTCACCAATACTAGCCATCCAACCAAACTCATTTTCCTTGTCATAATGCCCTTACTTCCATCATGCTCTATTTACACCCAAGAAGACTTCATTAACTACCTAGTACATTAAGGACCCATGGGAGGTACTAAGGTAGCTTTAGGCACCTTCCATCCCAAGCTCCCTTAGGCACTCTTAAAACCCTTCCTTTGGAAATAAATTAAATGATAGCTTGGGCAGATTTGGGCATTGTTGATAGCATAAAATTGTAGCTCTTCCTTTTAACTTCACATCGAATCTTGAATCACCTCAATCCAACACCCGAGTGAAAAGTTGTGCCAAAAATACTACAATGTGTCAATGTTGTTGATGCCCTGGTGATGCATCATCAGGAATGGGAATGCAGTGGTGACACATTCCCAAGGGTTTCACTAGTCAAGTTCCATACGTGCCCTATTTTCTCACCTAGTGTCCATAGACAGTTTGGGGGTATCAAACACCTCCCAAACATCCAAGGCAAACCTCCACAAGTTCCAGAACTTCAAAACCACTACAATACGCCATCTTGATGCTAACCAAACAAAGCTTGAGGTGCTTGATTACACCACACTAAGCCTTGAATTATACTAGTCCATCACAAGTAAATTCTACCATAACCTATGCATGTCTTCAAAACTACTTGAAACCAACATTCAAGCAACTAAGACATGCACCATAAGAGTATGTAAACTAAATCCCTCACCTCAATTGAGAAGAACAACCAAGCAATTAAGCACCACACCAAAAGGAATGCGTTCTACTAAGGCTTCAATAGTTATATGCAAAATCAATGCACTAGGCACCCAAAATAAGCTCAATTAAGCTAGACCCAGGCTCATCAAAGCTCAAGAACAAAGAACATCAACGAATCAACAAGCTCAAAATGTACCTATGGATCATAAGCATAAAAATTGCCAATCCAAGGTCACCACTCAAAATCCTTGCAAGAAGAAGCTTGCCTGTGGATGGGTACCTCTTAGAGGTTCAATTTCCATCAAGAATTGATGAAAAAAAAGATGTTTGGCCATGGAATTGAAGAGGATAAGGAAAGCTACAGGTTTAAGAGGTTGAAGATGATAAATAGTAGCTGCCAAAACTTCCAAAATGGCTTAAAAAGCAATCTTCACACTTTAGCCCTCCATTGCTTTAGTTTTGCCAAAAAGACCCCATGCTCAAATCGTGCCATAAGACTTGGCAATTTAGTCAAACTCTTTTGTTTTTCTCACTTAGGTCCAAAAGAACAACTTATGAGCTTAAATTTGAAACTTATCACCTCGAGGTATAAAATGACCATTTTGACCCTGGTGACACTTAGGTGCCAAATCGAACTAGGAATCATCTGCGCTTTTAAACACTTACTTGGTTTTCTTATGCAAACTATTCAGGCATTAAACTAGGGGTTTTTACTTGTTTAACAAGTCTTACTTGACCATTGAAGCTCCACTTCCTTGAAGGCTGTAACATTTTCGCCACCATGGGGAATTCGGACTTCTAAATTGGATCTCCCCACCATGAGATTAAAACCTAGGATATGGTGCCTGCATATCCTAGCCAGACCTAGTAAAGGGTGTTAACTTCATAACTACACATCCGATGCTCACCTACCTAACTTGCTTAACTAATGCGCTTCGGCATTCAAGTTAGGCCCTTACCTGTATAGGTGTTATAGCCGATGCTATACTTTGTGCTCATGCCATATGACAACCGCAACTACATTGCTCATTACTCCCTCCCTTGCCTGACCTTGCTTAGTCTAAAAGCACCTTAATTCTACTTCACTTTAAAGACTATGGTATGCTACTTCATTTTCTTCAGCATATAGACACTATTGAAAGATCTCTAATATCTCAACTCTGTCCTGATAAGTCCTGTTACCACCTCACCAAAAGGGAGAATTACAAGGGTGTCATAATAGCTAAAAATCATTATATTGCGTAATTGTCACCATAGTGATTGAAGTGTGGGGGGTAAAAGGCATGATCAACACCTCCTTAAAGGATTTCTTGTTTGTCAAGCAACCTATGGACTTTGTTGTAAGGTTTCGGAAATTCGGGTACTTAATTGCAAAACTCTTAAGAAAGAGACTTGGAGAGTTATAGGAAGGATATGAATGCTATGAAAGCGCTATTGGAGGACCAAATTGCTCATGGAAGACAAGTTTGTGTGTAAACCTTAAGGTGTTCAAGCTTTTGACTTAAGTCTAAGGGTGGAATTGTGGGGTTATCCCACCATGGGGGAGGCAGCCAAGACTTGATAATTAGTAAAAAATGTTGGGCACATGTGTACCAATGAGTTTAAGACAAAGAAAGCATAATTAGTGAGAAAGAAACTGACATAAAGCAAGGTTAAGCTTGTTAAGTGTGTTTTGTGCCCTTGAGCTCATTTAAGGCCATTTAAGTGGCCAAATCACTTATCCCTCTCTCATTTTCGTCCTCCTCCTGCCCAAGAACACAGCCACACTTCCTCCATAGCCACCATACCTCTAGGATTGAAATTGAGGGCAAAAGAAAGCAAGAAAGGGCAATTGGAAGCTATGTGGTGCTAAGCTTGAGTGCACCTAGGATCAAGCTCCAATTTCAGCATACCCATAAAGGTAAGGGTTATCTTGCTCTCATGGGTTGTTTTCTATATTTTCAAGAAACCATGGAGCTAGGGCTAAGTTTGGAAGAGAGCCATGAGCTTGATGAGCCAGGCTTAGTGAGGGGAGTGCACTTATTGAAGGTTTTGTCACCTAGTGTGAAGTGCACAAAGATTGCAGTAAAATGAGGGTTTCTAGAGCCCAAAGTTAGTACTAACTAGTGTTAAAATCCTCCTAAGACCAAGCATTAGCTTGAGAAGGGCTGCCATAGTGATTTGGTTATGTTTATTATGTGTTTTATGGACTAACCTATGGTATATGTTGCTGCTTTTCATGTGTTTGTTTGTCGTGAATGGATGCTGCATTTGGTTGCTATATCTTGTATATATGCATTGTGGTTTTTTTGTTTTAGTGTCTTTGGATGCAGGATCTAATGATGGTCACATTGCCTACTGAATCCAAGTGTTACCCTTACTAAGTTTCTTAATGAAACTTACTCCCCTCAATTCTGTCATTTCAGGTCCAGCAGAAAGATCACATTCAAAATGACATTTTTTGTTTGAGTTTTGATCTGAAATTTCAGGTACATGAACTTCCATATGCATAGTTATGATCTGGAAATTTTTGTGATTTTAGGAGGACATTGGTATTTTTAATGGTGGTACTTACTGTGTTGTGCAGCAGCTGTCCAGCATCCTATTTCTGGAGTCCATTGCATTTCAGGACCTCCTGTAACCTAGGGTGCATATTTAGCTGAGTCAAGATCATATTGTAGTTCATGTGTGCATGTACTTGTAGTGTATGTAAAATGAGACAAGTATGTGAACATTTGAGTAATGTTTTCGCTATGTAAGTCATGTGGTGCGAAGCTGCCTAAGTGTGAATGATGGGCTGCTTACTTGTAAATTCTGTTTTGGCCACACAAAGTTGTTAAAAGAAAGGGAATGTAATTCCTATGTGTAATTAACATACAGGGATAGCCTTGGAGGGCCTTCCCCTTGTGAATGAAGTGTTTGCGCACTTATGAAATTTTGTATGGGCAAAATGGTCATAAAGTGATCAGAATTCTGACTCTGGACTTAAAGTTATATCTCTCCCTGTGTAGAAGAAATCTTGGTATGAAATTTTGACCACACCTAGATAAAATCTAGAGGTTGTACTGAGATTTAGAATTTCTAGATTTGGAGCCCTGTAGCCAAAGATATGACGTTCCAAAGTTGGCTGAGTTACTGTTCATTTGGTCAGAATTTTGTAACCAACTTCAAAAATCCATAACTTGGTCCATAGGTGGGCTATTGATGTAAAAAAAAATTCATTGGTTTGATCTAAATCTCTACTTGATAATGGATTAAATAAAACAGGGGGTATGTGGCTAGAATGATACAGTTTATTAGTGGAAATTACAGGTGCAGTAGCTGGTCACTAGAACTTAACAAGATTGCCTAATGTGTGGTAGCCAAGATTAAGATATGTGCTAGTGTTTTGCTTCTTTGCTGCCATGGTGTGAATGAAATGTGAATATGTGTGTGACGGTTGGACCAATATGCATGTGTTTACATAGTGCCAAAGAGGGCCACTTGGGTATGCACACTAAGGGTAGTGTTCTGATGGCCTACGGAACATTACAAATCCTGGGAATCTTAAATGCACAATTTTGGCACCATAATTGGACTATCCCAGAGTGGGTAAGAAGTCCAGTGACCAACAACTTCTCCTTACTTCCCCTAGTGCCAAATCTCTTAGCGCAAGTTAGCCTAACAAGTTTAAAAGTTGTCCATTACCACATGCACCTTAGAAGTCTTAACCTAGGTCAAGCACCCAATTTTCTTTTACCAAAACCTCTTTATGCAAGATAGCTTAACAAGCACAGAACTTGTCCACTAACTCTCACACTGATGGTTCTTCTCTATTAGCTTGGTACTTAGCATTGGAAACAACCACTAGATTAAGTGTGTCACTAGTGTACTATGGCCTCGCCATGACACAGCCCTAGCACCCAAGGCATAATCCGCTCCATGGCCCACTATACTCTACGGCTCTTCTGACCGAATGGTCTACCATGAGTTATAAGTCTTGGCACACCCAAAAGTGTGACTTTTCAATGTTTTGGTCACTCTACTCAGAGTATGCCTAGTGCATGAAGCCAATACACTAATTCTTCATTTTTTCTAGGCAACGGAAAAAAAAAAAAAAAAAAAAAAAATCGGCGCTGCACTACTACTGAAGTACCTCAGTACCTTTTGGTGATCATTAACAACCATACCATGAACTACACCATGTTGAGCTCTTGTTAGGGTGATGTGTGGATGTGATCTGCAATCATAACAGAATTTTCCTAAGTGGGAGAACCAACTTTATCAGGTTACTCTGTTCATTAATAGGGGTAGCTAGCCATTGGAAACTCCTCTAATGGCTCATCTACTACAACTCCTTCTAGTGCATTAAAAGCATTTTCTATACACCTCAAGGTTGGTACTATCCCTTGAAGTTATCAGACTTACCTACTAGCCCATTATCTAGTCATGTGAGTCACAGGCCCTTCCCTTATGAGGCACTAAGGTCCAATGAAACTCAGAATTACTTTGGGCTCTCAACTAGGTTAACTTGATCAACTCCAACTATGGTTTCAACCATTAACTTTATTGTACTTCGATGAATACCAAAAACTACCGAAGTCACAAACACAACCACTTGAGCACAACTGTACCTATACTCACATGGTACTTTCAAACTATTAAGTGAATCACTTAGCTAGGTGGGAGATTCCATTATGGCCATCCTAATTCGTCTTTCAACCAGTCATAGTGAACATTTCCACATGGACCTACCAAGCTCTACCCCAGAGGGTCGAGGCAAAGCTTACCCTTCCTGGCATCACTTGGCCAATCCTAACCTAGGGTTCAAAATTCCACTAACTTACTGGCACAAAGGCAATTGAAAGCTACCACAAGCTCCTCGACTCCATCTCGAACTTAGTCCTCACTTACTCAGCTAGCCTCGCTGGTTGAGCGCCTTTCTCGCATAAGTCATCTTGGTGGACCTTTACTCTACTTAGCCTTGGGATGGTGACTGCAAATTAGATGCTATGGATGAGTTCCTTGCTCCTTATTTTTTTTATAACTTTCATCTACATAACATGGTTAGAAATAAAAATTCAAATTTTACCTACTTACCTTCTTGCTGCCTTGTTGAATTGCTCAACTGCTCACATACTCTTAGGAACTGATCTAGTTACTTAGCCAGCTATTGATGTTAACTATGCCAACCAAGTTAACTTATGAAAGATTGTAGCCTATCAAACCTTAGAACACTTCCAATTTAAGGCATTCAAGCCTCCACATATGTGGTTTTAATCACTAGCAAGAGGATCTTAGGCCCAGGGTATTGCCATGACACTTAGTGCATTTTTGGGTACCAATGCACTTGGGTTCACCCATTTCCCTCTTAGAAAAAAATTCCCAACATGCTAAACGAGACTATGCTAGCAAACAGATGTTAGAATCACCAACAAAAGATTATACTACTAGTGAAGGTTAGAAGCTTACCTCGCACTAGCCTCAACCTACCCATGAGTTCACTACTACTACTAGTTGAGTGTGCCACCTGTGTGGTAGTTGCATACCCCAATGACCTAACTAGTTGAGGTAAAACTTTAATTACTACTTTGGTGTACTGGGTCATCTCTTTATGGCAACTACTATTGTGTGAATAGTAAAAATGTGTGAATAGTAACCCGGTGGAAAAATGCTCAGAATATAGAAATTAATCATACTTGAAGTGTATAATGATGATTTAAACCCTTAATAACAATACACTTATGAGTATTCATCACATAATGCATATTTTTGTTAATAACTAGTTGCCTAAAACGTTTTAAAATAGGACACATAATTAATAGCCAATTGCAACGAGTGCAGGACTTCAATTCTGTAATCTTCTTGAGAGTGCCCCATTCAGGGTATGTGACATTTCAAGGCGGTATCCAAGAAAGGCCTTAGACTCAATTAGGAGTTGTTAGACACTAGTGATAGCCAAACGCTATCGCCTCTATCTGGCCGAACTCCCTGCCACAAGAATGGCCAAAAGAAGCTGGCGCTACCCGAGAAAAGGTGTGATCATGCACCTCGGGAGATAGCCGAAGAGCTCCGAGCCCGGCACGCCAGGAAAACCCGAGCACACTACTCGCCCCCCCAAGGTTGTGAACAGATCGCCTTCGGGAAAGCGGCACCAGACATAGCGAGCCGAACATGATATCCCCGAAGGTGGAACTCCCTGAAACTGGGAACCCTCGAACTGAGGGCTTGTTTCCCGAAGAGGCTCTGTCCGTATCAAAGGACGACCTCACCCAGGGACCTCGGGAGTACGGCAGGAGCATTTATGGAAGCATTTAAGGAAGCCTCTGACGCGTCCTTTCACAGACGTCACAAGCCGCCCCAAAAGGCGCTCTGACACACGGACGCCATCAGAATCACATCATGGCCCATCTCAGCACATGGCTCAAGGCAACCTGCTACCAACTATCTGTCTCCTACGCCCAGAAATTCAGGAACATCCGACCGAACACGTGTCGCGATCTGAACGGGCTAGGCACTCCTATAAATACCAGGAATTAATACTTGGCAGGAGGCTGGTTGACAGAAATACGGCTCCCACACTCTAAGAAAATTACCAGGCGAGACTCCTCAACCCTTTGTGCTATTTTTCTCTGCCTTTCTCTCAGCCACCACTGACTTGGGCGTCAGAGGCTCCCCCCCAGAAAAACACTCCGGGGGCTCCTAACCCTTTGTTTCTGAGCTTTCAGGCACTCTCCTTTGGGCGATCCAATCCACCAGGCGTTCTTCCTCCCAGAAGTCTCTCCTCCAGTCATCATGACTCTGAACGATGAGGCCCCTGGCCATCATTTGGCGCCATCATTTTCGACATGAAAATGAGTTTGAAAATGGAAGAAAACAGTTTCCAGAGAAAAACTCAAAAGAACAGAGGGATCAAAACGCTTTGAAAAAAAAAAACCCACCGAAAGATTTGCCAAAATCTGAGGACGCCGTCGTGAAAGTTGGCTGGAAAAAAGCTCTGATTAAGGTAGCTCCGCCACAGAAAGCAAGAAAGTGCAAGAACAGGGGCAAAGCAGAGAAAAGAGCAGAAGAAAAAGCAAAAGGAACTTATGATGGAATGGGCTATTTATAAGCCAGAGGTGGGTAACCGAAACATCGTCATAAGTACCCTTTGGAGGCGAACCGTCGCCGTAACTGCTCTCTGCACCTGAAAAGGCGCGCCCTCTGTAACCGACGCGACTCTCCTCCAATGGCAAAGCGCCACATGTCAACCGCTGCGCAAAAATGGGGGACACGTCCTCCAAACGTCCCTTGAAAACTGGGACACGTCTTCTGACATCCCTGGAAAACTGGGACGCGCCGCTCAGACTGACACGCTTGGCCAAACAGACCTGCAGAAACAAAGAGCAGGCCAACTCGAGGACGCCAAGAGACAGGCTATGGCCGAACAGCCCATGACCTTCGGGCAAGAGGTGTATCTTCGGCACAGGCTCCGCCTCGAAGACACCAAAGAACAGGCCAAGGCCGAAGAGCCCATGATCTTCGGGCAAAAGGCGCATCCTCGGAACAGGTTGAGCTTCCAAAGAGACTCCCATAAACAACCTCGGAAAGAGATGCAAAACCGAAGTCTTCACTTCGGCTTTCCAAAGGGGGGCATGTGATAGCCAAACGCTATCGCCTCTATCTGGCCGAACTCCCTGCCACAAGAATGGCCAGAAGAAGCTGGCGCTACCCGAGAAAAGGTGTGATCATGCACCTCGGGAGATAGCCGAAGAGCTCCGAGCCCGGCACGCCAGGAAAACCCGAGGACACTACTCGCCCCCCCAAGGTTGTGAACAGATCGCCTTCGGAAAAGCGGCACCAGACATAGCGAGCCGAACATGATATCCCCGAAGGCGGAACTCCCTGAAACTGGGAACCCCCGAACTGAGGGCTTGTTTCCCGAAGAGGCTCTGTCCGTACCAAAGGACGACCTCACCCAGGGACCTCGGGAGTACGGCAGGAGCATTTATGGAAGCATTTAAGGAAGCCTCTGACACATCCATTCACAGACGCCACAATCCGCCTCAAAAGGCGCTCTGCCACGCTGACGCCATCAGAATCACATCATGGCCCATCTCAGCACATGGCTCAAGGCAACCTGCTACCAGCTATCTGTCTCCTATGCCCAGAAATTCAGGAACATCTGACCGAACACGTGTCGCGATCTGAACGGGCTAGGCACTCCTATAAATACCAGGAATTAGTACTTGGCAGGAGGCTGGTTGGCAGAAATACGGCTCCCACACTCTGAGAAAATTACCAGGCGAGACTCATCAGCCCTTTGTGCTATTTTTCTCTGCCTTTCTCTCAGCCACCACTGACTTGGGCGTTGGAGGCTCCCCCCCCGGAAAAACACTCCGGGGGCCTCCTAACCCTTTGTTTCTGAGCTTTCAGGCACTCTCCTTTGGGCGATCCAATCCACCAGGCGTTCTTCCTCCCAGAAGTCTCTCCTCCAGTCATCATGACTCTGAACGATGAGGCCCCTGGCCATCAACTAGGTGACTGATCCATTCTCAATCTTTAGCCAACTTCTGAAATATGGGCATGTTGCCCATGCTCTAACTAGGTTGGGTGAGCCAACTTGCACCTTGCCGATCATGTGTTTAACTCCACTAACCCTCTTCCAAGTCCTAATGCCTTACTAAACAACTTGTTGGAAACTTTACATCCAAACTCACAAAAAACCTAAGTAGTGCTAGCTTAAGGCCTTGTTAGCTTCGACCTCAAGCTTTTATTACCACAGAAAAAAGGTAAGAGAGTGTTCCTTTACTATGCTATGTAGCCTGCTTGACCAAGACTTCTCATGTCTTGGTCAACACATCCTCATCTCCTTTGGTGTTGCGTAACTTATCCAAGGTTTTTTTCTGTTCAAATTTTAAAACTGTTGGTCACTCACACCTTGGAGGTCCACACCTCTTGCTACTATGGATCATGTTGCTTGCCTTATCCAAGGTCCTAAAAAGCTTCCCCTAGGATGGTGGACATATCCCACTACTTGCACAAAGGTGTTGCCACTACCTTGGAGCAAGCCAAACTACCTACCCCAATGTCACAATAACTAGACTGCTAAGAACCACTACAGAACCCTTAGTGAACAAAACTGCACCTGACCAAGTTCAACCATTGTAACCTGCAACCAAAGCCAGACAGTAAACTACTGATCAGGGTGTTTAGACCACATCTGGATAAATTTGTAGTCATGTTCATTGATGACATCCAAGTGTATTCCAGGGATGAAAATGACCATGGACACCATCTAAAGATTGTCTTAAAGACTCTGTTAGAACATCAGCTTTATGCCAAGTTATCCAAGTGCCAATTCTGGACAAGGGAAGTGTCTTTCCTAGGACACATAGTAGAGGCACAAGGCCTTAGGGCGGACCTTGGAAAGGTCAAGGTAATGCAAGAATGGGAAAGACCAAAGACTGTAAGGGAAATCAGAACTTTCCTAGGATTACCTGGATACTACAGAAAATTTGTATTAGGCTTTTCTATGATTGCCTTAATTCTTACTCATTTGACCAAGAAGGGCCAAAGGTTTGAGTGGACTGAGATATGTGAAAAGAGTTTCTAAGAGCTCAAGTAGAGGCTGATTGAAGCTCCAGTATTGATTCTTCCTTATCCAAGCAAGCCCTACATCATCTATATAGACACATCTAGATCTGGGTTAGGTTGTGTACTTATGCAAGATAGAAATGTCATTGCCTTTGGGTCAAGGCAGTTGAGATTGCAAGAGAAAATTTATCCTACCCATGACCTAGAACTGGCAGCAGTGATTTTTACTTTGAAGCAATGGAGGCATTACTTGATGGGTAGTTCCTTTGTGATCTACACTGACCATAAGAGTCTAAAGTACTTGTTCACTCAAAAAGAGTTGAACATGAGGCAAAGAAGATGGTTAGAGTACATTAAGGACTATGACCATAGTATAGAGTACATAGAAGGCAAAGGCAATCTAGTTGCAGATGCCTTGAGCAAGAAGTACATGTGTCTTCTGAAAGGAGCATCCATAGCTGATCATGATGAGCAGATTGTTGCTATGCCTGTGGCATAAGTGGCACAAGTGGGAGGAAGCCCAAATTTACACATTCACAGTTCAATCTAGGTGGATTGAAGAAACCAGAAAGGCATAGCAGATAGATCCTGATCTAAAGAAGATTTCAGGAGAGGAAAAATGTTCCTTGAAGCAATCCTTTGCCTACAAGCAAGGATTACTGTACTTCAAGGACTGAATCTATGTGCCTAAAGGACCAAATCTTAGGGATGAAATACTTAAGGAAGCTCAAACAATAAAGTTAAACATCCATCCAATAAGCAAGAAAATGTATAAAGACTTGAAGACTCAATTCTAGTGGCCAAACATCAAGAGAGACATAGCTACTTCTGTCTCCAAATGAGCCACATGCTAGAGGGTAAAGGTAGAGCACTAGAAACTAGTTGGTACCCTACAGACTCTACCTATACCAGTAAGGAAGTGGGGCAACATAACCATGGAATTTTGACCAGGCTGTTTATGACCAGATTAAGGCACGATACAATCTGGGTCATTGTGGATAGGCTAACCAAATGTACCCACTTCTTACCTATGAAACTCATAGACTCCTTAGAGAAGTTAGCTCAGATGTATGTCCAGGAGATAATAAGACTACATGGAGTGCCAGACTCCATTGTATCTGATAGAGATACAAGATTTACAGCTTGATTTTGGAGTGCTTTTCATAAAGCACTAGGAACCAAAATCCACTTGAGCACTGCTTATCATCCTAACATAGATGGCCAATCTAAAAGAGTGATAGAGATACTGGAAGACATGCTTAGGAGCTGTGTGTTGGATTTCAAAGGTGAATGGGACCAACATTTGCCATTGGTTGAATTCTTATATCACAATAGTTACCAAAGTACTATTGGCATGGCACCTTATGAAGCATTATATGGAAGAAGGTGCATGACACCCCACTATTGGGTGGTAGCCTCAGATAGGCTAGAGTTGGGTCCTCAGATTATTGAAGAAACAACAAATAAAATCAAGAAGATACAAGAAAGGTTAAGGATAGCCAATGAAAGGACCATTGCTTATGTGAATAAAAGAAGATGAGACTTGGAGTTTGAGGTTGGTGATAAAGTATGGTTCAATGTAGCACCAACCAAAGGCACTATCAAATTTGGGAAAAGAAATAAGTTAGATCCAAGGTACATTGGTCCTTACGAGATACTAGAAAGGGTTGGCAAGGTAGCTTACATGTTAGCTCTACCGCCAAGTATGTCAAGTGTTCATACTGTTTTCCATGTCAGTATGCCTAAGAAATGTCTATTGGATGCAAAGCATACTATAGCAATGGAAGACATACAGTTAGAGCCAAATTTAGCATATGAAGAGAAACCTATAGCTATCTTAGGTAAGGATACCAGAAGGCTAAGGAGAAAACTGATTCATATGGTTAAACTACAATGGTCAAACCTAACTCAGCTATCCTTGGCCCCTGCCCAGGAGACCTGTGAGAGCTGGTCTCACAGTGGATTGCAATTGGCTAGTTGTATATGTGCACGAATTAAAATTCCATGATGCTAGTTAATTAACTTAGAATATGCAGGATGTATGCTCTTCATACTTTGACTTAGATTAACAAAAACCATCAAACATTAATTTGGCCAATAGATTTCCATAGAAAATAAGTTGAAATAGCCAAAGTATACAAAATCAACATTTATGTGAGTTTACTACACATAACAACTATGTGCGAGCATTCATACATAAAGTAGACTAATGCCCTCACCCAAGAGCAACCCTAGAGTCTAGGACTCCTTAAAACATAGACAATGGAGGCATCTAAAAGTACTATATATACAAGCCTTAACTAAGATCTTCTTAAACTAACTCCCACGTTGGATGCAAGTCCCAGTGGCAAGTCACAAAAGTCCTTGTCCAAGTGCTGCTAGGCCCTGCAGCCAAAGGAAGGCTCTAGTTAGTACTGTTACTTGAACAGCAAGTTACCTATGTAGGCTAGAATTATAGAGATTCTCAAGTACAATACCTGCACAAAAGCTAACTACCGCAATAACCCTCAATGGCTGGCCCAACAGCTTCAGAATCTACATAACATAACTAGGGAGTGAGAACTTAAACAGTCTCAGTAAGGATCTTCATTATACCAGCAAGAAAATGACTAAGGACTCCACATATGATAACATATGTAACCTGCTGTGAGCTTTTATAGCTTGAGGGTGTGATATATATGCACATATGACTAAGTCCCTTGAGACCTCTCCTCACCTAGTCCTTGAACCACAAGGCATAGCCTTGTCCTCTAGCAAGCAAGCTTAGCTTGCCAGCTTAACTAGTGATAAATCACCAGTTGAAGCTCTCCCATTTATGTTGTATAGGGGAATTATTGTGGGACTATTATAGACTAGGCCATAAAGACCTTGTAGACTAGGTGCACTAAGGTTTCACCTTGCAACCTCATGGCCAACCGCATGACTAGGTCGCCAAGGGTTCTAAACCTTCCACCCAAGCTAGTGGTATTTAGTTGTGATCCTTAGTAAACTAGTTTTCTTGCTTATGGTACAAGTCACCATAAAACTTTATAAAACTCAAGAAAACTCCCAGGTCTTGAAGGAATTTTGGAAGTCTCAGAATACTTAGACCCTAAAGGTACCCTAAGAACACCCTTAGGTCTCCCCTCGTCCTTCCTAGCAAAACTTGGAAAATTCAGCCAACTTGGCTGTGGCGACATGTCACCATAGTTGGTAACGTTCTGCCAACTTTTTGGGTATTAGTGACATGTCATGGACAATGGTACCAAACTGGCGACAATATGCAAATCTGTAGAATCTTCACAGATTTTGCTGCTATGAACTTTGGACACTTACCAAACATATCAAACATTCTTGGTCAGCCTCCAAACATCACATACATGTAAAACATATTGCAAAGATCACAACCAGCTATCACAAGCCAATCCATGATGCATTATAACATCATTCCAATCATCACAAACCTCATAGTCCACCATGATTCAACCTTGTTCACTAACTAATGCTATTGCTAGAATTACACAAATTCTTCAAGCAAACTCATTCCAAGAGCATTAACTAAACTTAAAAACACAACTCCCTTACCTCAACTCCAAGTAACAAGCAAGAATCAAGCACTCTTCCAATCCACTAAGCTCACCAAAGCACCACCTAAGTTCCAAGCAAAACATAGGCACCCAACATCAAATTCTCACCTTCTAACCAAAACCCAAGCCCCTAACTAACCAATAAACATGAATTCAATTAAGAACATATTGGTTACCTCATACTAAAAATAGGGGATGGGAGAAAACATGCTTCCAAGCTCCAAAACCATGGTTTTATGCTTGAAATGAGCTCCTAATGGCCTATATACTTATGATGACTTCTCTTCTCACCAAGAAACTTTGATTTCATGCTCAATTGGATGGAAAAATGGGAGTGGAGAGGATGAACTCGGGTTTATGGCAGCCACCCTTCACTTTACCCTCTCATAACCCTTGCTTAACACAAAAGCCACCAAAGTATTAGACTTGATACACTTAAGCCCCCCTCTTTTGGTAACCTTAGCTATCCTTGATTAATGCTTGTTTATTTCATCAAGTTTGGGTTAAAGTTGAAAGTTAAGTTATAAAACTTCATTTTAACCACTCAAGACCTAACCCGGCTATTCAGGATGCAAAATTACAATTTTACCCCTGAACCTCATTTCGTGCTTTAACTTTCTTGGAACTTAGTGAACTTTGCTAAAATTTTCTATTCTTGCTATGTAAACTTGAATTAAGGTTTCAAAACTTCATTTAGAGTACTTTACCTTCTTCAAGCATGCTTCCCACTAGTAGGGCCATAACAAAACCATTCTAAAAGGGAGGCAACATGGGCAACTGAGAAAGAAATTCTAGAAAGGTATCCAGATGAGTATCCCAAGCTAAGCACAATTTTGGAGGACCAAAATTTTCAAGGGGGGGAGAAATGTTACCACCTTAAAAAATGGGAAAACTATAGTATAAAGTCATAATGGTTATAAACCATTATATAGGATAGTTTCACAATAATGAATGAAATGTGAGGGGTAAAGTGAATAATCTACACCTCCTTAAAAGATTACAATGGTTACTTGGTACTAAAGAAAGCCCTAGAGGATTGCTTGTTTTACAAGTAATCTATAGGTCTTATTGCAAGATTTCAAGACTTGGGTGCTCAATTGTACAACTCTAAAGAAGAGATTTTGGAGGGATTTGATTGGTATGGAAAACACTTTTCGATGCTAAATTGAATAAAGGAAGCAAAGGCTATTATTCGAGATCCTAGGACAACTAGGTTTATAATTGTTCACAAAAATAAATTAAAGGTTAGATGGTTTTTTATAAGAGTCAAAGATGGCCATTTCTAGCATTATCCCTGCCTTTTAATCCCAGGTTCTAAGGTCAAAAAGGTGGGCTAAAGATTAGCCAAAAGGTATTTGTGTAAGACATACTTATAGTGATCTAACTGAAGGTTAAGGTTAAACTAATCAAGTCAAGTAAATATCTTGATTTCTTCACCCTTCCTTGGTCATTTTCAGCCCTCAATAGCCAGAGTTCCTCCCTTAGCTCCTCCATAACCTTCCATAGCCACCATAGCTTAATCTCCCAAGAAATCACAAAGGAAAGCAATCGAATTCAACAGGAGAGAGAAAAACCCTAGTTTTCAGGTTTATTGAGCTTCCTTTGCTATTTTCAGCTTCCAAAGCTTAGGTAAGGATTTTATCTTCATGTTTCATGGTTTTTTACTAGTCTAAGATGATGATCAAGCATCCATGAGGCTAATACCATGCTTGGAAGAGAGCAAAAATCTTAAGGAACTAAGTATGGGTTAAGGGCAAGTGCATGAACAAGGCTCCAGCCTTACTATTTTTCATGCACTAAGATGGTAGTGTTTACAGGGGTTTCTAGAGCCCAAGTTAGTACTAACTAAGACCAATTAATCTCCTAAGGCTAAGCATTAGCTTGAGGAGGGCTGCCATATTAATTACACAATGTTTATTTTATTGTTTATGAAGTAACCCTAATGTGTTAATTTCTACCAGCATTACATTTGTTTGTTGCTGTGTTGTTTGTGCATTTGGATGGATGTGTTTGTGTTTTTGTACTGTAATTTTGTGTTTTAGTGTCTTTGGATTTCAGGTCTATGACTGGATTTTGAAGATTTTATTGGTAAGCCTTACTAAGTTTCATTCAAGAAACTTACCCCATTTTCTGTCCATTTCAGGTCCAGCAGAAAGATCACATTCAAATTGATTTTATCATTTGAGTTTTCATCTTAGATTTCAGGTACATGAACTTCCATGTGTATAGTTCTAAGCTGTAAAGTTTGGGGATTTTAAGAGCACATTTGGTATTTTTAGTGATGGTGCTTATTGTGTTATGCAACAGCTGTCCAGCATTCTATTTCTAGAGTGCATTGTGTCTAAAGTTCAAGAACATTATGTAGTGCATGGATGCATGTACATGTAATTCATGTGAAGTTTCGACAATGTATGTGAACATTTGTGGGCTGTTTTGCTATGTATGAGGGTGCTATGCACAGGCTGCCTAAGTGTGCAATATGGGCTGCTTGTTTGTAAATTTTGGTATTGGCTATGTAAAGATGCGAGCTAGAAGGCAATGTAATTCATAGGTGTCTTGGACATGTATGTAATAGCCTTGAGTGGCTTACCCCTTGTGAATGAACTGTTTGCATGGTTATAAAATTTTGTATGGACAAAATGGTCATAAAGTGATCAGAATTTTGACTCCACAGTCAAAGTTCTATATCTCCCTATGTAGAATGAATCTTGGTATGAAATTTTGACCACACCTAGAGAACATCCATAGGTTGAACTGGGATTTAGAATTTCTGAATTTTAAGAACTGTAACCAAAGATATGACATTTCAAATTTGGCTAAGTTACTGCTCATTTGGTCAGAATTTTGTAACCAACTTAAAAAATCCATGACTTGGTCCATAGGTGGGCTATTGATGTAAAAAAAATTCCCTAGTTTCATCTAAGTCTCTACTTGATAATGGAGAAAATAAAATAGGGGGTCACATGGCTAGAATGATACTCTTTGCTAGAGGAAGTTTGGGTGTAGTGGTTGGAATTTTTTAACCTAGTAAGAATGCTTAATGTGTGGAAGGCAAAACTAAGACTTGTGTTAGTGTTTTATTTCTTAGCTGCCATAGTGTTCATAAATGTGAATATGTGTGTTATGGTTGGACCAATATGCATGTATTTATATAGTGCTCAAGAGGTTCACTTGACTATGTAGACTAGGGGCATTGTTCTGGTGACCTTTAGGAGACACCAATCCTAGGAGTTTAAATGCACAGTTTTGGCACCATAACTGGATTATCCTGTAGTGGGTAACACTTTAGGGGTATCAAACACCAAACATCTAAGGCAAGCCTCCACAAATTCTAGAACTTCACAACTACTTTCATAGGCCATCTTGATACTAACCAAACAAAGCTTGAGGTGTTTGATTACATCGCACTAAGCCTTGAATTATACTAGTCCATCACAAGCAAATTGTACCGTAACTTATGCTTATGTTCCAAACTACTTGAAATGAACATCCAAGCAACTACGACATGCATCATAGAGTATTTAAACTAAATTCGTTACCTCAATTGAGAAGAACAAGCAAGCAATCAAGCACCACACCATGAAGAATGGGTTCCACTACGGCTTCTGTCGTTCTAAGTAGAATCAATGCACTAGGCACCCAAAAAAAGCCCAATTAAGCTACACCCAAGCTCATGAAGAAATGGAAGTTTGGCCACAGAATTAAAGAGGATAAGGAAAGCTATGAGTTTGGGAGGTCGAAAATGATGAATAGTAGCTGCCAAACTCGAAAAATGGCTTAAAAAGCAATTTTCTCATTTTAGCCCTTGAACTACTTAAGTTTTTCCAAAAAGACCACAAGCTCAAATAGTGCCATAAGACTTAGCAATTTAGTCTAACTCTTTGGTTTCTTGTCATCTTGGTCCAAAAGAACAACTTATGAGCATAAATTCCAAAGCTATCACCTTAGGGTACAAAATGACTACCCTGCCCCTGGTGACACTTAAGTGCCAAATTGAACTAACAACCATCTACCCTTTTAAAAATTTTCTTGGTTTGCTTATTCAACCAATTGAGGCATTAAAGTAGGAATTTTGACTTGTTTGACAAGTCTCACTTGACAATTGAAGGTCCACTGCCTTGAGGGCTGTAACATCTTCTCTAAGATTGATGTGAGATCTAGGTACTTTCAGTTATATGTAAACTAGGAGGATATACCCAAGAGAGCATTCAGAACAAGATATGGACATTATGAGTACACAAACATGCACTTCGGCTTGACTAATGCCACTGCTGCTTTTATGGACTTGATGAACTGTGTGTCTAGACCCTACTTGGATAAGTTTGTAGTGGTGTTCATTGATGACATCCTAGTGTATTCCAAGGATGAAAGTGAACATGGGCATCACTTAAGAATTGTCTTGAAGACACTGTTGAACAATCAACTGTATGCAAAATTTTTCAAAGGCCAATTATGGTTTAAGAAAGTGTCAACTCTGTGCAAGACTAGGAAAGACCTAAGAATGTAAAGAAGAAAGTAAGATTGCATGGAGTTCTAGACTCCATAGTGTCAGATAAAGATCCAAGGTTTACAGCTAGATTTGGGAATGCTTTTCACAAGGTAGTAGGATCCAAAATCCACTTGAGCACTACTTATCATCCTCAAATTGATGGACAGACTAAGAGGGTGATTCAGGTACTTGAAGACATGCTCAGGATCTTTATTTTGGATTTCTTTATTTTTTATTTCAAAGGAGAATAGGACCAACATTTATCTTTGGTGGAATTTTTGTATAACAATAGCTATCAAAGCACCATTTGTGTGGCACCTTATGAAACCCATTTATGGTAAAAGGTGCATGACACCCCATTGTTGGGTGGAAGCCCTAGATATGTTGCCACCTTATAAAAAAGGGAGAATTACAAGTGTGGCATAATGGTAAAAAAACCATTATATTGTACAATTCTCTTCATAGTGATTCAAGTATGAGGGGTAAAATGTTTGATGAACACGTCCTTAACAGTGTTCTAAGTTGGTAACTTGGGCCCTAAGAAAAGCCTTAAGGATTGCTTGTTTTTCAATTAACCTATGGACCTTTTTGTAAGGTTTTGAAAATTTGGATACTTAATTGCAAAACTCTCAAAAAAGAGCCTTGGAGAGTTATGGGAGGGATATGAACTGTATGAAAGTGCTATTGGAGGTCTAAATTGCTCGTTGAAGACAGGTTTGGACAAAGGAAACAGTAAAGGCATTAAAGACCTAAATCTCTTAGTGTAAACCTTAAGGTAATCCCACCTTGGGGGAGTTGGCTATGCCTTGATAAATAGTCAAAAAGGTGGGAAAAGTGCGGACCATTAAGTTTAGGACAAAGAAATCATGCATATGGGCAAAGAAAATGACATAAAGCATGATAATGGCTAATAAGGATGTTTGGTGTCCTAAATCTAATTTAAGAAGCCAAACTCAATTTTTGTTCCCCCATAGTCGACCCAAACAGCCACCACCCTCCTCCACACTTCTTTCATAGCTCCTCCACAGCCACCAATGTTACCCCCCGGGGTAGTCCAATAATGGTGCCAAATTGTGCATTTAGACTCCCAGGATTGGTAATGTTCTACAGGCAATCAGAACACTACCCTTAGTGTGCATACCAAAGTAAACCCTCTTGGGCACTATGTAAACACATGCATACTGGTCCAATGATCACATGCAAATTCACATTTCATGCGTACCATGGCAGCAAAGAAGGAGAACACTAGCACAAGTGTTAATCTTGGCTGGCACACATTAGGCAATCTTGTTAAGTTCTAGTGACTAACCACTGCACCTGTAACTTCCACCAGTAAACTGTATCATTCTAGCCATGTACCCCCATTTTCTCTACCCCATTATCAAGTAGAGACTTAGAGAAAACCAAGGAATTTTTTTTTACAACAATAGCCTACCAATCGACCAAGTTATGGATTTTTAAGTTGGTTACAAAATTCTAACCAAATGAACAGTAACTTAGCCAACTTTGCAACATCATATCCTTGGCTACAAGGCTCCAAATTCAAAAATTCCAAATCCTAATTCAACCGATGTTTTCTAGGTGTGGTCAAAATTTCATACCAAGATTCCTTCTATATAGGGAGATATAGAACTTTAAGTGGAGAGTCAAAATTCTGGTCATTTTATGACCATTTTGCCCATACAAAATTTCGTAAGTGTGCGAACACTTCATTCACAAGGGGAACGTGCTCTAAGGCTACCCCATATATGTCCATTACACATGGGAAATACATTCTCTTGAGTTTGACAACCATATGTGGTTAAAATAGAATTTACAAATAAGCAGCCCATCATTCACACTTAGGCAGCTCTGCACCACATCACTTACATAGCCAAAACATTACTTAAATGTTCACAAACTTGTCTCATTTTACATACACCACATGTACATTCATACATGCACTACATTAAGGTCTTTCCTCAGCTAAATACACACCCTAATTTATGGGAGTGCCTGAGACACAATGGACTCCAGAATAGGATGTTGGACAGCTGCTGTAGAACACAATAAGTACCAACATTAAAAATAACAAATGCGCTCCTAAAATCACCAAACATTCCAGATAATAACTAGAGATAGGGAAGTTCATGTACCTGAAATTTCAAATCAAAACTGCAACCACAAATCTCAGTTTGAATGAGATCTTTCTGCTGAACCTGAAATGATAGAATTGAGGGGAGTAAGTTTCGTTGAGAAACTTAGTAAGGGTAGCACTTGGATTCAATAGGGAATATAACCATCATTAAAAAATGCATCCAAAGACACTAAAACACAAAAATCACAATGCATATATGCAAGATATAGCAACCAAACGTAGCAACCATTCACAACCAAGAAACACATGAAATGCAGTAGCAACAATAACCATAGGTTAGTCCATAAAACATACAATAAACATAAATAAATCACAATGGTAGCTATCCTAAAGCTAATTCATGGTCTTAGGAGGTTTTTCACTACCATCACTGTGCACTTCACACTAGGCCACTAAACCTTCAATAAGTGCACTCCCTTTACTAAGCTTGGTTCATCAAGCTCATGGCTCCCTTCCAAGCTTAGCCCTAGCTCCATGGTTTCTTAAAAATATAGAAAACAACCCGTGAGAGCAAGAGAAGCCTTACCAAAGTGGGTAGGACAAAAATCAAGCTTGATCCTTGAAGTATCCAAGCAATAGCTTTAGTTTGCTTTCAATTGCTTCCTTTTGCCTTCAGTTTCAATCAATTGCAAGTTTGAAGGTGTGGTGGCTATGGAGGAAGTGTCGCTATGTTCTTGGGCTAGAGGAGGCCGAAAATGAGAGAGAGTTAAGTGAATTGGCCACCTAAAGGGCCTTAAATGAGCTTTAGGGCACAAAACACACTTAAACAAGCTTAACCTTGCTTTATGTCATTTTCCTTCTCACTAATTATGGCTTCTTTTTCCTTAAATCATTGGTGCACATGTGCCCAACATTTTTGACCCATTTATCAAGCCTTGGCTGCCTCCTCCATGGTGGGATAACACCATAATTCCACCCTTTGACTTAACTTAAAAGCTTGAACACTTTAAGGTTTACACTAAGACATTTAGGTCCTTAATGCCTTTAGTGTTTCCTTTGTCCAAACTTGCCTTCCATGAGCAATTTGGTCCTCCAATAGCACTTTCATACCATTCATATCCTTCTCATAACTCTCCAAGCCTCTTTTGTGAAAGTTTTAGAATTGAGTACCCAAATTTCCAAAACCTTACTAAAAAGTCTATAGGTTGCTTGCCAGACAAGAAACCCTTAAGGCTTGTCCTAGGGGCCAAGTTACCAACTTGGAACACTTTTAAGGAGGTGTTCATTATACCTTTTACCCCCACACTTCAATCACTATGAAGAGAATTACACAATAAAATGGCTTTTTGACCATTATACCACACTTGTAATTCACCCATTTTTGTGTGGTGGTAACAACCATACCTCCATGATTGAAATTGAAGGTAAAAGGAAGCAATTGGAAGAAAATTAGAGCTATTGATTGTACACTTCAACTATCAAGCTTCAAATTCAGCCTACTCATCTTGGTAAGAGTTCTCTTGTTCTCATGGATTGTTTACAGTATTTTCAAGCATCCATGGAGCTAGGGCTAAGCTTAGAAGAGAGCTATGAGCTTGATGAACCAAGCTTAGTCAGGGGAGTGCACTTATTGAAGGTTTTGTGACCTAGTGTGAAGTGCACAATGATGGCAGTGAAATGAGGGTTTCTAAAGTCCAAAGTTAGTACTAACTAGTGTTAAAACTCACCTAAGACCAAGCATTAGCTTGAGGAGGTCTTCCATAGTGATTTACTTAACTTTATTGCATGTTTTATGGACTAACCTATGGTTTATGTTGCTGCCACATTTCATGTGTTTGTTGGTTATGAATGGCCACTGCATTTGGTTGCTATATCTTGTATATATGCATTGTGGTTTTGTGTTTTAGTTTCTCTGGATGCATGTTTTAATGAGGGTTAGATTTCATTATGAAACTAAGTGTTTCACTTACTAAGTTTCACAATGAAACGTACTCCCTTCAAATATGCTATTTCAGGTGCAGTAGAAAGATCACATTCAAACTAACCTTTTCATTTGAGTTGTGATCTTGAAAGTTTGGTGATTTTAGGAGCACATTTGGTATTTTTAATGATGGTGCTTATTGTGTTATGCAGCAGCTATCCAGCATCTTGTTTCTGGAGTCCATTGTGTCTCAAGCACTCCTGTAATGTAGGGTATGTATTTAGCTGAGTTAAGACCATTATGTAGTGCTTGTATGCATGTACATGTTTTGTACGTAAAATGAGACAAGTATGTGAACATTTGAGTAATGTTTTGGCTATGTATGTGATGTGGTGCAAAGCTGCTTAAGCATGAATGATAGGTTGCTTACTTGTAAATTCTTTTTTGGCCACATAAAGTTGCTAGAAGCAAGAGCATGTAATTCCTATGTGTATTGGACATGTAATGGATAACCTTAGAGGGTTGACCCCTTGTGAATGAAGTGTTTGCACACCCATGAAATTTTGTATGGGTAAAATGGCCATAAAGTGACCAGAATTTCTACTTTGCACTCAAAGTTCTATATCTCCCTGTGTAGAATGAATATTGTTATGAAATTTGGACCACAACTAGAGCACATATAGAGGTTGGACTTCCATGTAGAATTTTTGAATTTTGAAGCTCTCTAGCCAAAGATATGATGTTGCAAAATTGGCTAAGTTACTGTTCATTTTAGTCAGAATTTTGTAACCAAGTTAAAAAATTCATAACTTGGTCCATATGTGGGCTACTGATGTAAAACAAAATTTTTTGGTTTTATTAAAGACTCTACTTGATAATGAAGCAAAGAAAACATGGGGTTACATGGCTAGATTAATATAGTTGTTTGGAAGAAGATTCAGGTGCAGTGGCTGGTCACTAACACTTAATAAGATTGCCTAATGTGTGGTAGCCAAGATTAAGACTTGTGCTAGTGTTTTCCTTCCTTGCTGCCATGGTGTGTGTAAAATGTAAATATGTGTGTAATGTTTGGACCGATATGCATGCATTTACATAGTGCCGAAGAGGGCCACATGGGTATGCACACTAAGGGTATTATTTTGATGGCCTACAGAACATATCAATCCTAGGAGATTTAAATGTACAATTTTGGCACCATAACTTGACTACTCCAGAGTGGGTAACAAGATAGGCTAGAGCTGGGTCCTATGTTCATTAAAGAAACAAGAAGCAAAATCAAGAAGAAACAGGAAAGGATAGCCAGTGAAAGGACTACTCTTTATATGAACAAAAAAAAAAAGATACTTAGAGTTTAAGGTTGGTGATTAAGTGTGGCTCAAAGTAGCACCAACCATAAGTACCATCAAATTTGGCATAAAAAGTAAGCTAGCACCAAGGTACATTGGTCTGTGTTAAATACTAGAAAGAGTTGGCAAGGGTAGCATATAGGTTAGCTCTACCGCCAAGTATGTCAAATGTTCCTTTTGTTTTCCATGTCAGTATCCTTAAGAAGTGTCTACTGGACACAAAGGATGCTATAACAGTGGAAGACATACTGTTAGAGCCTAATCTGATTTATGAAGAGAAACTTAAGCTATCTTAGCTAAGAATACCAAAAGGCTAAGAAACAAACTTATTCCCATTGTCAAAGTTCAATGGTCACACCTTTCTAAAAGAAAAGTGACCTGGGAAACTGAGAAAGAAATGATGGAAAAGTATCCAAGATAGTACCCCAACCTAAAGGCAATTTTGGAGGACCAAAATTTTTAAGGGGCGAAGAAATTTTACACCTTCACAAAAAGGCAAGGTTACAACATAAGGTCCTAAACTTATATGCTTTCATTTTAACCATAGTGTATGATTGGTGAAGTGTAAAGTGTTCAATATACACTTCTTGAAGTGGCACATAAAATGATAGTTTGGTCCTTAAGAAAACTTTAATACATTGCCTAATTTTCAAGTAACCTAGGTACTAAATTGTAAGGTTACAAAGGTTGGGTACTCAATTGCACAAATTTCCAAAGATGGCTATGGAAAAGACATGGATGGAATTATAAAAAAAGGACATGGTTGGAATTAAATATATTGTTGGGGACCAAAGTGCTCAATGAGGGAAAGTTAGTCATTTCATGCTTAAGGACACTTAAGGGCTTAAGTGTCCTAAACTTTTATAAAGGTGAAAACGACCCATGACCAAGGTTAAAAGAGCTCAAAATTTGTCATTTTCCCAGCCTAAATGGCTGGATATAACATGTCCAAGTAAGGGCTTGATGTTGCAAAAATTTCAAATATGCCATGAGATATTTTTGGCATAAGTCAAAATGATGTATAAATGAAGAAATATCTTCATTTCATTGCCATTTTCTCCTGATGTTGGTCCCCCAGTAGCTAGTGTTCTTCCTTGACCTCTTCCACAGCCCTCCATATCCACCACAGCTTAAGAAATCAAAAGAAATCAAGATAAAGCAAGAGAATTCAACAAAGAGTACAAAAACCATAGTATTTAGGTTCATATAAGGTTTCAGGATTTTCACAGCCAAGGTAAGGGTTTATATTCAAGTTTCATGGTTGTTTACTATTCTTAGATGATGATCAAACATCCATGGATCTAACACTATTCTTGGAAGAGAGCAAAAAGCTCTATGAACCAAGTTTAGGTTAAGGGGGAGTGCATGAACAAGGTTTGAACCATACTATTTTTTATGCACAAAGATGGCAGCTTATGAAAGGGTTTCTAGAGCTCAATTTAGTACTAACGAAGGCCTAATGACCTTCCAAGACCAAGCTTTAGCTTGAGGAAGGCTGCCATACTGTTAACATATTGATTATGTGAATGTTTATGGACTAACCCTAATGTGTTATTCATGCTAGCATTACATATGTTTGTTGCTATATTTGTTTTGTGCATTTGGATGTGTATATCTATGTATATATGCTATGTTTTTATGTTTTAGTGTCTTTGCATTTCAGGTATATGGCTGAAAATTCAAGATTTTAATGATAAGCCCTTACTAAGTTCTTCAAAAGAACTTATCCTCCTTTTTGTCCACATTTCAAGTGAATCCTATAAGAGAGCTTTCAAACTAATACTTTTCATATGATTTTTCCTATGAAATTTCAAGTACGTAAAATTCAATATGTTTACTATTAAACTGAAGTTTTTCATGACTTTTAGAGTGCATTTACTAATTTTAGTGTTGGTTCTTTCTACCTTATGCAGCAGCTACCTTTTGAAGTTTTTGGAGTGCATTGTGTTTGTAAGGCTCTCCAAGAAGCTAGTGTGCATACCCCAATAAGCTAGGGCATATTTGTGATGCATCTATGCTTGTAAATACACTTTGGATGTTGTATGGATGATATATGAAGCAATGAAGTGATGTTTGAGCTTCTATGTTCAATTCTGTCCGTTTTGCAATTCATGGGCTATTTTAAAGGAAGTTATGAACAATGCTTATGGAATGCCTTTAAATTCATGGGAGTGAATTTCCAAAGTTTCTAAGACATGAATGAACTTGCCCAATCTTGTTTATAATTTAAAAGTGAAGTGGATGATTTATTTACAAATTTTGTATGGGCACTATGGGAAATCATTGATTAAGATATGGCCTGGCAAAGTTGGCTGTTTTGCTGGTTACTGTTCATTTGGTCATTTACTTGAATGGCTTGTGAGGTCCATAATGTGATTTCTAGATGGAATTAATGCCTCAAAATTGTTCTCCTACGAATATTTACATGTATTAAAGTGTTTAAAGACTTTTGGGCATAGGAGAACATTAGTAGAGTTTGAGTTGGACATGGTGTGAAAGTTTGGACACTTTAAATAGGTACCTAGTGCACCAAGTGTGCATGTAATTGTGCAAGTACATGGAATTGTGCATGAATGCTAGATTGACATTAAATGTGGTTTTAGTTATTGCCTATGCTATCTATTCAACTTGTATGTGAATATGTGTGTGACGGTTGGACCAATATGCACATATTTGCATAAAGACAAAGAGGGCCACTTGGACAAATATAGAGTGCAGGTTCTACTTGGCCTACAGGATGTGCATTGCTTGGGACTTGAGCTCACTAAATCTGATTGCCGTATTAAGCTCTCAAAGTGGTAACAGTATGGCTGGTAAGCCTCAACCCTCCAAAATAGGCTTCCAAGTGTGAGACCTTCAGCCTCCAGGTATAGACACTCAATTATATTGAGCAATTCTCATACTCCCAGCTATATTACATGCTTGCTTGGGTGTCGGAGAGTCCACCCCCTTTCGAAAAAAACTTTGGGGACTATTGTCCCCTATTTTCTGGTGTCTTTTAGTACTATAGCTGATCAGAGTATGTACATCAAAAGGCCTAGATACATAACTCAAGCAACTGAGAGTTCCGAGGACACCACATTGCTTTAACTTTAAGCAATTGGAAATAAACAAACAAACATTTTGAAACAACTAATTCAATAAAAAAACTAAAACTAACAACTGAAGTTGTTACCCACTCTGGGGTAGTCTAGTTATGATGGCAAAATTGTGCATTTAAACTCCCAGGATTGGTGTGTCCTATAGGTCATCAGAACAACACCCCTAGTGTATGTACTCAAGTGACCCTCTTGAGCACTACGAAAATACATGCATATTGGTCTAACCATAACACACATATTCACATTTATGCACACTATGGTAGCTAAGAAGGAAAACACTAGCACAAGTCTTAGTTTTGGCTTCCACACATTAGGCAATCTTGTTAAGTTCTACTGACCAGCCACTGCACCTGTAACTTCCACTAATAAACTGTATCATTCTAGCCATGTACCCCCTATTTTATTTGCTCCATTATGAAGTAGAGACCTAGAGCAAACCAAGGAATTTTGTTTACATCAATAGCCCACCTATGGACCAAGTTATGGATTTTTTAAGTTGGTTACAAAATTCTGACCAAATGAACAGTAGCTTAGCCAAATTTGCAACGTCATATCTTTGGCTACAGGCCTCCAAATTCAGAATTCCAAATCTCAGTTCAACCTTTAGATGTTATCTAGATGTGGTCAAAATTTCATACCATGATTTCTTCTACATAGGGAGCTACATAACTTTAAGTGCAAAGTCAACATTCTTGTCACTTTATGACCATTTTGCCCATACAAAATTTCGCAAGTATGCAAACACTTCATTCACAAGCGGAAAACCCTCAAAAGCTATCCCATATATTTCCATTACACATAGGAATTAAATTCCTTTTCAATACGAACTTTATGTGGCCAAAATAGAATTTACAAGTAAGCAGCTCATCATTCACACTTAGGCAGCTTTGCACGACATCACTTACATAGCCAAAACATTACTCAAATATTCACATACTTATCTCATTTTACATATACTACATGTACATTCATACACATAATGCAAAATGGTCATAACTCATCTAAATATGCACCCTACATTACAGGAGTGCCTGAAATGCAATGGAGTCCAGAAATAGGATGTTGGACAGCTGCTGCGCAACACAGTAAGTACCATCACCAAAAATACCAAATGTGATCCTAAAATCACCAAGATTTCCAGATCACAAGTATACATATGGAAGATTAAGTACCTGAAAATTCAGAGCAAAACTCAAACTACAAAGGTTAGTTTGAAGGTGATCTTTCTGCTGGACCTGAAATGACAGAATTAAGGGGAGTAAGTTTCATTGAGAAACTTAGTAAGGGTAACACTTGATGAGTGTGACCATCATTAAAACCTACATCCAAAGACACTAAAACAAAAAAAAACACACTGCATATCTACAACATATAGCAACCAAATGCAGCAGCCATTCACAACAAACAAACATATGAAATGTGGCGGCAACATATACCATAGGTTAGTCCATAAAACATGTAATAAACATAAGCAAATCGCTATGGAAGCCATCCTCAAGCTAATGCTTGGTCTTAGGAGGATTTTAATAGTAGTTAGTACTAACTTTGGGCTCTAGAAACCCTCATTTCACTACCATCTTTGTGCACTTGACAATAGGTCACAAAACCTTCAATAAGTGCACTCCCCTCACCAAGCTTGGTTCGACAAGCTTATGGCTCTCTTCCAAGCTTAGCCCAAGCTCCATGGAAGTTTGAAAATTGCAGAAAACAGTACTTGAGAGCAAGAGATCCCTTACCAAAGTGGGTAGGCTGAAAATCAAGCTTGATCCTTGAAGTATCCAAGCAATAGCTCTAGTTTGCTTCCAATTGCTTCCTAAGCTTGAAGGTGTGTTGGCTATGGAGGAAGTGTGGCTATGTTCCTGGGCTGGAGGAGGACGAAAATGAGAGAGGGATAAGTGATTTGGCCACTTAAATGGCCTTAAATGAGCTTAAGGGCATAAAACACACTTAAACAAGCTTAACCTTGCTTTATGTCATTTTCTTTGTCACTAATTATGGTTTCTTTGCCTTAAAATCATTGGTACACATGTGCCCAACAATTTCGACTAATTAACATGTCTTGGCTGCCTACCCCATGGTGGGATAACCCTACAATTCCACCCTTAGACTTAAGTCAAAAGCTTGAACACCTTAAGGTTTACACTAGGACATTTAGGTGCTTATTCCCTTTAGTGTTTCCTTTGTCCAAACTTGTCTTCCATGAGAAACTTGGTCCTTCAACAGCACTTTCATACCATTCATGTCCTTCTCATAACTCTCCAAGTCTCTTTCTTGAGAGTTTTGCAATTGAGTACTTGAATTTCCAAAACTTTACAAAAAAGTCCATAAGTTGCTTGACAAACAAGCAATCCTTAAGGCTTTTCTTCGAGGCCAAGTAACCAACTTGGAACACTTTTAAGGAGGCGTTGATCATGCATTTTACCCCCGACACTTGAATCACTATTGAGAGAATTACATAATATAATGGTTTTTAACCATTATGACACACTTGTAATTCTCCCATTTTTGTGTGGTGGTAACAGAAGCCATAAGTCCAGTATCAAGAGCTAATTCATTTTAATTCAGTCATCTTAATCCCAAATTGATTTTTTCTATTTTATTCACTTTTTTTTTTCTTGGAACCAACTTTATTTGAAAACTAATATTATATAGATGCAATAATCCATTTGAGAGTAACTTTTCATGATGTTGTTAAATTTTTGTGAAATCTTGTTTTTAATACCTAAAAGTAAACAAAATCATAAAAATTTACTAAGATTATAGAAATTATATTTTTAATGGATTATTACACTGCATAATATTGGCTTTTAAATAAAATTAGTTCTAGGTAAAAAAGATATAAGAATAAAAATAAGACATTTCAAATTAAGTTACCTTAAGTTAAAATGAATTGTAATATTCGAGCATTGGCTCTGTATATGTCACAAAACAGTTAACGTGATGTACACTAAAGAGGAACTTTAATGTTCATATACACTAACAAGTCTTGATAACACTTCTCTATACTAGAGGCATAAGTGGTAGGCTATATTTTCCTTGTGCACCTTAAGCATTTAGGAATCAAAGCCAATCAAACAACTTTGCTAGCTTTTTATAAAGCCTAAATAATATTCTCAGAATCAATAGGGATTCTAAATACATAATACTTGCCATAAATTTTTGTCACAACACCCTTTTTTTGGGGTTAAGCCCTACAAAGATATAAACTGCACAACATGAAACTTAAAGGCATGAGAATTTGATGATTTTCAATAGGGAATTTATAAATGTATGAGGAAGAACTTTAGTTTCATGCCTATGTGTCACCACTTTGAGGGCTTCTATAAAGCCATTAAATTTAGTGAGCTCAAGTCCCAGGTAGATCATGTCGTATAGCCCAAGCAAAACATGCGCACTATGTTTACCCAAGGGGCCCTTTCGGTCATTACGTAAAGATGTGTATATTGGTCCAACCATCACATACATATTAGCATACAATTTCATTTGGATGTAATGATGATAGTGAAGTTCTTTCTTCTTGTCCTATATGAGATTTGAGTAAAATCTGCAAGTGCATGTACAATCATATGCACACATGATGCTATGGGTGCGCATTTTATGTGTCCAAACTTTCACACCATGTCAAACTCAAATTCTACCCATGTTCTCCTATACCCTAAAGGTTTTAAACCCTTTAATAAACCTGAACCTTAATATGGAAACATGTTTAAGACATTAAATCCATCTAAGTTCACAATTATGGATTTTACACTTAACCGGGTAGAAATGACCATATGAACAGTTTTCATCAAAATTAGTAAATTTTTGCAGGCCATAACTCTAGATACAGGGTACCAAATCTAGTGGTTCAAAGTCCAAGTTATTCATATTGAAGTGTTCTAGATGTGGTCAAAATTTCATGGAAAAATTCTTTATGTAGAAAAAGTTATAGTAGCTGGAGTACAAGGTACCAAATTTTAGCCACTATTGACCATTATGCCCATGCAAAATATCATAATATTCATGCACTCTATTTCTTGGTGCAAAACCCACCAGGTAGTGTCCATACATTTCTTATATACATGGGAAAACTATTCCCATGAATTTAGAATCCTTTTAACCATCATTCATAAAAAAGCTATCAAAACAGCCCATAAACACCATATGGACAGCATTAGCTACACACTTCAAACTACACTCCATTGATCCATATATCCTTCTCACAGTAAAAATGCAACATACCCAACTCATTTAAATGAATTTATGCACAACATACATGAAAATATCTTAGTGAATACGTACACTAACTTCTTGGAGAACTTCAAAAGCACTAACCACTTCAGAAACTTGAAAGGACCAGCTACTGCATAAGGTAGAAAGTGACATTACTAAAAATAGCTAATGTGCTCCAAAAATCATGAAAAATTCCATTTTACAACTACACATATGGAAGATAACATACGTGAAATTTCATAGAGAAATTAAAATAAAAGCTATTTACTTGAATACTCTCTTTTAGGTGTTCTTGAAATGGACAGAATGGGGGTAAGTCTCTTTGAATAAACTTAGTAAGGGCTTATCATTAGAAACTTGAATTTCCAAAAACATACCTGAAATCAAAAGAAATAAAAACACAAAAAAAAAGCACATATATGAAAACATGGCCATCCAAATGCAAAAACAAACTAAACACAACCAAATGCAATGCTGGCAGCAATACATCGTTAGGGTTAGTCCATAAACAATCAAATAAACAATACTCAATCACTATGGCAGCCCTCCTCAAGCTAATTCTTGGTTTTATGCAGTTTATTGGTCTTATTTAGTACTAATTTGGGCTCCAGAAACCCTAATCTCATTGCCATAATAGAGCACCAAAGTGGTAGGGCTAAAACCTTAGGTGCAATTTCCCCCTTAACCTAGACTTGGTTCATCAAGCTCTTGGCTCTCTTCCAAACTTAGGGTCTTAGCTTCATCGATGTTTGGGCATCAATATTGAACAATAAACATCCATGAAACCTAGATAAAACCCTTACCTAAGTTGTGAAGGCTGAAATCTTCAAGAGATACACAATAAACCTGAAAACTAGGGTTTTTCTCTTTCTTATTGCATCTAATTGCGTTCATTTTTTATTTCTTGGAAGATTGAGCTATGGTAGCTATGGAAGGTTATGGAGGAGCTAAGGAAGGAACTCTAGCTCGTGATTGCAAAAAATGACTAAGGAACGGCAAGAAATCAAGATATTTTCCTTGGTTTAATTAGTTTAATCTTAACCCTCACTTAGGTTACTATAAGTATGCCTTAAGCAATAAATTTTTGGCTATTCTTTACTCCACCTTTTTGACCTTAGAACTTGGAAATAAAAGCTTGGGATAAATGCTAGAAATGGCCACCTTTGACCCTTGTCAATGATACTCCCATCCTTAAGTTATTTTTGTGAACAAATGTAAACGTAGTTGTCCCAGGTTCTTGAATAATAGCCTTTGTTTCCTTTATGAAATTTAGCCACTAAAAATTTCTTCCATAACATTCAAATCCCTGTAAAACCTCTCTTTTAAATTTTTTCAATTTAGTACCCAAGTCTTGAAATCTTACAATAAGGCTCATGGGGTACTTGTTGACCAAGCAATCCTTTAGGGTTTTCTTGAGGGTCAAGTAACCATTGTGTGGATCTTTCAAGGAGGTGTAGATTATACACTTTACCCATCACATTCCATTCACTATGGGGAAAATCATGCCATATAGTTGTTTATAACCATTATGCCTTTATACTGTAATTTTCCCATTTGTTAAGGTAGTAACACTGTAACTTGTATAGGCCATGGGCTATGATTAAAATGTACACATAATGTATACAAATTTTTTAAATAAGTGATACAAGTCATAGATGAAATGAAAATAGGCATATAAGACGAGGCACCCAATAGGGTGCCCTAAGTGCACATAAGAGGAACTTGAAGAAAAATGCAATCTTTGTGAACCAAAAATGGCTAAAATGAAGTGCCAAGGTGGGTTTTCGAAATAAGGATCCAGAATATGAATAAAAAGTATCTAGGAGCTCATGGGCACTAGGGTGCACCAACGAGGGGCACAGGGTGGTTGTCGGGCACAACCTTGTGTGCACCCCTGTGAATGTAAAGGCTTTAAAGCCAAGTGCCATAAAGAAAACTCTATAAGGTTGATGCTTAATGTTAGAATGAAGTTTTATGGAGAAATGTAAGCCAAGGAAAGGTGAAAAGCACATAAGCAAAGTGGGGAGCAACCTAGCGTGCACTAAGGAGCTCTCGGGTGCACCTAAAGTGCCTTTAAGTTCACATGAAAATTTAGTGACGTACATGGCCAAGAAAAGGGCAAAGTGGGTGCTTAGATTGCCTAACCAAGAGAGTTGAATAGGTTAACAAAACAACCTAAACTATATGAAAGCTTTATGGGAAGTTAAGACAAAGAAATGGTAAAAAGCCTTAGCCGCCAAGGCTAAACCAGCCATGACTCTAGCACTAGGACTTTATCATGTCAGGGCCCAATTCACCCCAACCTTAAACCCCTTATGAGCTTCTAATCAACCAATTACCTTTATATGGTGAATTGGGACGTGACAACCAGGATAGTTAACCTTAAATTTTAGTTGTTAACAAGGTACGACTTAGTTAGTGGTTACCAACTAAACTATCATATGACATCCTATTAAATTACAACTTTAATAAGTTAGGTTACAACTTTAAGACATTAAGAACAAGTTTACTATATTACTTTTATGAGTGCACTTAACTCAGCTTATCTTGTTACCTACTGGCTGCATATGGGGTACAAATGAGTAGGTGTTGTTGGGCTTGTATGTGTGTGTGTGTGTGTGTGCTTTAGTGTACTTAAAAGGCTTACTTGTAATGTAGCTAGTGTGCTTCACCAAAACATCACACATACACACATTCATGCGTTCATACTAGGTTGGTTAGTTATAAAACATGCATCGATTTCTAGCTCAATATATTGAGTGCCTTAAGAACTTATCCAATTCCAATATGTACAAGTAAGGCACAAGCCATGGATTGCTCTTAGTCCCCATTCCTACAACTATATACATACATTTCCAAATTCAAGATTTGGCACTTAAGGCACTACATGGCCAAAATTACAAACAACAAAAGCTGGATTACTTAGATGACATGCATGTTACATAACATGGGCTTGAACTGTTTCAATGCCTATAGTTCCTCTAACTTCCACTTTCACTTAGTATTTAGGCAAAAGCTAAGTTATTATTCTTTTAGCCTTTACCCATACTAGAATGGACCCAAAATCAGCCAGAACCACTATAGCCATCAAAGCCTACAACTCGGTATACAACAATTTGTCTAAAGCATGGCCTTTATCAATCCTTTTCTCATAAGCTAACAAACCTGAGGGATGCCTCCTTGTACATACGCCTCTCAAAAAGGTTCCTTAGCCTTTAATCTTCCAATTCTTTACCAAAAATAGGTAGAAAATGGCATGAGTACACAAGTACTCAGTAAGAGTCCAACATGGCACCTAATGCCTACATAATGTTGAAAACATTTTTTTACATATAAACCCCCAATTTATCCTTTCAACCTGCAGCTAAGAACAAAGAAGACATAAAAGAGACAAGAAATAACATAATACAAGGCACATATATACATAATTCAAAGGTTAGCACATGAAAACACTCAAGGAAGCATGCAAACACACACGCCACATACATTGTTTCACTTAAACTAAGTAAGCATTTCTTTCACTTAATTTAGCAAGTAATCACTTTAAATTAAGTCAAATTAATGTAGAGCTCTAGGTAGCTAAACAAGTTTAGCCACACTTGATCAAAAACCCTGAAGCTTGCCATATGCAAATAAGTTAGCTTACCATAGTGCGTAAGCACACATAGTCCATTAACTTAGCTCCTAGGTTGATTCGGCCATGGCCATCCTTTAGGGCAGCATCCTCCTCATAAAAATATATGAGAGGGAGCTTTTTATAGACCCTTACCTAGCTCAAAATTGGTTGCAAAGAAGCAAGAAGCCTTCAACTAATCACATGTGCCACCATAAGCCTACCCGTAAGCCACCATGTTTGGTTTTCCTCCTCCTTGGCCCAAGCTTTGCTTTTGGTTACTTGTAGGAGCATTAGACTAGAAATTTTGTGAATCTTAGCTTCATTCAATGTCTAGGAAGCTGCCTTTGAAGAAAGTTAAGTCCAGGCAGTGGGGTCTTGGCTAAATGGCCTTGGAGGCTAAGTCATTTGACTACTTTTTGGTAATAACTCCTTATGAGTCACTTGAATTATTTTGTTCATTTCATTGACCTAATTAGCTCTCTTAGTGGGGTGTTTTGAGCACTCAATTTTTTCTTTAGTTCAGCCATTTAAGCCCCCAAAACTTCTTGTAAATTAGAGACACCATAGGTGCATCAAAGATCCCTCTAGTGCACCCTAGGGTGCTCCTCATGGTTTTAATGTGTTCTTCACATTTTCTTGGCCTACATTGTTGCTCTAATCTTCATTTCAATCTTAAGCATCAATCTCCCACAATCCATTACAATACATTTGGCTTTAGAGCCTTAACATGCACATGGTTACACACAAAGATGTACCTAAGATTCTCCTAGTGCACCACCTTGGAGCTTTGTAGTCTCCTTCTCTTCTTAGACATTCTTTCTTCAAGCTTTAATTTTTTAACTCAAGATAAATATTGTTACTTTGTTAGAGCCATTTTTGGATCCTAAAATGACACTTTCCTTCATGCCCCACTATACGCACTTAGGCACCCCTAGGGCACCCAAATGGGCACATGACTTCATCTGTTGCTTGGCTTCACATTCATGACTTGTATCACTGATCTATATATATTATGTACATTTTATGTACATTTTATCATAGCCCATGGCCAATACAAGTCACAAGCCTGGCATTCTCTCCCCCTTAAAGAATTTGGTTCCCTAAATTCTCAACTAACTTAGGGAGTAACTTTGGGCATCTTTTAAGCATTCTAACCTTAGTTTCCCATGCAGCTTCTTGCTCAGAATGATGAAACCATTGGATTTTGACCAAGTTCATCCATTTAATTCTCAACTTTTTCACATCTTTGGTTATAACTTTTATAGGTTCTTCTTCATAAGTAAGACTAGGAGTCATTGGGATATCAAAAGATGGTATGACCTAATATAGGTTAAATGAGTAATTCTTGAGAATACTAACTTGAAAAGTATCTTGTGTATGGCCCAACTCTGAAGGCATGTTGAGCTTATAAGTTACATTGCCAATCCTAGCCAGTATTTGGAATGGCCCAATATATTTGGGAGCCAATTTACCTTTCTTACCAAACACCATGACTCCCTTCATTAGGGATACTTTAATCCATACATAATCCCCTACATGGAATTCTTGGTCCCTTCTTATCATTTAGCTTGCATAGGCTTCTTCTCGATTGTTGGCAGCCTTGATCCTTTCTTGAATCATTTTTATATTTTTAGAAGTTTCATGGATCAATTATAGCCCTATTTTACTATTATCTTTAGGGCTTTATGAGCAATTAGGAGTGATATAGCATCTTCCAGACAAAGCTTCATAAAGTTCAATCTTTATTTCTAAGTGGTAGCTATTTTTATAGGAGAATTCTATTAAGGGTAAGAGTTGTTCCCATTCTCCCTTAAAGTCCAAAACATAGCACCTTAACATATCCTCAAGAACTTGCATGGTTCTCATTGTCTACCCATTTGTCTAGGGATGATAAGTAGAACTTAGTTTCGGTTGAGTTCTTAATGCTCGATGTCATGATTTCCAGAATTTTGATACAAAGCTCGGGTCTCTATCTGAAATGATATCATATAGGATACCATGCAATCTCATTATCCCTTTAATATATAGTTGTGCTAGCCTATCCAATAGGTCAATGAGATTAACGAGTAAAAAGTGGGTTGACTTTGTAAGTCTATCCACTATCACCCTAGAGGCATCCTGTCTTCTTCTGGTCATAGGCATACTTACTAAGAAATCCATGGATTTAGATCACCATTTTCATTCTTGTTTGGGCAAGCTTTGTAACTTACCCTTAGCTTTTGATGTTCTACTTTTTACCTATTGGCACACAAAACACTTGGACACAAATATGCCAATTTCTTGTTTCATATTTGGCCACCAAATGTGTTTTCTCAAATTCTTAAACATCTTTATAGTTCCTAGATGTATGTTCATTTTATTGTAATATGCCTCTTTCAAGATTTATTTTCTTAAATGATACCCCTTGGGTACATTAATCCTAGCTTGAAAGTATAGTAATCCTTGCCTATAAGAGAACCCTTCAAACAGTTTTCCATGCCTCTGGGTAGATATCCTAACAAGATCTTTGTCTTGTTGTTGTACTCTTAGTATTTCTTCTTTCTAAACTAGTTGAATGGTTACCACTTTCGGTTGATCATTTTCCCATCCTAGCCACTTGTTAGCCAAATAAGATAGGCTACTAAGCTCATGCTATTCTCTTCCAAGTCTTAAGGCACCAGTATATTTCTTGCTCAAAGCATCAACTACTTTACTAGCCTTGCGCTTTATGTACTTGGTAGTATAGTCAAAATCTTTTAGGTACTATAACCATCTCCTTTGTCTTATATTTAACTCTTTTTGAATAAAGACATATTTGAGACTTTTATGGTTAGTGAAGATCTAGAACTTATTACCCAATAGATAATGTCTGCACTAATACAAGGCAAAAATCATAGCTGCAAGTTCTAAGGCTTGCATTGGATAGTTCTTTTCATGTGGTCTCAATTACCTTGAATCATAGGCTATGACTTGCTTTTCTTTCATTAACACACACCTTAATCCCATAATAGATGCATATGTGTAAACCTCAAAAGGTTTATTGAGATTGGATAATATTAATATAGGGGTTGAAGTAAGTCTATCTTTAAGCTCTTGGACGATTTTCTCAAATCCCCCCGACCATTCAAATTTTTTCCCTTTCCTTGTCAACTTGGTTAGAGCAGCTGCGATTATAAAAAATTTAGGTACAAACCTTCTATAATAACTAGCTAATCCCAAAAAGCTTCTTAGTTCTCTGACAATTTAATGTTGCTTCCACAGTAAGATAGCTTCATTTTTTGTTAGATCCACAACCATTCGTTGCCCATTTATCACATGACCTAAAAATTCAATCTAATTTGTCCAGAAATGGCATTTATTTAGCTTGCAAAATAGTTTGTATTTTCTCAGCACATTAAGCACTATTCTCAAGTGCTTTTCATGTTTTTCATCATCCTTTGAATATATCAAAATTTCATCTATAAAGATCACCACAAAGTGGTCTAGCTATGGTATGAATATCCTTTGCATCAAATCCATGAAGAAAGCTGGGGCATTAGTAAGCCTAGAAGGCATTATTGTATAGTCAAAGTGACCATATCCTGTCTTGAAACCTGTCTTAGGAATATCTACTTCCTTGACTTTTAGTTGGAAGCATCTTGATCTAAGATCAATTTTTAAGAAAACTGTTTCTCTTTTTAGTTGATCAAATAAGCCCTTAATTCTAGGGAGAGGATACTTATGCTTTACAATCCTGGCAATGAGCTTTCTGTAGTCAACGCATAATCTAAGTGTCCCATCTTTCTTTTTCACAAACAGCACTAGTGCTCCCCAAGGAGACACACTTGGCCTAATGAATCCTTTTTCAAGGAGTTCATCCAACTGTTTATTCAACTCATTCATTTTTGGAATTGTCATCCTATAAGGTGTAGTAGATATAGGAGTTGTATTTGGAGTTAGTTTGATCTCAAATTCTATCTCCCTTAGGGGAGGTAAATTGGCAACCTAGAAGGAAATACCTCTGGAAAATTTTTCACAACAAGAATCTTGTCTATCTCAGTATTTGTTTCATTTTTTTTAATCCCATGTATTCTTCTTTACAAAGTATAGACATACAATCCATTACTTTTACTTGTCCAACAACACACTTTATTGAGTCTTTTAAGGAATGTTCTATTGATCTTGGCAGTATTAATTTTCTACCCTGGCAATCTATAATAGCATTATTTTTAGCTAACTAGTTCATCCCAATATTATCTCATATCTAGTGGTTTCTAGAATGATTAAATTAGCCTTTAATTCCAACTTATCGGCCTAATCACACAATCCTTGACTATGTGATGTGAAAGCATCATTTCATTTCCAGTTGTTTCAATCATATACAATTGAGGCAATGTTGTTAACTCTAATTCCATTTCTCTTACTAGGTTAGCTAAAATAATGGATATGGAGGCACCAGCATCATAAAGCAAATAAATGAGTTTATCAAAAAGGTAAAGTTTCCCTTTCAGTGCTTCTTTCTTTAACTCGCTATGGCTTATGGTCTCTTCTCCAATGCTTGATTCCTCTTTTTTTTTTATCCCTTAATTTGATATACTCTCCCAGCTGGTGGTTGAACTTTAGCTGGTATGGGCTGACTTGGTCCTTTCTTCATTAACTTATGTAGCTAAGGTGTTGGCACTCCTCTTTCCTTACCATACTATCCTTTTGACCAAGGTTCCCTAAATTTGCCCAAGACACACCTCTCTTCTTCTTTAATTGGGCAATCTCTAACCCCCTATTCTTGAGAACAACATTTTAGGCATCCTTGGGTTAGCCTATAGCATGGTTTAAAACCATGACACTTTCCACTAGTTTCGCGTTAGGGGCCAAACCTTTGAGGTTTTTTTTTTCTTTTATGTTCCCTTCCAAACTCAGTTTTGCCTAGCTTTTCTCTATCTCTTTTCTAACCACCTTGATGCTCCGAAGGAGTTCATTTGATGTTTCCTCCTGTAGGGTGATGAAATTCTTGATTTAGGGTTAGAGCCCTTTGAACAGGCTCATAATAGTTCTTGATACCAACAGCTTTGAGTATCTAGCTCAACTCACGCGTTAATCCCCTTATCAACCTTTTAGTGCTTATTTATTCTTGTCCATCATCCCAAGGGGAATACCTGAGGAGACTATTGAACTTGTGCTCATATTCCTTGACAAACATGTTTCCATGTTCCAATAAACCGAACTCCACTTCCTTTTGACCCTTAAAAACTTTACAAACATATTATTGTTATAACATTTGGAGAAATTTAGCCCACCTTGTAGGTTCATTCTTCCTTGTGGGCTTCCTCTCATTCTTGCTCATATATGCCCTTTGCACTATTCTCCACCATAGTTATGCACTGGCTTCTAGCTTAAATGTAGCTGGTAGTACCTTTTGGGTGGATGTAACTTGTGTCCTTCCAAACAATTTCTCTACCTGGTAAATCCAGAAATCAGCTTCATCTAGATCACCACTACCTTAAACACTAGGGGTTTGAGTGCTAGAAAGCCTTATAGTTGGCCTTCTCTAAAATCTTTACTTCTTGGTCTTTCTCTTTATTTCTAAGGGGTATTGGATTTCTTTTTAGAAACTACCTCTTTAGAGCCTTTAGAGATTGGTTCGATTCTTCTAGCATTAGTGCCTATCTTGTTACCTACTACAGGGTAATGTAGTTATGGTGCCAAAACTGTGCATTTAAACTCCCAGGATTGGTGTGTCCTATAAGTCACCAGAACAACGCCCCTATTGTACATACTCAAGTCACTCTCTTGAGCTCTATGTAAATACATGCATATTGGTCTAACTATAATACATATATTCAAATTTATGAACACTGTGGCAGCTAAGAAATAAAACACTAACACAAGTCTTAGTTTTGGCTTCCACCCATTAAGCATTCTTTCTAGGTTCAAAAATTCCAGCCACTGCACCCAAATTTCCTCCAATAAATTGTATCATTCTAACCATACGAACCCCTATTTTATTTGCTAAATTATCAAATAGAGACTTAGATCAAACCATAGATTTTTTTTTACATCAATAGCCCACCTATGGACTAAGTTAAGGATTTTTTAAGTTGGTTACAAAATTCTGACCAAATGAACAGTAACTTAACCAACTCTGAAACATCATATCTTTGGCTACAGGGCTCCAAATTTAGAAATTCTAAATCCTTGTTCAACCACTAGATGTTCTCTAGGTGTGGTTAAAATTTCATAGCAAGATTCATTCTACACAGGGAGATATAGAACTTTCAGTGTAGAGTCAAAATTCTGATCACTTTATGACCACTTTGCCCATATAAAATTTTATAAGCATGCAAACACTTCATTGACAAGGGGTAAGCCACTCAAGGCTATTCCATACATGTCCAAGACACCTGGGAATTACATTCCATTATAGTTACCATCTTTACATAGACAATACCAAAATTTACAAACACGAAGCCTATACTGCACACTTAGCCAACCTGTGCATAACATCCTCATACATAGCAAAACATCCCACAAACGTTCACATACATTGTCCAAAATTCACATGCATTACAAGTACATGCATCCATGCACTTCATAATCTTCTTAACTTAGTTAAAACACACACCCTAGCCATAGGAGAGCTTTAGACAGAATGCACTCCAGAAACAGAATGCTGGATAGCTACTGCATAACACAATAAGCATCATCACTAAAAATACCAAATGTCCTCCTAAAATCACCAAACTTTCCAAATAATAATGAGACACATGGAAGTTCATGAAACTAAAATTTTATATCAAAACTCAAATGATAAAGGTCAATTTGAATGTGATCTTTCAGTTGGACTGGAAATGGACAGAAAGGGGGTAAGTTTCTTGAATGAAACTTAGTAAGGGCTTATCTATAAAATCTTCAAACTCCAGTCATATACGTTAAATCCAAACACACTAAAACACAAAATTACAGTACAAATACATGAACACAGCCATCCAAATGCACAAACAACATAGTGACAAACAAATGTAATGCTGGCAGAAATAAACACATTAAGGTTAGTTCATTAACAATCAAATAAACATTATGTAATCAATATGGCAGCCCTCCTCAACCTAATTCCTGGCCTTAGGAAATTAATTGGTCTTAGTTAGTACTAAATTGGGTTCTAGGAACCCCTGTAAACACTGCCATCTTAGTGTATGAAAAACAATAAGGCTAGAACCATGTTCATGCACTCCCCCTTAACCCATACTTGGTTCCTTGGGCTTTTTGCTCTCTTCCAAGCATGGTCTTAGCTTCATGGATGTTTGATCATCATATTAGAATAGTCAAAAACCATGAAACATGAAGATAGGACCCTTACCTAAGCTATGAAAGATAAAAATAGCAAAGGAAGCTCAATAAACCCGAAAACTAGGGTTTTTCTCTCTCCTATTGAATCCGATTGCTTTACTTTGTGATTTCTTGGGAGATTGAGCTATGGTGGCTATGGAAGGTTATGAAGGAGCTAAGGGAGGAACTCTCACTGGTGAGGGCCGAATGTGACCAAGGAAAGGTAAAGAAATCAAGATATTTACTTGACTTGATTAGTTTAACCTTAACCTTCACTTAGATCATTATAAGTATGTCTTAACGAAAAAACTTTTTGGCTAATCTTTAGCCCACCTTTTTGACCTTAGAACCTAGAAATAAAAGGCTGGGATAATGCTAGAAATGACCATTTTTGAATCTTATGAAAAATCATCCCACCTTTAAGTTATTATTGTGAACAATTGTAAACCTAGTTGTCCTAGGTTCTTGAATAATAGCCTTTTCTTCCTTTATGTAATTTAGCATCCTAAAATTTCTTCCATACCAATCAAATCCTTCCAAAATCTCTTTTTTAGAGTTGTACAATTGAGTACCCAAGTCTTGAAATCTTGCAATAAGACCCATAGATTACTTGTACAACAAGTAATCCTCTATGGCTTCCTTTAGTACCAAGTAACCATTGTAATCTCTTAAGGAGGTGTAGATTATTCACTTTACTCATCACATTTCATTCACTATGGAAAAAATTATGCTATATAATGTTGTATAACCATTATGACTTTAAACTGTAATTTTCCCATTTGTTGAGGTGGTAACATATCTACTCCCCTTTTATACTCTAATTACTTCTCCTAATTTCTGACCTCAGCTTCCTACTTATTGGATTTCTTCCCTCATCATCCTATTCCTATTCTTCATCAACTTTATATCTATTAGCTTGCTCTTTTCTTATTGGTTCCTTTCTTGGCCTTCTTCCTACCCTCTCTTCTTCTTTCTTTCTTTCTTCAATAGTAGTACCTTTAGGTGCCTAGGCCTGGCCCTTAGTAAGAGCTTGCATACCCACTACAAGTTGTGCAATGGTGGCTTGCATCATTCCCATCATATGTTCCATTCTTTGTTGTCCATGTACATTGGATCCAGGCTCGATGGTCCTATTAGGTGGTCCTATTCTACTCTCAGCCAGCTCTTCATTCTCAGGATGTTGATCATTGATTTGATCAACCTTAGTGTTTAGTTGATTTTCCCTTTCTCTTTCTTTACCTCTAGTCATCATTCCTATAAAACATGAGAACAGTTGATACTTATCTTAGTGGCAATTAGCCTAGTAGATTGTTAAGGACCTACACAACCATATCTCTGATACCAAGTCTATCAGGGCCTAATTCACCCCCACCTAAACCCCTTAGGAGGTTTTAATCAACCAGCTAATTTCATATGGTGAATTAGAACAAGACAATCGGGATACTTAACCCCAACTTTTAGTTGTTAACAAGGTAAGACTTAGGTGGTGGTTCGCAATTAAACTATCTTATGAAATCCTTTTAAATTTTCAATTTAACAAGTTAGGTGGCAAGTTTACCACAATAAGTTATAAGTTTATTGTTTTACTTTTTATAGTGCGCTTAACTCAACTTACCTTATTACCTATCGGGTTCATATGGGGTACATATGAGTAGGTGTAGGTGCGCTTGTGTATGTGTTTGTGTGTGTGTGCTTTAGTGTACTTAGAAGGCTTACTTGTAGCCTAGCTAGTCTGTTTGCCAAAAGATCACACATACACACAGTCATGGATACAAACTAGGTTGGTTAGGTACAAAACATGCATGCATTTCTAGCTTACTACATTGAGTGTCTACAGGCACAAACCCTTATATTACTGTAGCTCCCCATGCGTACATCTAAATTCATCCATTTATAGATTTCGAGGAATTACATGGCCAAAATTACATAGAATAAAAGTTGGATTACGTAGATGACATGCATGTTATGTAACATGGGTTCAAACTGTTTCAATGCCCATAATTACTCTAGCTTCCACTTTCACATGGATTTAGGCCAAAGTTGTGTTATTATTCTTCTAGCCTTTACCCATACTAGAATGGACCTAAAATTAGCCAGACCCATTTCAGCCATCAAAGCCTACAATTTAGCATACAACCATTAGTCCAAATCATGAACTTTGTCAATCTTTCTTTCATAAGCTAACGAACCTAAGCCATACCACCTTGTACATACAACTCTTAATGAGGTTTTTTAGCCTTTAATCTTCCAATTCTTTATCTAAAATTGGTAGAAAAAGGAATGAGCACACAAGTACTCAGTAAGAGTCCATTACAACACCTAGAGTCTACATAATGTTCAAAACACTGGTCTACATATAATCCTCCAATTTCTCATGTTAACCCACAACCAAAGACAAGAAAAACATAAAAGAGATAATAAATAACATAATACAAGATACATATGTACATAATTCAAAGGTTAGCACACAGAAACAATCAAGGGAGCATACAAACACACACACCACATACACAGTTTCACTTAAACTTAGCAACCATTTCTTTCATTCAATTAGCAAGTAATCACTTTGAATTAAGTCAATTTAACATAGAGCTCCAAGTAAATGAACAAGTTTGGCCATACTGGACCACAAACCCTAATGCTAGCCATATGCAAACTAGCTACCATACCGTAGTACATAGGCACACATAGCCCATTAACTAAGCTCCTAGGTGCATTTCGCCATGGGCATTCCTTAGGGTAGCACCATCCTAATAAAAATACAAGAGAAAGAACATCTTATGGACCCTTACTTAGCTTAGAATTGATAGCAAAGAAGCAAGAAGCCTTCAACTGATCACATGTGCCATCATAAGCCTACCTATAAGCCACCATGTTTCATTTTCCACCTCCTTGGTGCAAGCTTTGCTTTTGGTTACTTGAAAGAGCTTTAGAAAGGAATTTTAGTGCATGGTAGCTACATTCAATGTCTAAGAGGCTCCATTTGAAGAAGGTTAAGTCCAAGTGGTGAAGACTTGGACTAATGGCCTTGGCAGCTAAGTCATTTGACTACTCTTGGATTTTAACTCCTCATGAGTCACTTGAATCATTTGGGTCACATTATTTACCTAATTATCTCTCTTGCTAAGGTGTTTTGAGCATTGACTTTGCTCTTTCATTCGATCATTGAAGCCCTCAAAACTTCACGTAACTTAAAGACACCATGGGTGAATCGAAGAGCTCTCTAGTGAACCCTAGGGTGCTCCTCATGGTTTTCATGTGTTCTTCACCTTTTCTTGGCCAACATTATAGCTCTCATCTTCATTTCAATCTAAGCATTAATCTCCCATAATCGCTTCCTAGCCATTTGGGTTCAGAGCTTTTACATGCACATGGTTACACAAAAAGGTGTAACTAAAAGTCTCCTGGTGTACCTCCTTAAAGCATTTTTGTGTCCATAGCTTCTTAGCCATTCTTTCTTCAAGCTTTAACTTGTCATCCCAGGATAAAACTTGGTACGCAGTTTGAGCCATTTTTGGTTCCTACAATGGCACTTTCCTTCATGTCCTACTCATGCGCACCTAGGGCACCCTTAGGGCACCTTAGTGGGAACATGACTTCATGTGTTGCCTGGCTTCACATTCATAACTTGTATCCTTAATCTATACATACTATGTACATTTTATGATAGTACATGGCCTATACAAGTCACGGGCTTGGCAAAACATAACTAAAGGCAGTTTCCTACTCATTCAACACAACTGCAAACCTTAGAAAATCTAGGCAAAGATCCTTGTAAATCAAAGAAGCATGCTAGAGAAGCAAAGAAAAGCAAAGAGAGCTAAACTGAACATGGTGGCACCAAGGTAGGCTTATGGTCACACATTAGGCATGTGCAAGTTTTCTTGCCTTTTTGTTGCCAATTTTGAGCATGATAAGGGTTTAATTTAAGCTTATTCTAATACCATTTGACAAAAAAAGGAGAATTACAATGTGTGGCGTAATGGTAAAACAAAATATATATTGTGTAATTCTCACCATAGTGATTGAAGTGTGAGGGGTAAATGGCATGATCATCACCTCCTTAAAAGTGTTCCAAGTTGGTAAATTGGCCCTGAAGGAAAGCCTTAAGGATTCCTTGTTTGCTAAACAACCTATGGACTTTTTTGTATGGTTTTGGAAATTCGGGCACTTAATTGCAAAACTCTGAAGAAAGATCTTTGGAGAGTTATAGGAAGAATATGAATGGTATAGTGCTATTGGAGGACCAAATTGCTTATGGAAGATAAGTGTGGGCAAAGAAAACACAAAAAGAGCTTAAGAACATAAGTGTCCTAGTGTAGGCCTTTGGTTGTTTATGCTTTTGACTTGAGTGAAACGGAGAAATTTTGGGGTTATCCCACTTAAGGGAGGATAGTTAAGGCATGGTGGGGATATGGTCAAATGTGGGCCAAGAAATTAAGACTAGGAAACCATAGTCTTGTGGCATGGAAAATGACATAAGACAAGGTTAAGACTATTTAACTGTGTTTAGCGTACTTTTGACTATTTAAGTAATCAAGACCACCTTTCCTTCCCTAAATTATGGCCTCCACTAGAAAAAATAAAGCTAGTCCTCACCTCCATACTTCCTCCATAGCCACTACCCCTTCAAACTCAAAACTGCTTGCAATTGAAGTCAATGAAGCACAAATGGAAGCTCTGTGTTGCTAAGACTTGAGTACACTAATGATCATGCTCCAATTTTAGCATACCCATCAAGGTAAGGGTTCTCTTGCTCTCATAGGTTGTTTTCTATATTTTAATCAATTGTGGAGCTAGGGCTAAGCTTCGAAGGGAGGCATGAGCTTGATGAACCAAGCTTAGTGAGGGGAGTGCACTTAATGAAGGTTTTGGGACCCAGAGTGAAGTTCGCAAAGATGGCAGTGAAATGAGGGTTTCTAAAGCCCAAAGTTAGTAATAACTAGTGTTAAAATTCTCCTAAGACCAAGCATTAACTTTAGGAGGGCTACCATAGTGATTTACTTAAGTTTATTGCATGTTTTATGGACTAACCTATGGTTTATGCTGCAGCTCTATTTCATGTGTTTGTTGGTTGTGAATGGTTGCTGCATTTGGTTGCTATATCTTGTATATATGCATTGTGGTTTTGTGTTTTAGTGCCTTTGGATGTAGGTTTTGATGATAGTCAAATTTCCTTAAGAAACCAAGTGTTTCCCTTACTAAGTTTTCGAATGAAACTTACTCCCCTTAATTCTGTCATTTCAAGTCCAACAGAAAGATCACATTCAAACTAACCATTATGGTTTAATTTTCCATCTAAAATTTTAGGTACATGAACTTCCATATGTCTAGTTTTCCTCTAGAAATTTTGGTGATTTTAGGAGCACAATTGGTATTTTTTAGTGACAGTCCTTATTGTGTTTGCAGCAGCTATCTAGTATCTTGTTATGGAGTGCATTGTGTCTCAGACACTTCTGTAACATAGGGTACATATTTTGCTGAGCTAAGACCATTTTTCAGTGCATGTTTTCATGTACATGTAATGAATGTAAAATGAGACAAATATGTTAACATTTGACTAATGTTTTGGCCATGTATGTCATGTGGTGCAAAGCTGCCTAAGTGTGAATGATAGGCTACTTACTTGTAAATTCTGTTTTGGCCACATAAAGTTTCTAGATGCAAGAGAATTTAACACATATGTTTATTGCACATGTATAGGATAGCCTTGGAGGGCTTTTCCCTTGTGAATGAAGTGTTTGCACATTTATGAAATTTTGTATGGGCAAATGGTCATAAAGTGACAAGAATTTTGACTTTACACTCAAAGTTTTATATCTCTCTGTGTGGAAAGAATCTAGTTATGAGATTTTGACAAAAATTAGAGCACATATAGAGGTTGAACTGGGATTTACAATTTCTGGATTTAGAGCCTTTCTGCCAAAGTTATGACATTTCAAAATTAGCTAAGTTGCTGTTCATTTGGTCAGAATTTTGTAAGCAACTTCAAAAATCCATAACCTAGTCCATAGGTGGGCTATTGATGTAAAACAAAATTCATTGGTTTTCTCTAGGTCTCTACTTTATAATGGATTAAATAAAATAGGGGGTTACATGACTATATTAATACATTTTTTTGGAGAAAGTTTGGGTGCGGTGGCTGGAATTTTTGAACCTAGTAAGAATGCTTAATGTGTGGAAGGAAAAACAAAGACTTGTGCTAGTGTTTTCCTTTTTAGCTACCATAGTATTCATAAATATGAATATGTGTGTTATGGTTAGACCAATATGCATGTATTTACACAATTCTCAAGAGGGCCACTTGAGTATGTACACTAGGGTTGTTGTTCTGATGACCTACCAGACGCACAAATCTTGAGAGTTTAAATGCACAATTTTGGCACCATAACTGGATTACCCTGGAGTGGGTAACATCTTCACCTAGAAATTGATGGTAAGGATGCTGCCCTAGGTGATGGCCATGGCTAAATGATCCTATGAGCTATGAAAATGGGCTATGTGTGCTAAGGCACTCTAACAAGCTAGCTAGTTTACATATGGCAAGCGTTAGGGTTCTTGATCAAGTACGGCCAAACTTATTCATCTACCTGGAACTTTATGGTAAATTGATTACAATCAAAGTGATCAAATGTGAAATTGAATGAAAGAAATGGTTGCTAAGTTTTAAAGGAAAACTGTGCATGTGGTGTGTGTGTTTTGCATGCTTCTTTGTTGGTTGCGTGTACTAACCCTTAAATTTTGTATGTAAGTATCTTGTATTGTGTTACTCTTTGTCCTTTTTTTATCTTTTTTGTCTTTGGTTGCAAGTTCTCAAAGGACAAATTAGAGGATTATGAATATGACATTGTTTTAAACATTGCAGGCACTAGCTGCTGTATTGAACTCCTACTGAGTACTTGTGTACACGTGCCCTATTTTTGCACATTTTAGGTAAAGAAGTAATGGAATAAAGGCTAAGGAATCTCTTTATATGTGCATGTATAAAGGGGTATTGTTAACATTCTGAGAGCTTAAATATAGTGAAAATATTTAACGTGTCAATCTCCCAGGAGCTATGCATGTTCTGTAGGCCATCAAAATAATGCTCACTATATTACCTAAATGGCCCTCTTGGTCTTTATGCAAATATATGTATATTTGTCAAACCATAACACACATATTTACATTTACACACAATATGGCAACTAAGAAGGAAAAGACTAGCAAAATTCTTAGTTTTGGCTTCCACACATTAGACAATATTGTTAAGTTCTAGCAACCAGCCACTGCACCTGTGATGCCCATTGGCATCCTCATTGTATGACATGCTGGCCTAAAGGAAAGACTTCCGGTATGAAGGTGTCTACAAGACTTTAAAGAACAAGGGTTAGAGACTCCTTGGAATATGTTTCCGGGGGAGGTGCCTCTGACGCCCAAGTCAGTATTTGTGTGAGTAGTAGTAAAGAGCTAAGAATAGTGAATAAATAAAAGTCTCCTATCCTTACCAAGGTCCCTCCCAGGTATTTATAGGAGGGTGGAGGGAGGAGGCCATTTGACACGGCTCGTTTGGGTCATGACATGTGTTCGGTCATATCTAATTCGTACTTTTGGAGATAGGCACCTCCAGCTAGCCGTCACCCGTTTGGGCCAAAGTGCAGGGGTGTGTGCAAGTTCTCTTTGCTAGAGGCTCCTTAACCATTTTTGTCATATCTCTGAGAGACCCCTTCGGGCAGAGATTTTCCCCGAGGGCTGTTGGGGAAGGCCCTTTGGTAGAGTAGGTCACCTTCGGAAGACATTTTCCTCTATCGAGGATGGTGGATCTATTTTTTTGAGGTTGGTAGGTTCGTAAATCCTAGGGTGGTGAAAGACACCTTTTCCCGAAGTTGGACATGTTACCTTTCTGAGGGTGGTGTTGAGGGTGCCTTAAGGTCGGGTCTAAGCTAACATCGAAGGTGGCTACCAAATAGCTGATCAGGAGATCTTGAGGGCCATAGCCCTTCGGCTATCACATGCCCCCCTTGGGAAGCCGAAGTTGTATCTTTGGCGTTAAGCCTTTGAGAGCAGGGCATGGAGATCTTTACTGAAGGTGACAGTCGTCCCCGTTAGCATAGCTAACTTCTGACTGAGGTCACCCTCTTTGGAGTGGGCATATCTTTGGTCCAAGATGCCCCTTTTTGCATAGGCAATGTCTTCGGCATTAAGTGTGACTCCTCGCTTTTTGGCTAAGCTTTTGATGTTCCCGAAGTTGTATCTTTGGGTGGGGAAAATATTCCCCCTCTGAATTTTTTATCTTCTATTGCCTGCTAATGAATCGTCACATCTTTTGACCAGGTAGTCGCGTCACTTTGGGCTAGGCTTACATAGGTCTACTAATGTCAGAAGGCATGCCCTTGTTTCTCGCATTAGGTGACACGTGTCACTAGGTGACTAGCGAACGGTCGTGTCTGTTACATCGATTACGTCCCTTCACTACTGAAGAGTCATTATGGCGATGCTTCACCTACCTCCTTCGGTCTATATAAACTCTTCCTCCTTCAAAGTTTTCCACACTTCTCAATTTCCATTCCTTTTGCTCTCTGATTTCCTCCCGTCTTCCATCTTTCTTTGGTGCTGGTGCTAGTGGCGGAGCGATTTTTGGCGAGTTGTGGTGATTTTCGAAGTCCTTGTCTTCGTTCCGAACTAGTTGGGTTACCTTCTGAAGTTATTTTTTTGTTTTAATTCTTTTCCCTTCACTTTTCTGAGGTTAGATTCCTTTGTTCCCAAAAATGTCTTCTTACCATATAGAAGCTTGTCCAATTCCTGAGAGTTAGCTCCAACTTAACTCTCATCCGAGCTGTGCTATTTTGGAGAAAGTGAAGAAGTGGTCGGCTAAATTTTTTCTCCCTTCCTATGCCATCACCAGGCTACCTAGTCCTGGTATGCCTAGCTATGCTCCTTATTCAGATAAGGTTACTGTCTTTAGGGCTCAGTTGAAGGCGGGACTCTAGTATCCCCTTCCAAAGATGGTTTGCAACTTTTGCCAATTCCATGGCATAGCCATCAACCAACTTCCCCTGAACTCTTACTCATACTTTAACACTTTTCTTTGTATGTGTTGGGTCTTCAACATAGAGCCTTACTTTATTTTTTCATGCAATACTACAAACTCCACCCCATTCTGAAGGGCGGGTTCTACTTCTTGCTCCCTCAGGGATCTGGGAGCAAGAAATATACATTCACCTTTAGAACAAAAGACAGTTAGGAGGGTGGGAGAAGAAGTTCTTTTTTTTGAAGGTGGATGAGCAGTGGAAGGACATGCCGACCAAATGGGTTTTAGGAACTCTTAATATTAACATAGGAGGCCCGAGGAAGCTCTTAACTTTAGAGCTAGAGTCCCAGTTTGAAGAGTTTGATAGCCATATTCGATCTGTCGTGGATTAGGATCCCAAGGTCCCTTCACGTTCTTTACACTCCTTCCCCATCAGATAGAGCTTCATGACTGAAGAGGTCCTTCAGGAGCTTGGGGTAGTTAAGAAACACATTACTGATGAAGGTATGTTGAAGCTTTTGGTTGATAGGAAAAATGCGTGGTTGGTGAAGCTCATTAGGGGAGAACTTATGTATTCGGCACTAAAAGAGAGTAAGTTCCTTTACAATTTTGTTACTTATGCCTTTTCGTACTTACACTAATGTTCTCCTTTTTGTAGAGATAGGTGATAAATCTACTGCTTTCTACAAGAGTCTCTTCCTCGACCAGGCTAAGAAGGGGGAGCAAGAAAAGAAGAAGGTGCCGAAGAGGAACAAGGTGCCGATTGGACCATCTTCGACATCGAAGTCAAAAAAGGACAATGAGGACTCCCTTCCACGTCCATCCAAAGGGGAAGTAGAGGTGCTTGGCCAAACTCCTATTCGTGTAGGCCCATCTTCAAAGCTGGCCATCTATTCGACCCCTCTAAGTCCCAATGCAGCTGTCGGGACATTGGGGACTTCAGTCGGGGAGCTTTCGGTCGAAGAACTAGAAGAACGTCGGAAGAAAAGGGGTAAAGCTGTTCCTACCGAGGTTCTTGGCGTTAATGACTCCAAGGGAGATGAAGCCGAACTCCCCCCAGGTTTGTCCCTTAGCCATTCATCTATGAGTTTGAGAATTTTTGGTATTTTAGACCTTGCAGACAAATGGCTAAGGAATAATATTTTAATGGAACTTTGGCATGACTTTGCTGGTGAAGGAGCACGGGTTACATGGGTGGAGGACCACACTCGGAAAAGAGCCATTTGGGACTTAAAAATCCCAAGGGACAAAGTTCGAAGGGAGCTATTCTGGACTTTTATGGAGGACACGGACTTGTTCTCCGAGGATAGCCAGAAGATGGCACCTCAGGTGGTGAGGGGCATTATGACTAATGCCATCTTCCAGTCCCTGACGGAAGAGTGCTCCAATAAGGAAGTCCTCACCACAGGGATGAGTGAACATGCAACTTGAGGGTGGTGGCTCTAACTTCGGCCAAATGAAGCCTTCTAAAAGGAGAAAGAGGGAGTAGTTCCCAATCTCACGAAGGTGTTGGGGCTTAATGATGGGTTTCAGGAGCCAAACTGCGCAACGGAATTTAACCGAAACCCTCCAGGATCCAAGTGAAATGGGGTAAACTGGGTGTTTGAAAATTTTCATACCTAATTTTCGATTGAGATCTCTCACTCAACTGTAGAGTCGAATCACTAAACTTGAACAGTTGACGTGTTCAGGCTCTCTATGGTATCCACATGAGCCTCTCGGGATCACCATGCTTCCACCGCATCCCGGCAGATGCGTTTCTCTTGCACTCGTAGTGCTAGCTTGCCTCCTACAAGGAATTGCAAGAGAAGAGTGTGGCTGTCCTTTTTGGTAGGCTAGGGCAAGGAGACCTGCGAAATTCTCACTTAAAAGTTGTATTTATAGTGAGACTCAACTTCCAGGCCTATTGGGTTTCAAAGCCCTAATCCAATTAGGATTTAATTTTGGGCTTAATAATGGTTCAACTCTTTGGCCCATTATTAATACGAAATTAAAGTGAAACCATAACCCAAATAATTAGCCCATGCACTCTAATGATCCAACTAGCTCTATGTGTGCGACCCAATAGGCTCTTGCCATGTTGGCAATGATCATAAGCAATGAGCGGTGTCTAGCAACACATCATTGCTTCCCAAGTGAAAAGATTGTCGATGATTCGACTAAACCTTTATGATCATCATTGATATATGCCATTGTCCCTTTGTCCAAGATATCAAGACTAAGCACGAGACATGGAATGTGTCACTCTCGTATAGCCCAATCTTTGGTTTCTTGATTACCGAGTAAACTAACTTAAGCTAATGACATTGATATCGTATATCAACTCATCCGAGCATGGCCATGCATTTTCTAAGTCTCACTCTATCAATGGGCCCGAAGATATCACTCCCGTTACATAGGAGGGACAAATCCCATCTTGGTCATACAAATCCGTCTGCATGATATGTGACATACCCAATGACCTCCTTGAAGTTCACTCAGTTACGAGCAATAAAGGAAAGTATCAAAGTATGTGACTTACATGTAGGGAAGCTTGATGATCTTAGGTCGAAGGACTACATATACCATGATCACTATGAGAATCACTTATGACACTCATATAACGATCCATGTAGTGTTCTCATGGTGGGTCGGTCCAGTACACAAGTTCTCCAACTTGTACCCATATGTAGACTACATATCTCATATTAGTCTCCACATATGCTAGTCATTATGTATTATTGCAACCCGCTCCACAATAATACTAGACTAGGGACGTTTAAGAATATCATTATTCTAGGGTTACGATTATGTTTGTTAAGTTACGTAGAAACAAAACAACAAACATAATTGTTGGATTAATGCCTCAATAAAATATCATGACTCAATGTGCAAAAATACAATCATCTCATGATTGGATTTTTGGGCACAACACTAACACTTAATGCTAAATTCATAGCTGGGATCAATTGGCTGAAGAAGGAGAAGAAAAAGAAGCTTGAGAAGGAGGCGGAGGTGTTGAAGAAGGAGCTGGAGGACCTGAAAGCTGAGAAGGCAAAGTTGGATGAGGCGACTAAGTCCTCTTACCAAGATGGGTTCTGCCTTGCCCGTCACTAGGTCCTTTCCAAGCATCTTGACCTTGACCTCTTCTTCCTTCGAGCGCGCGACATTCTCGAAGGACAAACTTTGGAACAATTGATAGTAGAATATCTCAATCTTCCGATTCTTCCTCCTTCGACTACTGAAGCTGACGCTAGTGAAGATGATGCCGAAGGTGACTCCGCCGAAGATGCTGAGGAGCCCGAAGATGGTCAAGCTAACCAATAGACATTTTTTTTTGTAGTTTGTATTTTGTACTTTTGCAATGAAATGAAATTCTATCTTGCTTTGAAATTTTGGCGAAGTCCCTGATTGGTATGACTTCGGACATTATCTTTGTCCTTCGGCACTTAACCATCTTCGGCCATGAGTCGTGTCATCCTTTAAGGGTTTACAACCTTAGTGTGTTTAAAGGTTTCACAACCATTTTTGGTCATCCTTCTCTGGAAGACTTGTCCTTCAAAAATAGTTAAATACCTTTGGGACCAACCATGTTCGGTCGACCACCTTCGGTATGAAAAATAGTTAAGTACCTTTGGGACCTACCATGTTCGGTCGATCACCTTTGGCAAAAATTGTACAATTTCACTCATACACTTTTTGAAATAACCATATTCAGTTTGCTTCCCTCTGGACTAACCATATTCGGTAGGTAACCTTTGGTAAAATACTATTTATTCACCTTCGAAAATGACCACATTCGGTTTGCCTCCCTCGGCATCAACCATGTTCGGTCGATAACCTTCGGTCAAATATTGTACAATATTACTTATGCATCTTCGGAAGCAACCACATTTGGTTTGCCACCTTTGGCGTCTTTTCACAATTTTTCTCTTGGAAAATTTTCTAAGTGTAGAATTTTTTCAAAGAGTCTAAACGCCATGTATTTTTCAATTCTTCACCTTCGAAATCACCGAGCTTGTAGACTCCTGGCCGAACTTCCTCAAGGACCAGAAAATGTCTACCCCAATTTGCCCGAAGTACTCTATGAGATGGTCTTCGGGCTTCAAATTCAGCCTTTTGGAGAATGAGGTCCCCTTTCTTGATTCCTTTACGCTTGACATGCATGTTTGAAGCAACAGCTACTCTCTGCTGAAAAGCTTTTCTTCTGAGCTCGGCCATCTCTCTATGCTTGTCAATCAGATTCAACCTGGTTCTTAAACCGAGGTTGTTCCCTTCTTCGTCGAACACCTGTATCCTCACCGATGGCTGTACGACCTCGACAGGGATAATGGCCTCCGTGCCAAAGATGAGTGACAAGGGTGTCTCACCTGTGGCCCTTCTAGGAGTTGTTCGATAGCTCTAGTGCACACTCGGAAGTTCTCCTAGCCATTTTCCCTTTGCTTCCTTCAACCTCTTTTTAAGACCCTCTTTTATCATTCTATTGGACACTTCAACTTGTCCATTGCTCTAAGGATGGGCAACCGGGATGAAGTGCAATTTTATCTCGAGGTCGGCTGCGAATTCCTAGAAACCTTTATCGGTGAACTGGGAACCATTATCAGCTACTATCACCCTCGGTACACCAAATCTGCATATGATGTTCTTCCAGACAAATCTTTGTATGTCCTTCACCGATATTGCTGCTAAAGGCTCTGCCTTGATCCATTTGGTAAAATAGTCTACTACAACTACGCAGAACTTCACTCCTCCTGGAGCTGTTGGGAGAGGCCCAATGAGGTCAATGCCCCAGACCGTGAAGGGGCAAGGATAGTTTGCCGAAGTTATCACTTCCGAGGGTAGTCTCTGGATGGGAGCGTGTCTCTGGCATTTGTTGCATTTCTGGACAAACTGCCTCGCATCCTTCCTTAAGGTAGGCCAGAAATATCCTTGGCGGAGTAGTACCTCGGCAAGGGCATCAGTTCCTATGTGAGAACCACAGGCCCCCTCATGGACTTCTTTGAGGACCGTCTCCATGTCCTCTTCGCTGACACACCTCTGTAACAGACTTGCGTACCCTTGTCGGTACAACTCTTCTCCAATCAGGAAGTATCTTCCTGAGCGCTTTCGCACTTTCACAGCTTCAAGAGGATCTTCGGGAAGTTCCAAAGTTGTGAGGTATTTCTTGATAGGATCTTTCCACCCTATACCCGAGGTTGTTATGCACATCATCGCTATGCTTGGCTGATACAATACTCTAGTAGCTCCTTTGATTTGGCTAGAGTATCTGCTTCCATATTATCTCATCACGGTATGTTTTTTATATGTACCGTGTCGAACTCCTGGATGAGCTTTTTCATGAGATCATGGTACTTTGCCAAGTTTGGGTTCTTTGCCCCGTAGTCCTCTGCCATCTGTCTGACCAATAGTTGAGAATCACTATGGGCCTTCAGATTCCTCACACCTACTTTTTTTTCCAACTGCAAGCCTGCTATAAGAGCTTCATATTCGGCGACATTGTTGGTGACAATGAATCCGAATTTGATGGCCTTCATAGCTTCCATACCTTTAGGTCCGCGGAGGATTACTCCGGCTCCCTAGTGTTCCGATACTGAGGCACCATCAATGAATAATGTCCATTCAGGCTTGTCATTTCTGAGGTCTTCTGGACTACCTTTTGGTTTTAGTCGATGATAAAGTCTACCAGTGCTTGGGCTTTTATTGCCTTTCTTGGCTCATAGGTGATGTCGTATTCACCGAGTTTGATGCACCACTTTGATAATCTTCCCAAATGGTCTACCTTCTTCATGACATCCTGAAGAGGTAGGTTACTTCGAACAATGATAGTGTGCCCATGGAAGTAAGGTCACAGGCTTCTACTTGCTAGTACAAAGGCATAGATGGCCTTTTGTAGAAGAGGATACCTAACTTCGGCACCATGTAGAGAGTTACTCACATAGTATACTGGCCATTGCTTTCCTCCCTCTTCCTTTACAGGCACTAAACTTATTGCCTTTTCGGTGATGGCGAGGAAGAGGATAAGGGGTTCTCCTTCTCGCGATTGCCGTACTGTTGGCAATGTTAGGCTTCGGGAGCCAAACAAGCACAGCGGAATTTAACCAAAACCCTGCAGGATTCAAGTAAAATGAGGTAAATCGGGTGTCCAAAAATTTTCATACCTAATTTTCAGTTAAGATCTCTCACCCAACTGTAAAGTCGAATCACAAAACCTGAATAGTTGACGTGCTCAAGCTCTCTATGGTATCCACACGAGCCTCTCGGGATCACCACACTTCTATTGCATCCTGGCAAATGTGTTTTTCTTGCTTTTGCAATGCTAGCTTGCGTCCTCCGAGGAATTGCAAGAGAAGAGTGCTGCTGTCCTTTTGGGAGGCTAGGGCAAGAAGCTAAGAATTTCTCACTAAAAGTTGTATTTATGGGGTCATGAAACTCACTTCCAGGCCTAATGGTTTTTAAAGCCCTAATCCAATTAGGTTTATTTTTGGGCTTAATAATGGCTCAACTATGGGCCCATTATTAATATGAGATTTGATGCCCCAAGGCATCTTCGGTTGCTGTCATGTTGACAGGTGGAGAGACTTCCTGCGAAGGTGAACACCTGGAGCTCTGATTCCCCAGTTGGGTGTGCCTGAAATGCTCAAAAGAAGAGGTTAGGAGGTCCCCGGTTTGCTTTTCCGGGGAGGACCCTCCGACGCCCAAGTCAGTATTCTGAGTAAAGGTGGCGGAAGAACACTAAAGGATCAAGTGTCTCGCCTGTTTTGTGTTTTCTCAGAGGGAGGAAGTGCCAATCTTTTGCCCAGTCCCATTTCCTAGTATTTATACGAGTAGATGGTCCGTTCAGATCATGACACGTGTTCGGTCGGATTTGATCTGTGCTTTTGGACGTAGGGGACAGGTAGCCGTTTGTAGCCTCCTTTAGCCCTAGACCTGAACAGATCGTGTCAGGACTTGGATGGCTGCGGCGTGTCAGTTCGCCGTGACGAGCTAACCAAAGTCTCGAGCTCATATTGTTTGACTTCGCACCTTCCGAGGTCAGTGAAAAGATCCTCTCTTGGGTGACGTCAGACTCCTCGGCCAATATACTGGCAGGGAGTTACTACCGAGGAGGCATTAGCCTTTGGCTATCATAGGCCCCCCTCCGAAAAGCCGAAGTGAGAAACTTCGGTTCATCGGTTTTCGGGTCCTGTGGCTATGATATCTGCGCCGAAGACGCCTTCTTCTGCTTGTTGCGATGGGCAGCATTTTTGCGTCCTCGAGGTGCGAGAAGATAGGCTGTCCCTGTGCCGAAGATACACCCTCTGCCCGAAGTCACAGGCTGTCTCTTGGTATCCTCGTGTCGAGGGAAAATAGGATAACCTTGTACCGAAGATAGACCTTCTGCCCGAAGTCACAGGCTGTCTTTTGGTGTCTTCGAGGTAACCTACTTTTTTGCCTTTATAGGTCTGCTCATGCGTCGCGTCCTGCGTCTAGTGGAGTCAGTCTAGGGTGGTGCCTCTAAACCAAACGATGTCAGAGGCCGTGCTCGACGTGATGGGTGACACGTGGCACGTTCGCTGCTCGATGACTGACACGCGGCACGTTTGCTGCGCGAGGGCTGACACGTGGCACACTATTACTGGGTGAGAATGCACTGAGTAGGCAGGCGCGACTTTTCAGGCTCACTTAGCAGTTATGGCGACGCTTCGCCTTTTGAGGGGTACTAATGACGACGGTTCACCTGGCCTTCTCGGCCTATATATACCAGTCCTGTCATAACCCTCTTTTTGCTTCTGCTTTTGCTTTCTTCTGCCTTCTAATTCTCTCCCGATTTTCCGCGGCAGTTCTCCTTTTTCAGGCATTTTTCCGACCACTTTTCACGACGGCTTCCAGAAATCCGAATTCCGGCAAGACCCTTGGTGGGTTCTAGTCCTTTTGCTTTTTTCCAAAGCTTTTTCTTTGTTTTTCCCGAACTCGTTTTCATCATGTTTGTTCCCGAGAGTTGGCAACCTCTTCTTTCTCACCCCTGCTGCACTACTCCGGCAAAGCTAGCGAAATGGAAGAAAAAGTTTTTCTTACCCTCTTACTCTGTGACGAGGTTGCCCCGTCCTTACTGATTTCCTTTCTCCAACCGAAGTGATGAAATCACCGTTTTCCGAGCCCAATTGAAGGCCAGACTACGGTATCCCCCCCGGAGATGGTTAGCGCGTTCTGCGACTTCCATGGCATTGCCGTTAACCAGCTCCCACCGAACTCGTACTGTTATTTTAACGCCTTCCTCTGTATGTGCGGCGTTTTCAAAATAAAACCTCACTTTGTAGTTTTTCTTCAGTACTACAAGCTCTTCGTGGTCCCGAAGGGTGGCTTCTACTTTATGCTACCTCAGGGATCCGGGAGCAAAAAGTATATGTTCACCTTTGCCACCAAAGACAGCTGGCGAGGGTGGCAACAAAAATTCTTTTTCCTGAAGAAGTCGGAGACTTGGTCGCACTTCCCGACAAAGTGGGCTCAGGGGAGGCTCAAGATGGATGTTGTTGACCCGAAGATACTGCTAGACGCCGATGTAGCACCTATCTTTGAGGACTTCAACAGGCGCATCCGGGCCGTCTCTGACTGGGCTGCCGAGGTCCCTCCTCGTGCCCTTTACCCGTTTCCGATCAACTGGAGGCTTATGACCGAAGAGGTCCTTCGGGAACTCAAGGTGGTAAAGGAGCATGAGACAGACCTCAATATGCCGAAACCGGCTTCTTCGGGGAAGGACTCCTGGCTCGTGAAACTCCTTCGGGGGAAAGAGACTTATGAGTCTTTTTACGAGAGTAAGTTACTTTCTCATTTTTCCCTTCATGACTTCATCTTGGACTTACACTGATCTTCTTTTTCTTTTTTCAGAGATGGGCGACGACGCGGCTGCCTTCTACAAGGCTCTTTTTACCGGGCAGGCCGAGAGGGGCGAACAGACAAAGAAGGCCGCCTCTCGGAGGCGGAAACAGACTTCGGGCGGCCCTCCTTCCAAACGGGCAAAGAAAGCTGCTCCTTCCTCTCTTCCGCAAATTCCGGAGGAGGTAGGCGAGGAGCCCGAGGACCCTGCCGCCCCTTTGCCCGAGGTTCCTTCTGCCGACGTCCCTTCTTCCGACGTCCTCCAAAGCCCAGACGCCTTTCCGACGCCTTCCTCAAAGCCCCACGCCTTCGCATGCTCTTCTGGAGGGCGATGGGGAGGAGACCCCTTCTGCCGAGGAGCGGCGTCAAATAAAAGGCAAGGGGATCTCTACTGAGGCGACGTCGATTCTTGACGACGACGTTACCGAGGTGTCAGCAGGTTTGCACTTTTGTCGAATCAACCTTTTGTTTTTTGCAAATCCTTAAGACTTTTCTGGCCTTAACTAATTTTTCTGCCTTTTTGTGCAGCGGAGGTGGCCGCTCCTGACTGGGTTGCCGAACACGCCCGCAAGAGGGCCCTTCGGGATGCCAAAGTCCCAGCAGGGAAAGTTCCGAAGGAGCCGTTCTGGACGTTCACGGAGGACATGGATATGTACTCCGAGGACTGTCCTGAGATGGCCAGGCAGATGTGCAAAGGGGTGCTTACCGAGGCCTCTTACAAGGCCCTGGCGGCGGCTTACCCAGGTGACAACTCTTTGGCCGCCAAACTCACTGAACATGCCGCCCAGGTACGCTTCATTGTTTTCTCAGTGCCAACTTCACCTTTGCTTTTTACTTAGCATCATTTTCCCTTTGTTTGCTTTTTTTGCAGTTGATGGGGTATGCTGGGTTCCTCCGAGTTCGGGTGGCTCGGGAATCAGAAAGGAGGGCGTCACTCTGGGACGCTTACACCAAGACGAAGGCCCAGTGTTCGGCGCTGGAAGCCGAAAATGCTCAGCTGAAGCAGTCTGCGGAGAAGGAGGTTGCTGAACTTCGGGAGGGGTTCAAAAAAGAGAAAGAGGAACTTCAGAAAGACACCTCCCAGAAACTTTCCGACATCGGTTCTCGAGTGGCGGAGCTGACCTCGACCGTTGAAGCGATTCAAAAGGATAAGTCAGAAAGTGACGCAATCCTTGCGAAGACGCTCGAGGAAAAGGCCCAGCTCGAAGCCGAGGTCGCATCTCTGAAGAAGCCTTCAGAAGAGAAGAAGAAGATGAAGGGATTGAGGAGAAAGCTCAAGGATCTGGCGAAGGATTACGCGGATCTGGAGAAGGACTACGCGGATTTGGCGGTCAAGAAGCGGGAGTCCGATGATATGACGAAGTTGGGCTTTCAAGACGGCTTCTGCCTTGTCCGGCACCAAATTCTGCAGAAGTTCCCAGATTTTGACCTCTCCTTCCTGGAAGGCATGAACATCCCCAAGGAGCCTCGGTGGACTTGGTCCAAGATCGAGCACTTGAAACTGCCTCCTTGTCTCCCGGCGTCGAAGGCTACTGACAAAAGCACAGAGGCTGGCAGTTCTCAAGACGCCGAGGTTCCTTAGTTTGTACTAGGGCCCTTTGTCTTCATTTTCTTCTTCTTTTTTGTAGTCTTTCAGCAACTTTCTTCTCTGTAAGCACTCTTTGGCTTAATAGATACAACTTTGGCTAAGTATTTTTTGCCAGATTCTTTTGTTTCCCTCTGTCCCGAACATAATTTGCTCGAGAGACTTCGGAAAACCATACTTTTGCTTTCCTTTGTCCCGAACATATTCGCTCAAGAGACTTCGGAAAACCATACTCTTGCTTTCCTTTGTCCCGAACATATTCGCTCAAGAGACTTCGGAAAACCATACTCTTGCTTTCCTTTGTCCCGAACATATTCGCTCAAGAGACTTCGGAAAACCTTACTCTTGCTTTCCTTTGTCCCGAACATATTCGCTCAAGAGACTTTGGAAAAACTTACTTTTACTTTCCTCGGCGATTGCTTTCGTGAGACTGTTGTTTTGTACTTCTTCAGAACTTTTTACTTAGACAAATTTTTCCAACTTGTGGAATACAACTTTCCCACCGAACTTTTTAGGCATAGAATTTTTTCAAGGCCTCTGAGTGCCAAGTATTTTTTAATTCTATGCCTTCGGCATCACCGAGCTTATAAACTCCTTTTCGTACTTCGGCAAGTACCAGGTAGGGTCCTTCCCAATTTGCGCGAAGTACCCCGTGGGACGGCTTTCGGGGTCCAAATTCGGTTTTTCGGAGAACGAGGTCTCCCTTCTTTATTCCCTTTGGCCTGGCGCGTAGGTTAATGGCTGCTGCCACTCTTTGCTGGAAAGCTTTTCTTCTCAGCTCGGCTACTTCTCTGTGTTCGCCGACGAGGTCGAGCTTGGTTCTCAGGCCGAGGTCATTTCCTTTTTCATCGAACACTTGGACTCGTATTGACGGTTGTACTACCTCGACGGGGATGATGGCCTCTGTACCGAAGACGAGTGAAAAGGGCGTTTCCCCTGTGGCTCTTCGGGGTGTCGTTCGGTAACTCCATAACACGCTTTGGAGTTCTCCTGGCCATTTCCCTTTTGCTTCCCTCAATCTCTTTTTCAGACCATCTTTTATCGTCCTGTTGGATACTTCTACCTGCCCATTACTTTGGGGGTGAGCTACTGGGGCGAAGTGCATTTTTGTCCCGAGGTCGCTAATGAACTCTTGGAATCCTTTGTCTACGAACTGGGATCCATTGTCCGCTACGAGTACCCTCGGTATGCCAAATCTGCATACGATGTTTTTCCATACGAACTTCTGCACTTCTTTTGCTGAGATAGTTGTCAGAGGTTCTGCCTCGACCCACTTAGAGAAATAGTCTACTGCTACTACGCAAAACTTTACGCCTCCAGGCGCCGTTGGGAGTGGCCCAATGAGATCTATGCCCCAAATTTCGAAGGGCCAAGGACAATCTGCCGAAGTCACGAACTCTGAGGGTGTTCTTTGGATGTTCGCATGTCTCTGGCAACTACCACATTTCTGGACGAACTGCTTGGCGTCCTTTCTCAGGGTAGGCCAGAAGTATCCTTGGCGAAGTATCACTGCTGCCAGGGCGTCGGTTCCGATGTGCGAACCACAGGCACCTTCGTGAACTTCTTCGAGGATCATTTCAGTATCCTCTTCACTAACACACCTCTGTAGTGGATTTGCATATCCTTGCCGATATAGTTCTTCCCCAATTAAGAAGAAACGTCCGGAGCGCCTTCGCACTTTTGCGGCTTCGCTGGGGTCTTCGGGGAGTGTGTTAGTTGCGAGATACGTTTTGATTGGTTCTTTCCATCCTTTCCCCGAGGTCGCTATGCTTAACACCACGATGCTGGGGTGGCTTAGCACCTCGGCGCAAGTTTTGGATTTCGCCAAACAGTCTGCCTCAGCATTTTCCGTCGGGGTACGTTCTCGATTTTCACGATGTCGAACTCCCGAATGAGCTTTGTTACCAACTCATGGTATTTCGCCAAGGTCGGGTCTTTCGCGCCATAGTCCCCTGCCATTTGCCGGACCACCAGCTGGGAATCACTATGGGCTTTCAAGTTTCTCACGCCAATTTTTCTGGCCAGGCGTAATCCTGCTATGAGGGCCTCATACTCGGCCACGTTGTTGATGGCGTTGAAACTGAACTTGATGGCCTTCATTACTTCTAAGCCTTCGGGGCCTCTGATAATCACTCCAGCTCCCTGGTGTTCGGATCCTAAGGCCCCGTCAACGTATAACGTCCATTCTGGCTCGTCTTCCCCCGAAAATGAATGTCCCTCCTCGGTGTTTGGTACTTCGGCGATGAAGTCTGCCAAAGCTTGAGCTTTTATAGCTTTCCGGGGTTCATACGTGATGTCGTGTTCGCCAAGCTCTATACACCACTTGGAAAGCCTTCCCGAATGATCAACTTTCCTCATAACATCCCGTAGAGGCAGGGTACTTCGGACGATAATGGGGTGAGCCTGAAAGTATGGCCGTAGCCTCCTTCCTGCAAGTACCAAGGCATATATAGCTTTTTGAAGCAAAGTGTACCTGACTTCGGCGCCATGCAGGGACTTGCTGACATAGTAGACTGGCCATTGCTTTGGCCTTTCTTCTTTCACGAGGACCGAGCTCACAGCTTTTTTCGTGACGGCGAGGTACAATACGAGGGGCTCTCCCTCCCGAGGTTGCCGCAGAGTCGGCAGGCTGGCCAAGTAGACTTTGAGTTCTTCCCAGGCTTTTTGGCAATCTTCATCCCAAGGATGACCATTCCTTCCGAGGTCGCCTTCCATCTTTGCTGCCTTTGTGAGGACTTTGAAGAAGGGTCGACACCTATCTCCGTACCTGGAAATAAACCTGCTCAGAGAGGTTATTCTTCCGGTGAGTCTCTGCACGTCTTTGACTGTGGCAGGAGTTCGGAATTCAAGCAGAGCCTTAATCTTCTCGGGGTTAGCATCGATGCCTCTTTCGGATACCATGTACCCAAGGAACTTTCCCGAGGTCACCCCGAAGATGCACTTCTCAGGATTAAGGCGGATCCGAAGGTTCTGAGGTTTTGGAAGGTTTCCTCTAAATCTGAGTTTTTGGAAGGTTTCCTCTAAATCTGCAACGTGGTAGCCAGGCAGTTTGCTCTTGACTATCATATCATCAACATACACCTCCATGTTCCTCCCCATTTGGTCTTTGAAGACCTTGTTCATCAGCCTCTGGTAGGTGGCTCCTGCATTCTTGAGCCCGAAGGGCATCCTAATATAGCAATATGTTCCTCCCTCGGTGATGAAGGCAGTCTTCTCTTCATCTTCGGGGTCCATCCTTATCTGATGGTAACCACTGAAAGCGTCCAAGAAACTTAGGAGCCCATACTCGGCAGTTGAGTCTACCAGTTGGTCTATTGGCGGAAGAGGATATGAATCTTTCGGGCAAGCATCGTTCAAATTTCTGAAGTCGATGCACATCCGGAGCTTACTACTTCCTTCCTTTGTGGCAACTACCACGTTGCTTAGCCATTCGGGGTAGTTTACCTCCCGGATAACGCTAGCGTCTATCAGACGCTGGACTTCGGTCTTGACGAAGTCACTTTTGTGAGCTGAAATGCTCCGTTTCTTTTGCCGGACAGGTTTTACTTCCGGACTCACTTTGAGGCTATGCTGGATTACGCGAGGGTTTACCCCTGGCATGTCCTTCGGCGAGTAGGCGAACAGATCTTTATTTGTAAGCAGAAAAGATACAAGTTTTTCCTTGTCTCCTTCGGCCATGCTTTTCCCTATTCGGGTGCTATGGCCTGGGACAAGCTCTACTTTTTCTGTTTCCGCTTTTGTGGGATCTTCTGCCTCGCCCCTTTCCAGCTCTTTTGCTTCTACAGCATGTGCTAAGTTGCTTGCTGGAGCTTTTCGTGCTCTGACGAACACCTTTCTCACCTCGCCTTGATCAATGAAGATCTTTGCGTCTCCTTCTTTGGTGGCGAAGGTGACGGTCAGGTACTTTACATCAGGGCGAATGTGCAAATTTCCCTGTGTCTGTCTGCCGAGGATGGCGTTGTATGACGAAGGAACGTCCATGACTATGAACCTTGCCATGGTAGAGGCGAACAACTCAGCAGTTCCTTTCTCCGAAGTTCCTTTCATCATCAAGGGGAGGTCGATCCACCCGAGGACAGGTAGCTCAGATGGTCCTACGCCGAACGTGGGTGAAGTAACAGGCTTGAGGTCACTCTTGGATAGGCCCAAGCTTGGCAGCAAATGTGAGAACAAGACGTCTGCGTTTGACCCATCGTCCAGCAGTACCCTCTTGACGTCCCAGTTTCCTATCCTTGCCATTATCAGCAATGGATCGTCATGGGGGAATACGATGGTGGAGCCATCCTGGCGGGCCAACTTTTTTGTTGGGCTATGATATTCCATCATCGCTATCTCTCTGGCCCTTCTTTTCCTTTCCGAGGATGGAAGCCCGGTTGTGATCGTCTGTATTACTCCTGCCGAAGGTGGAGGACGCCTTCTTGCACTTCGGTTCCTTCGCCTGTCTGAATCGTAATCCTCGTCATCAGGCTTTCCTTCTTCCTCTTTTTTCCCCTTCGGGGAAGGCATTCTCAAATAACGCCGAAGCTGGCCCTGCTTTATCAGTGATTCAATGTACTTTTTCAACTGAAAGCAGTCTTCGGTGTCATGACCGTGATCACGGTGGAACTGACAGAACTTCTTCATGTTCCTTCTGTTGTCAGCAGTCATGCCCCTCGGTCGTTGGATTTGAGCCCCCTGTTTTTCCAATGCCATGAGGACGTTAGCCCTCGTGGTGCTCAGAGGTGTAAAGTTTTGGGGCTTCCTTCCTCCTACTCGCATTCTCCGAGGTCGGCCTAACTGTTCCGTTGGACACCGGGCTTGCTGGCTGGACCCTTCGCCACGAGCGTGGATATGGTCAGCCTTCGGTCCAGTCATTCTCAACTCTTCGGCTGTCATATGTTGTTCAGCCCTTCGGTAGAATTCTCCCAGCGTGTCCGGGGGATCTTTGGAGAATTCATAAAACAAGTGTGAATCCCTCCGGAGGCCCCTCGTCATGGCGAGGATTCGGATTTCGGGACGAAAGTCCGGAACACTGAGGGCCTCTCTGTTGAACCTCTCGACATAGTCACGGATGGTCTCCCCGTTTCTTTGTGCTATGTCAAACATCTGGACGGGCATCTTCGCCGTCGGCTTGCTCCCAATGAACTGTTGGGTGAACGCTGTGGACAGCTCCTGGAACCCCCTGATGTTTCCGGGAGGCAGGGAATTGTACCAGGCAGTTGCTGGTCCTGCGAGGGTGACTTCAAAGCACTTGCAGAGTGTAGCATCATCAGCCCCGTGTAGCACCATGCTGCGTTTGTACTTTGTTAGGTGGGCCTGGGGATCAGTCCGGCCCTCATAGGTCTCTAGCCGAGGTAGCCTGAAGTCACTTGGCATGGCCGCCTCGACTACTGTTCGGGCGAACGGAGTTTCATCTCCAGAGACGGTTTCAGTTAGCCTGGCCCAAACAGGCTTGCGTGCCACCTGCTGTTCCACTCTCTCCAGTCTTGCCAAGACTTTCTCCAGGAGGAGCGTAGCACTGGGCTCCTCTTCCTGGTTCTTGGAGCTTCTTGGGTAAAAGGACTGTTGCCGTCTCTTCGGAGAGCGACTTCGATACCGAGGTGCGGGGGACCTTGCCTCTGGTGATAAACTTCTTCTGGACGGGACTTCAGGTCGTTCAGACCTTGCTCTTTCCGCCAGCCGTGCTCCGAGGGGCAAGTTATCTGTCGAGGATTCTTCTCGTGGTTCCCCACTTCCCGAGCTATGATGGGTTGCCCTTGGGCTTTTCTCCCGAGGTCGTGCTGGCGAAGTGGGTTTTTGCGCCTGGGCCGGTTGCGGCCATCTTCGGTCTATTTGTTGTGTCATTTCAGCCACAACAGACCTCTGAAAGTCTCTTAAAAAACCCATGGTGATGACAAGAGGGCGTTCCTCTTCAGGCAAGGAAGTCTCTGGGGGACTTTGTTCGGTAGCTGGTTGGGTCTCAGGCGCGGACGGGGACTTTGGAAGTCCTCTGTCCTTCGAACGCCGAGTTTCGACAACAGCTACCTGGGAGTAGTTTCCCACAGACGGCGCCAAATGATGCCCCAAGGCATCTTCGTTTGCTGTCATGTTGACAGGTGGAGAGACTTCCTGTGGAGGCAAGCGCCTGGAGCTCAGGTTTCCCAGCTGAGTGCGCCTGAAAAGCTCAAAGAAAAGGTTAGGAGGTCCCCGGTTTGCTTTTCCGGGGAGGACCCTCCGACGCCCAAGTCAGTTTTCTGAGTGAGAGTGGAGGAAGAACACTAAGGGATCAAGTGTCTTGCCTGTTCTGTGTTTTCTCAGAGAGAGGAAAATGCCCTTCCTTTGCCCAGTCCCATTTCCTAGTATTTATAGGAGTAGCTGGTCTGTTCAGATCATGACACGTGTTCGGTCGGATTTGATCTGTCTCTTTGGACCTAGGGGACAGGCAGCCGTTTGCAGCCTCTTTTAGCCCTGGACCCGGACGGGTTGTGTCAGGACTGGGGCGGCTGCGGCGTGTCATTTCGCCGTTCAGATGTGACGTGTAGGGCTTGTGGGTGACATGTCAGAGGCTCCTTAAATGCTCATACCGTACTCCCGAGGTCCCCTGGGCGAGGTCTCCCTTCGGTGCGGGCACCCTCTTCGGATTCTATCCGTCCTTCGGTGCGAGCACCTCCTTCGGGATCTATCCCATAATTCTGGGAGCGCCCTTGATGAACACCTTCTTCGGGACTCACACCCATAGTTCGGGGATTCCCTCGTTCAGGTGTTTCTTGTTCGAGGAAGACCTCTTTGGGGCCTCTTCCTTCGGGGAGATTCTCCCTTGCTTCAGGGAGATGGCTCTCTTACCCGAAGACGGTCAGTTTAGCCCCTCGATGGGGGGCACAACACTAACAGGCAGACGGGTTAGGTAGCTTTTGAGCTCCTCCCAAGCCTTTCGGCAATCTTCATCCTAAAGGTGTTCCTTGGGACCAAAGTTACCTTCATTTTTTGCCACTTTCGTAAGCACTTTAAAGAATGGTTGGCACCGGTCCCCGTATCTGGAGATGAATCTACTAAGGGCCGTGATTCTCCCAGTAAGCCTTTGCACATCCTTGGTCGTTGTGGGAGTTCAGAAATCCTAGTAGGGCCTTAACCTTTTCTGGGTTGGCATCGATACCTCTTTCGGATACCATAAACCCAAGGAATTTGCCAGCCGTTACCCCGAACACACATTTCTCGGGGTTAAGATGGATCCCAAATTTCTGAAGTTGGCGGAATGTTTCTTCCAAGTCTATGATATGACTGCTAGGCTGTTTGCTCTTGACTATCATATCATCGACATATACTTCCATATTTCTCCCAATTTGGGAGCTGAATACCTTGTTCATCAGCCTTTGGTACGTTGCTCCCGCATTTTTAAGGCCGAAGGGCATTCTCACGTAGCAGTAGGTACCGACTTCGGTTATGAAGGTGGTTTTTTCCTTATCTTCGGGATTCATCCAAATTTGGTGATATCCACTGAAGGCATCGAGGAAGCTAAGCAGACCGTATTCGGCAGTGGAGTCTACCAATTGGTCTATTGGTGGTAGAGGGTAGGAGTCCTTCGGGCAGGCGTCGTTTATGTTTCGGAAGTCGATACACATTCGGAGTTTATTGCTCCCCTCCTTTGTCGCAACAACTACGTTGCTTAGCCATTCGGGGTACTTGACCTCCCTTATTATTCCCGCCTTCATTAGCCGTTGGACTTCGGTTTTAATGAAGTTGTTCTTATGCGCTGAGAGGCTACATTTTTTCTGCCGAATAGGCTTCACCTCCGGACACGCTTTAAGACAATGTTGGATTATACCCGGGTCCACCCCAGGCATATCACTCGGAGAGTAAGCAAACAGATCTTTGTTCATTAATAGAAGGGATACAAGCTTTTCCTTGTCACCTTCGGCCAGTTTTTTCCCCACTCGGGTACTTCGGCCCGGGACAAGCTCTACATCCTCTGTTTCTATTTTCTCAGAGTCACCTTTTTTCTCCTCCATTACCTCTTCACCGACCACGCTTTTTTCTCCCGAAGTCTATGCGTGAACTTTCATTGGGCTTTGTCTTGCCTTCATGAAGATTTTCCTTACTTCGGCCTAATCAAAGAATATTTCCACGTCTCCTTCCTTTGAGCCGAACGTGACCATTAGGTACTTCACATCTGGGCGAATGTGAAGATTTCCTTATGTCTGCCTTCCGAGGATGGCGTTATATGAAGAAGGGACATCTATGATGATGAACCTTGTCATTGTGGAGCCAAATAGCTCTTTCTTGTTCTGAACCGAAGTTCCCCTTAGCATCAAGGGCAGATCGATCCACCCGAGCATAGGGAGTTCGGAGGGACCTACCCCAAAGGTAGGGGAGGTAACGGGTTTAAGATCAATCTTGAAGATGCCCAAGTTTGGCAACAAGTGGGAGAACAGAACGATGGCATTGGAGCCATCATCGATGAGCACTATTTTGACATCCGAATTCCCTATCCTTGCCATGATTAAAAAGGGGTCATCATGAGGGAACTTCACGGTAGACCCATCTTTCTGAACAAGCTTGTTCGATAGGTTTCCAAACTTCATCATCGAGATTTCCCAGACTTTCCTTTTCCTCTCTGCTGAGGGTATCCCAGTGGTGATTGTTTGGATCACTCCCGCCGGAGGTGGTGGATGCTTTCTAAGACTTCGGTTCTGATGTCGATCGGAGTCATAGTCTTCATCTTCTCTTTTCCTCTCTTTTTCCCTTCTTCCTTTGGCGGACGGCATCCATAGGTAGCGATGAAATTGCCCCTGCTTGATTAAAGATTCAATGTACTTTCTCAGCTGGAAGCAGTCCTTGGTGTCATGCCCATGGTCTCAGTGGAACTGGTAGAACTTTGTCATGTTCTTTTTGTTGTCTGAGGTCATGGCCTTTGGTCTTTAAATCAAAGTTCCTTGTCTCTCCAAGGCCATCAATATGTTCGTCCTTGTGGTGTTCAAGGGAGTGAATGACATCGGTTTCTTCCCCCTTTGTTTCTGAGGTGTGCCCCCGCCCTCGGTTGGGTACTGAGGTTAGTGACTCTGACCCTCGGAGTGATTGTGATCAGACTTCGGCCCTACCATCATCAGTTCTTTGGCCATCATGTGCTGTTCTTCCTTTTGATAGAATTCTTTGAGGGTGTCAAGGGGATCTTTGGAGAACTCATAGAAGAGTTGTGAATCTCTCCTAAGTTCCCTAATCATGGCGAGGATGCGGATTTCGGGGTGGAAGTCGGGCACACTCAGGGCTTCTCGGTTGAACCTCTCGACATAGTCTTGAATGGTCTCCCCATTCTTTTGGGCTATGTTAAACATTTGGACAGGCATATGTTGGTTTACTCCCGATGAATTGCTAGGTGAATGTGGCAGATAACGCCTGGAAGCCCATTATGGTTCTGGGAGCTAGGGAGTTATACCACGCAGTTGCCGGCCTTAAAAAGGTGACTTCGAAGCACTTGCAGAGGTTGGCGTCATCAGCGCCGTGCAACACCATGCTACACCTATATTTCATCAGATGAGCTTGGGGGTCACTACGCCGATCATACATTTACAGGCGCAGCACTCGGAAGTCACTTGGCAAGGTGCTTCTACTACTGCATGGATGAAGGGCGACTCTTCTTCGGTGAAGGTCTTTGACAACCTTGACTAGATAGGTTTTTGAGAAATCTATTTTGCTACCTTTTCCAACCTCTCTAGGATCTTCTCCATGAGGGTGGCAATATTGTCTTCTCCCCGTTGCTTGGTAGTCACTGGCAACGGAGACCAACGTCTTCTTTTCGGAGAGTAACTTCGTCGGTGGGGAGATTGAGACTTCCCGTATGGTGATGGACTTCACCGGCGGGAAGTCCTGGGCTCCTTTGACATCATTTCTCTAGCATGACATCATCTAGAATGTACATTCACCGTTGAAGACTTATCATGGGAACCCCTGCTTCTGGAGCTCCGGTGAGGTAACCTTGGGCTTTTCTCTTGCCAGGTGCTAGGAGAAAGTGCTCTTCCCCTAGGAGGTGGTTGTGACCACATTTGGTTGAGTTGTTGAGTCATTTCAGCCATAACAGAGCACAAAAAATCTCACAAAATGTTACCCACTCCGGGGTATTCCAATTATGGTGCCAAAATTGTGCATTTAAACTCCCAGGATTGGTAATGTTCCGTAGGCCATCAGAACACTACCCTTAGTGTGCATACCCAAGTGGCCCCCCTGGGCACTATGTAAATACATGCATATTGGTCCAAAAATCACACACATATTCACATTTCATGAACACCATGGCAGAAAAGAAGCAAAACACTAGCACAAGTCTTAATTTTGGCTACCACACATTAGGCAATCTTGTTAAGTTCTAGTGACCAGCCACTGCACCTGTAACTTCCACTAATAAACTGTATCATTTGAGCCATGTACCCCCCTGTTTTATTTGCTCCATTATCAAGTAGAGACCTAGATCAAACCAAGAAATTTTTTTTTACATCAATAGCCCATCTATGGACCAAGTTATGAATTTTTGAACTTGGTTACAAAATTCTGACCAAATGAACAGTATTTTAGCCAACTTTGCAACGTCATATCTTTGGCTACAGGGCTCCAAATGCAGAAACTCAAAATTACAGTTTAACCTATTGATTTTATCTAGGTGTGGTCAAAATTTCATACAAATATTCATTCTATATAGGGAGATATAGAACTTTAAGTGCAGAGTCAAAATTCTGGTCACTCTATGACCCATTTGCCCATACAAAATTTCATAAGTGTGCAAACTCTTCATTCACAAGGGGAAAGCACTCCAAAGCGACCCCATATATGTCCATTACACATAGGAAATAAATTCCCTTGCATTTAACAATTTTATGTGGCCAAAACAGAATTTACAAATAAGCAGCCCATCATTCACACTTAGGCAGCTTTGCATCACATCACTTACATAGCCAAAACATTATTCAAATGTTCACATACTTGTCCCATTTTTCATACACCACATGTAAATGCCTACATTCACTAAAATATGTTCTTAACTGAGCTAAATACGCACCCTAAGTTACAGGAGTACCTGAAATGCAATGGACTCCATAAACAGGATGCTGGACAGCTGCTGCACAACACAGTAAGTACCACCATTAAAAATACCAAATGTGATCCTAAAATCACCAAACTTCCCATTTCATAACTAGACATATGGAAGTTCATGTACCTGAAATTTCAGATCAAAAATCAAACCACAAATGTCATTTTGAATGTGATCTTTCTGCTGAACCTGAAATGACTGAATTGAGGGGAGTAAGTTTCATTGAGAAACTTAGTAAGGGTAACACTTGGTTTCTTAAGGTAATGTGATCCTCATTAAAACCTGAATCGAAAGACACTAAAACAAAAAATCCACAATGCATATATAAAAGATATAGCAACCAAATGCTGCAGCCATTCACAACAGACAAACACATGAAATGTAGCAACAACAACCATATGTTAGTCCGTAAAACATGCAATAAACTTAAATAAATCACTATGGTAGCCCTCCTCAAGCTAATGCTTGGCCTTAGGAGGATTTTAACAGTAGTTAGTACTAACATTGGGCTCTAGAAACCCTTCTTTCTTGCTGCCATCTTTAACATGGTAACACTAAGGCCGAAACCTTGCCATGCTTATTTCCTCTTAACCCATTCTTGGTTCCTAGAGCTTTTTGCTCTCTTCCAAGCATGGTCTTAGCTTCATGGATGTTTGGAAATACAGTAAACAATCCAGGAAACTTTATAAAACTCTTATTTCACTGCCATCTTTGCACACTTCACACTAGGTCACGAAACCTTCAATAAGTGCACTCCCCTCAATAAGCTTGGTTCATCAAGCTCATGGCTCTCTTCCAAGCTTAGCCATAGCTCCATGGATGTTTGAAAATACAGAAAACAACCCATGAGAGCAAGAGAACCCTTACCTTGAGTGTATGCTGAAATTGGAGCTTGATCCTAGGTGCACCCAAGTCTTAGCACCACATAGCTTCCAATTGCCCTTTCTTGCTTTCTTTTGCCTTCAATTTTAATCTTGGAGGAATGGTGGCTATGGAAGAAGTGTGGGGGTGGAGATGCTGCATTTTTTTCTGCTGGAAGAGACCAAATGTGGGAGATAAAGACAAAGATAACCACTTGTAAAGACTTTAGTGCACAAAACACACTTAATAGCCTTAATTAAGCTTTATGTCATTTTCCTTGCTACAAGTCCATGGCTTCTTAGTCTTAATTTTTTTGCCCATATTTGACTTTCTTGCCATGCTTTGTCCAGCCATCCCTTGAGTGGGATAAGTGATTTGGCCACTTAAATGGCCTTAAATGAGCTTAAGGGCACAAAAGACACTTAACAAGCCTAACCTTGCTTTATGTCATTTTCCTTCTCATTAATTATGGTCTCTTTGTCTTAAACTCATTGGTACACATGTGCCCACCGTTGTTGACTAATTATGAAGCCTTGGCTACCTCCCCCCTGGTGGGAAAACTCCAAATTGCTCCATTTGACTTAAGTAAAAAACGTACACATAATAAGGCTTACACTAGGACACTTAGGTCCTTTATGCCTTTTTGTGTTTTCTTTGTCTTTAGTTCTCTTCCATGAGCAATTTGGTCCTCCAATAGCACTTTCATACCATTCATATCCTTCTCATAACTCTCAAAATCTCTTTCTTGAGAGTTTTACGATTGACTACCCGAGTTTCCAAAATCGTATAAAAAATTCCATAGGTTGGTTGACAAACAAACAATCCTTTAGGCTTTTCTTGGAGGCCAAGTTACCAACTTTGAACAATTTTGAGGAGGTGTTGATCATGCCTTTTACCCCCCACACTTCAATCACTATGATAAGAATTACACAATATAATGGTTTTTAGCCATTATGACACACTTGTAATTCTCCCATTTTTGTGAGGTGGTAACATAGAAACCTCATTGTGACCATTAGAGGATGTTTTTCCTTAGGCAATGAAGTCTCTACTGCAAGTTGTTCAGTTACTATTCAAGTTTCCAGCGTGTACTGGGACTTTGAGAGTCCGTTATGCTTAGAACGTCGTGTCTCAATAACGGCGACTTGGGAATGAGTTCCCATAGACAGCACCAAGTGATGCCTGTCAGCATCCTTGTTGTATGACATGCTGGCCTAAATGAGAAACTTTTAGTGTGAAGGTGTTTATAAGATTTTGAAGAACAAGGGTTAGAGACTCCCCGGAATGTGTTTTGGAGGGAGGGGCCTCTAATGCCGAAGTCAGTATTTGTGTGAGTAGTAGTAAAGAACAGAGAATAGTAAATAAAGAAAAGTATCCTGTCCTTACAAAGTTCCCTCCCAAGTATTTATAGAAGGGTGGAAGGAGGAGGCCATTTGACACGGCTCGTTCTGATCATGACATGTGTTCGGTCAGATCTGATCCGTACCTTCGGAGATAAGGACTTCCAGCTGGCCGTCGACCGTTCTGGCCAAAGGGCGGGGGCATGTGCGAGCTCTCTTTGTCAGAGGCTCCTTAACCATTTTTGTTGTATTTACATGAGACCCCTTCGGGGTATGAGACCCCTTTAGGAAGAGATTTTCCCCGAGGGCTATTGGGGAAGGCCCTTCGGCAGAGTGGGTCACCTTTTGAAGATGTTTTCCTCTGTCGAGGATGGTGGATCTACTTTTCTGAGCTCGGTAGGTTCATAAATCTGAGGGTGGTAAAAGACACATTTTCCTAAAGTTGGTCATGTTACCTTTTCAAGGGTGGTGTTGAGGGTGCCCCAAGGTAGGGGCTAAGCTAACACTGAAGGTGGCTTCCAGATAGCTGATCAGGAGATCTTGAGGGTCATAGCCCTTCGGCTATCAACCTGTAACTTCCACTAACAAACTATATCATTCTAGCCATATAACCCCATGTTTTCTTTGTTTCATTATTAATTAGACACTTAGATAAATCCAATAAATTTTGTTTTACATCAAAACCCCACCTATGGATGAAGTTATGGATTTTTTAAGTTGGTTACCAAATTCTGACCAAATGAACAGTAACTTAGCCTACTTTGGATGGTCATATCTTTGGCTACAGGCCTCCAAATTTAGAATTACAAATTTTAGTTCAACCTCTCTATATGAAGTAGGTGTGGTCAAAATTTCATCCCAATATTCCTTCTATACAGGGAGTTATGGAACTTTAAGTGCAAAGTCCAAATTTTGGTCACTTTATGACTATTTTGCCCATACAAAATTTAATAAGATTCATGCACTTCATTTCTAGGTCCCTTACCAACATGGTCAGGTGCTTACATGTCTTACACAGTTGGTAAAGTCATTCCCCTGAATTTTGAGGCATTCCATAAACATTAAACAAAGTTTCCTTCGGAACAGCTAATGAGTTGCAAAATGGACAGAATTGAACATTCAACCTCAAACATCACTTTATTTCTTCATTTATCATCCATACACCATCCATAGTTTATTTACATGCAAAGATGCATCAAACATATTTCCTAGCTTAGTTGGGTATGTACACTAGCTTCTTGGAGAGCCTTACAACCACAATGCACTCCAGAAACTTCAATAGATAGCTACTGTGTAAGGCAGAAAGTACCAACACTTAAATTAGCAAATGTACTCTGAAAATAATGAACACTCCAGTTTAATACTAGACATATTGAAGTTCATGTACCTAAATTTTCATAGGAAAACTCAGACTAGAACTATTAGTTTGAACATTCTCTTTTTGGTGCTCTTGAAAATGGACAGAAAGGGGAGTAAGCTCTTTGTAAAGAACTTAGTAAGGGCATTCAATGTCAAGTCTTCCATAGCAACGTACCACCTGAATTCAAAAATACATAAAAACATGAAAAAAACAACACATACACAAAAATATGGCAACCATATGCACCAACAAACATAGCAACAAACACATGTAACGCTGGCAACAATAACACATTAGGATTAGCCCATAATCATTCAACAAAACAATAAGATATCACTTTAGTAACACCATCGCAGCCTTCCTCAAGCTTTTTCTTGGTCTTAGGAGTCTTTTAGATCTTAGTTAGTACTAACTTGGGCTCTAGAAACCCTTCTTTCTTGCTGCCATCTTTAGCATGGTAACACTAAAGCCGAAACCATGCCATGCTTCTTTCCCCTTAACCCATACTTGGTTCCTTGAGCTTTTTGCTCCCTTCCAAGCATGGTCTTAGCTTCATGGATGTTTGGAAATATAGTAAACAATCCAAGAAACTTTAGAAAAGCCTTACCTTTTGCTATGAAATCTGAAAACCCAAATAGAACCAAAATTAGGTTTTCTTGCACACTTTCATGTCTTCTTTGTTTTCTCTTGCTTCCTCTTGTTTTCTTAAGGTATGTTGGCTATGGAGGATGATGGAAGAGCTTAAGGAAGAAATCTTAGCTACTGGAGACTAAAATCTAAGGAAAATTTTAATGAAATGAATATTTTTCGTCAATTATACATCATTTTGACCAAGGTGGCATATATGCAAATTTTTGAAGCTTTCGGCAACACTTGGACAGATTATTCTCAGCCATTTTGGCTAGGAAAATGACAGATTTTGACCTCTTTTAACCTTGCCAAAAAATCAATTTGAGTTTAGGCAAAAATGTGGACACTTAAGCACCTTAGTTGGCATTATGCCATAATTGATCAACTTTTCCTTTTTAGGCATTTTGGTCCCCAACAATATCCTTAATTCCATCCATGTCCTTTCTTCATAATTCCATTCATGTCCTTTCCATAGCTATCTTTAGAAATTTGTGCAATTGAGTACCCAACTTTTGTAACCTTAGAATTTAGTCCATAGGTTACTCGAAAATTAGGCAATGTGCTAATCCTTTCACAAGGACCAAGCTATCATTATTTTATTACTTAACATGGTGTATATTGAATATTTTAGACTTCACAAATCATGCACTATGGTAAAAATTAAAGCATATAAGTTTAGGTCCTTATGCTATAATTTTCCCATTTTCTGCAGGTGTAACAGGTATGGCTCGAATTTCTTGGCTTATTAAAGAAAGATTGAAGGGCTCGTATTATGGACTATTGGTTGTGAATTGAATTGTAGGCTCTGATGGCTGCTGTGGGCTTAGCTACTTTTGGATCCATCCTAGTGTTGGTAAATACTAGGAGGATTATAAGGCAACCATTGCTTAGGTGCCAAATAAAAGTGGAAGTTAGAATGATAGTGGGCAATGAAACTGTTTGTGTACAACCCTTAAAAATCATAAGTGTTTATTCCAATGGCCATGCAAACCTAGAGCTTAAAGAACATAGGGAACCTGGCATTTGAGCTTTATGAACATAGAAAATGACGTTTTGATTGAGCCAAGATGGTGGACTATGTGATTGAACCTTCCAGGTTCATAAGTTACTTGGTCAAGAAGGAGAGATGACATGATGTTTTTTTGAAGATGGGGGACTTAATTGGAAGTCTATCACAAAACTTAGGTGAAGGAATCTATTGTATAGTGACTAGAATGATTCAAGCAAGATTCTGGCTTGGTTAAGCTAGCAATTAACCCATTTTAAATGCCACTTGGCTAGTTCGGGTTTATGCATGCTCCGCTAAGCTATCTTCCTCCTCCACCCAATTTCATTTTCCATTGTTGAAGGATCAATCTTGAGTTCATGGTGTGTTATTGAGCTTCCAAGGGCAATCCAAGATAAAACAAGAAGATTTCTTAGTGGAGAACGTGGTTTCTTGAGCAATTCGAGCTAGGAAGGCTAATTCTAGCAGCTAAGAGCTAAGTAAGAGCACAGTTGAGCTTACAAAGCTTTGGGCAACAAGTGTCACTAGTTGAGGTAAAGATTCTATGTATTCACTAAGTTCTATGGTTGAACTATGATTAATTTGTGAGTACTATGCACTTAGGTGATGGTTATTGTTGCCAAAAGATCCTTAAAGGTTGTAGAGGCTATGGATGTTCTGGCATCTATAATGAATTGCTAATTAGCTACATTGATGGCAAGCATTAGCACCTAGAATTAAGTAGGCCAACTCAATTACAAGGTCTGTTGAGCTCTCGAGTTAGCTAGGATTGATGCCCGGCGGCATCTTTATTGTATGTCATGCTAGGCTTGAGAGAGACTTCTAGTGAGAAAGTATCTGTAAGATCTTGAAGAAAGAGAGTTAGGAGCTCCTCAGATTGTGTTTCCAGGGGAGGAGCCTTCGATGCCTAAGTTAGTATACGGGAAAGAAGTTGTTTAGGAGTAGAGAGTATAAATGAGAGAGTCCTGTGTCCTTGCAAACGAGCCTCCCAAGTATTTGTAGGAAGATGGAGGGAGGAGGCCATTTTGCATAGCTTATGCAGATCATGACACGTGTTTGGCTTGATTTGGTTTGTACCTTTAGAGGCAGGTATCTCCAGCTGGCCGTAGGCAGTTCTGGCCAGACAATTGGGGCATGTGCGAGCCTTCTTTGTTAGAGGTTCCTCAACTATATTTGTCATTTCTCCATAATACCCCATCGAGGTTGTGAGACCCCTTCGGGCAAGAATTTTCCTTGAGGGCTACTGAAGAAGGCTCTTCAGATGGGAGGACCATCTTCAGCAGGCATTTTCCTCTGTCGAGGGTGACAGACCCATGCTTCTGAGGTTTGTAGTGTGCCCTCAGAAGGTGGAGGGGACCCCATTTTCCCGGACTCGGTCACATATATTTTCTGAGGGTGGAGTGGAGAATCCTCCAGAAGTGGGTGTTATGAATCCTCTAAGGGTGGTGTTCAGTTAGCCATTTAGGAGGTGTTTGTGGGTGCTACCCCTTTGGCTATCATATGCCCCCTTCGAAGAAGTCAAAGTTGTTTCTTCAACATTAATCATTCATGAGTGTGTCATGGAAATCCTGCTCTTTGGGTAGCTGAAGCTGTTTTTGGTGAAAAAACTTGCTTATGCTAGTATTTCAGCTTGAGACCCTTTCTTTTGGTGAAGTTGTATTTTTGGCATTCTATGGGGCTCCTTATTTGTGTCCTATTCGCTGGTTTTGAACCCTTCATGAGGACATTACTTTGAACCAGTTTCTTAGTTTTGGCGAGGTCACACCTTCGAAATAGATGAAGCTATTTTATGTCATTAAGCCAAAATTCTCAATTTAACAGAGGTTGTATCCTCAGGGGCAAGGAGCCATTTTCCCATAAAGGTTTTTTGTTCCTTTCTTCTACCAATGAACCATCATATCTCCTGACCGGGCAATCACGTCACTTCGGGTTAGGCAATGTAGGCCTACTAGTGTTAGAAGGCATGCCATTGTTTCCTGCATCATGTTACACATGTCATCAGATCATTGGTAATCAGTTGCGTCCGTTACGTCAGTTACATCCTTTTGCTTGCAGAGGGTCATTATGGTGACGCTTCGCCTTGCTCCTTCAGTCTATATAAAGCCTTTCCCTTTCAGAGTTTCCTCACTATTCTACTTTCATTCCTTTTGCTCTCAGACTTCCTTTCACTGTCCAGCTTTTCCTTATAGCCGTGTTAGTGGAAAAGAGATTTTTTGAAAGTTTTGCGGTGCTTTCCAAAGTTGCCCTTATTTTCTGAATAGGTGGGTTTCTCTTTTTCTTCCTTTTTCTTTTCTTTTTCCTTCATCTTTCTAAGGTTAGGGTCTTAGTCATGAAGGATGTCGGCCCAACAAGCCAAGGTTATCATTTTTCTTGAGAGTTGGATCCCTCTCGACTCCAATATGAGCTGTGTGACTTTAGAGAAGTTAGAGAAATTGAGACTAAAGTTCTTTATTCTTTCGTATGCAAAAATTAGGATGCCTGGTCATAATGAACCGAGCTACCTTCCTCGGCCAAGGGAGGTTACCGTCTTCAAAGCACAACTAAAGGCGGGTCTCCATTGTCCTCCTCCAAGGGTGGTCTCTGACTTCTGCTATTTCCACAGCATAGCCGTCAGTCAGATGCCCCCGAACTCCTATACCTACTTTAATGCCTTCCTGTGTATGTGTGGAGTTTTCACAATTGGCTCGCACTTTATATTCTTTCTCTAATATTGCAAACTTCATCCAATCCCGAATGGGGGATTTTACTTTTTGCTCCCTTGGGGATCCAGAAGCAAGAAATTTACTTTCACCTTCAGTACCAAAGACAATTGGCGAGGATGCTAGAAAAAGTACTTCTTAATGGGAATTGATGATAAGTGGAAAGATCTTTCAGCTCAATGGGCCTCGGGTACCTTGGCCACTGATGTAGTAGAGCTGAGGAAGTTGTTAACTCTAGAACTAGAGTCTCAATTTTAGGAGTTCGATAGCCGTATTCGGGCCATCATGGACTGGGATGCCCAGGCACCTTCATGCTTTCTCTACCCATTCCCCATTAGATAAAGCTTTATGACCAAGAACGTTTTTTAAGAGCTTGGGGTTATCACTAAACATGTTACTAACAAAGACATGCTAAAGCCCTCGGCGGATGGAAAGAAGGTGTGGCTCATTCTGGTCCTTCGAGACGAACTCTCTTACTCTGTCCTTGTAGAAAGTAAGCTGATTGTTCAACCAAAATGTTAAAATTTTTTATACTTACACTGATATTTTCTCTATTTTAAAGATGGGTAATAAGTCTGAAGCCATCTCCAAGAGTTTGTTTCTAAGCCAAGCGGAGAAAGGGGAGCAGAAGAAGAAGCCTCTAAACAAAAAGAAGGGGCCAGCTGGTCTGTCTTTGACACTAAAGTCAAAGAAAACTAAGCATGAGTCTCTACCCCCTCCCCCTGAAGACAAGGCTGAGGCATTGGGCCAAACGTCCATGGGTACTGATCAATCCTCAGAGGTGGCCATCTACTCGACCCCTCTAAGCCCAAATGCCATTGTTGAAACCTTGGGGACCTTGTTGGTGGAGATTTCAGCAGAGCAGGCCCAGGAGAGGTGAAGACTCAAAGGGAAAGAGATCCTTACCGAAGTACTCGACATTGTTGATTCTGATGGGGAAGACATTATACTTGCACTAGGTTTGTCTCTTAGCCATTCATCTATGAGTTCCAGATTTTTTGGTATTTTAGAATTTGTAGATGAATGGCTAAGAGATAATCTAACAAAGGAACTTTGGTGTGATTTTGCAGAAGAAAGGGCCTAAATGGTGTGGATGATGAACCACCTTTGGAAGAGGGCTGTTCGGGACTCAATGATTCTGAAGGACAAGGTATCGAGGGAATCCTTCTAGACCTTTATCGAGGACATCGACCTATTTTCTGAAGATTGCTAGATGATGGTCCCTCAGATGGTGACGAGCATCATGACCAAAGCCACCTTTTAAACCTTGATCGAGGACTACCCGAACGAGGAGATCGTCACAGCTCGGATCACTAGTACTTAGGAAAACTTTGATTTTTTAAAGTCTTCAATGTTGTTCTAGCTCACATCAAGTATTTTCCACTTGTAGCTATTGGCATACGGAGGTTACTTTTGGGCTTGGCGAACTAAATAGTCTGCAATCCGAAGTCAGTTGGAGGAGAACTTTGCTAAGGCCAAGGAATTGTTTGCAAGGTCATGCATGAAATATAGAGAGCTCAACAAGATTCTAAAGAAAGACCTGGCCAAGCTTCGCCAACAAATGCTGGCAGGGGAGGTCTTTCAGAGGAAGAAAGAAGGTGCCATAGCTGACCTAACTAAGCTATTCGAGATCAACACCGAATTCTTCACCAAAATTGAGTGATTGAAGAAGCAGAATAAGAAGAAGAAGAAGAAGAAGAAGAAGGTAGAGAAGGAGGTTGAGATGTTGAAGAAGGAGTTGGAGGACCTTAATGTTGAGAAAGCTAAGGCAAATGAGGCAACAAAGTCCTCATTTCAACACAGCTTATGGCTTGCTAGCCATCAAGTCCTTTTGCAATATCCTGACCTTGATGTCCCCTTCCTAAGAGCCCTTCACATCCCCAAAAGACCATCCTTGCCATGGTCAAAGAATGAATATCTCAACCTTCCTGCCCTTCCTCCTTTGACTGAAGCTGTAAGTGATAAAGATGAGAATGACACTGAAGCTATAGATGTTGAGGAGACAAATGCCGAAGACCACGAAGATAGGGCAAATAACCCATAAGACGTAGGTTTGTCTTTTTTTTTTTGTGTACTACCATTCTTAATGTAACTTGCTTTCCAAAAATTTGGCTGAGTCGACGATGGGTACGACCTCTGGTACTATTCCCACCTCAGCATTTAACCATCTTTGACTAGTTTACCATATTCAGTAGTGTAGCACACAGCACCTTCGATTGTATACTACCTTTTAAAAAAATCTACCAAGGATCCACAACCTTAGTCTTTTCTGAAGCTAATGTCCAATTATCTTTGGTGAGTTATAGATGTCATTCTAAGTGTTAAAGAATAGAATCAACCATATTCAGTCAACCATACTCAGAAAACTTGCTTCGTACAAAAACACTTAGGTACTTTTGGGATTAACCATAGTTGGTCATCCACCTTCAGCAATACTTGTACAATATGTTAGTGTTGTGCCCAAAAGCCAATCATGAGATGATTGTATTTTTGCGCATTAAGTCATGATATTTTCTTAAGGCGTTAATCCAACAATTATGTTTGTTGTTTTGTTTCTGCGTAACTTAACAAACATAATCGTAACCCTAGAATAATGATATTCTTAAACATCCCTGGTCTAATATTATTGTGGAGCGGGTTGCAATAATACATAACGACTAGCATATGTGGAGACTAATATGAGATATGTAGTCTACATATGGGTACAAGTTGGAGAACTTGTGTACTGGACCGACCCACCATGAGAACACTACATGGATCGTTATATGAGTGTCATAAGTGATTCTCATAGTGATCATGGTATATGTAGTCCTTCGACCTAAGATCATCAAGGTTCCCTACATGTGAGTCACATACTTTGATACTTTCCTTTGTTGCTCGTAACTGAGTGAACTTGAAGGAGGTCATTGGGTATGTCACATATCATGCGGAGGGATTTGTATGATCAAGATGGGATTTGTCCCTCCTATGTAACAGGAGTGATATCTTCGGGCCCCTTGATAGAGTGAGACTTAGAAAATGCATGGCCATGCTCGGATGAGTTGATATATGATATCAATGTCATCAGTTTAAGTTGGTCTACTCGGTAATCAAGAAACCAAAGATTGGGCTATACGAGAGTGACACATTCCATGTCTCGTGCTTAGTCTTGATATCTTGGACAAAGGGACACTGGCATATATCGGTGATGATCATAAAGGTTTAGTCGATTCACCGACAATCTTGTCACTTGGGTAGCAATGATGTGTTGCTAGACACCGCTCATTGCTTATGATCATAAATGTGATTTATGATCATTGCCAACATGGCAAGAGCCTATTGGGTCGCACACATAGAGCTATTTGGATCATTAGAGTGCATGGGCTAATTATTTGGGTTATGGTTTCACTTTAATTTCGTATTAATAATGGGCCCAAGAGTTGAGCCATTATTAAGCCCGAAATTAAATCCTAATTGGATTAGGGCTTTGAAACCCATTAGGCCTGGAAGTTGAGTCTCACTATAAATACAACTTTTAAGTGAGAAATTCGCAGGTCTCCTTGCCCTAGCCTCCAAAAAGGACAGCCACACTCTTCTCTTGCAATTCCTTGGAGGACGCAAGCTAGCACTGCGAGCGCAAGAGAAACGCATCTACCGGGATGTGGTGGAAGCGTGGTGATCCCGAGAGGCTCGTGTGGATACCATAGAGAGCTTGAACACGTCAACTGTTCAGGTTTTGTGATTCGACTCTACAGTTGAGTGAGAGATCTCAACCGAAAATTAGGTATGAAAATTTTCGAACACCCGGTTTACCCCGTTTCACTTTGATCCTGGAGGGTTTTGGTTAAATTCCGCTGCATTGTTTGGCTCCCGAAACCCATCACAATATCACTCATGTAGTTTTGGAAGCAACCATATTCGGTTAAACTATTTTGGAAAATTTCCAAGTGTAGAATTTTTTCAATGAGTTAGAATGCCATGTGTCCTTCAACTCTTCTCCTTTGGAATTTCGGAGCTTATAGACCCTCGACCGAACTTCCTCGAGGACCAAATAAAATCCTTCCCAATTTTCTCGAAGTACGCCATGAGATAGTCTTCAGGGTTCCAGTTCAGCCTTTTGGAGAACAAGGTCTATTTTCTTGATCCCTTCAGGTTTGACATGTGAGTTTACAGCAATGGCTACCCTCTGATGAAAGGCTTTTCTTCTAAGCTCGGCCATCTTACTATGTTCTTCAATCATATCTAACTTGGCTCTTAAACTGAGGTTGTTCCCTTCTTTGCCAAACACCTATATTCTGATAGATGGTTGTATGACTTCGAGAGCGATAATGGGCTCAGTGCCAAAGACAAGTGAGAAGGGTGTTTCTCTAGTAGCTCTTCTAGGGGTTGTTCAATAACTCCATAACACACTCAGGAGTTCCCCTGGCCATTTTCCCTTTGTCTCTTTTAACCTATTTTTCAAACCATCTTTTATTGTCCTATTAGACACTTCAACTTGTCCATTTCTCTAAGGATGGCCAACTGGGGTAAAATGCAATTTTACCCTGAGGTTGGTTGCGAATTCCTAAAATCCTTTATCAGAGAACTGGGAACCATTATCCACTACCATCACCCTCAGCATACCGAATTTGCATATGATGTTCTTCCAGATGAATCTTTGTATGTCCTTCGCCGAAATTGCTGCTAAAGTCTCTGCCTTGATCCATATAGTGAAATAATCTACTGCAACTACATAGAAATTCACTCATCCTGGAGCCATTGGGAGAGGCCCAATGATGTCAATACCCCAAACAGCGAAGGGGCAAGGGTAGTTTGCTGAAGTTATTGCCTCGAAGGGTATTCTCTGGATGGGTGCATCTTGCTTGAACTTATTGCATTTCTTGATGAGCTGCCTTGCATCCTTCCTTAAAGTAGGCCAAAAATATCCTTGCCAAAGTAGTACCCTCGTAAGGGTGTCAGTCCCGATCTGATACCCACATGCCCACTCACAGACTTCTTTAAGGAAGGACTGTCTTGATGTCCTTTTCACTAATACACCTTTGTAGCAGGTTTGCGTACCCTTGTTGGTACAATTCTTCCTTGATTAGGAAGTATCTACCCGAGCATTTTCACACCTTCACTGCTTTGATAGGGTCTTCGAGTAATTTTGAAGTTGCAAGATACTCTTTGATAGGAACCTTCCATCCTTTATATGAGATTGTGACGGCCATTATTGCTATGCTCAGGTTATCCAATACTTCAGTGAACTATGCCAAAGTATCTGCTTCCATATTTTCTCATCAGGGTACATTTTCTATTTGTACTATGTCAAATTCTTGGATAAGCCCTTTTATGAAATTATGGTACTTTGCCAACTTTGGATCTTTTGCCCCGTTGTCTCCTATCATCTATCGGACCACCAGTTGAGAATCACAGTGGGCCTTCAGATTTCTCACACCAACTTTTTTTGTCAATCGTAAGCCTGCTATGAGGGCTTCATATTTGGCAATGTTAGTGGTGACATTGAAACCGAATTTAATGGCTTTTAAGGCTTCCATACCTTTAGGTCCATGGAGAATTTCTTCGGCTTCCTGGTGTTCGGATCTTGAAGCTCCATGAATGAATAATGTCCACTCAAGTTCATCATTCCTGAGGTTTCCTCGGGTACCTTCGGTTTCAGGAACCTTAACAATGAAATCTGCCAACGCTTGGGCTTTTATTGCCCTTCTTGGCTCATAGGTGATATCATACTCACTGAGCTCGATACACCACTTCGATAATTGCCCTGAGTGGTCAACCTCCCTCATAACATCCTAAAGAGGTAAGTTACTTTACACTAGGATGGGATGTCCTTGGAAATAAGGTTAAAGCCTCCCACTTGCCAATACTAGGGGTTAGATGGCTTTTTGAAAAAGACGATACCTAACTTCGGCACCATCTAGGGACTTGCTCACATAGTACACTAGCCACTACTTCACTTCTTCCTCCCTAACCAGAACTGACTTTATGGCTTTCTCCGTTACTACGAGGTAAAGGAAGAGTGGTTCTCCTTCGCTCAGTTGCTGAAATATCGGTAAATAGGTCAAGTAATTTTTGAGCTCCTCCCAAGCATTCTAGCATTTTTCGTTCCAAAGGTGTTCCCCAGCTCTGAGGTTGCCTTCATTTTTGGCTGCTTTCATAAGTACTTTAAAAAATGGCTAGCATCGATTTCCATATCTGGATATGAATCTGCTAAGGGAAGTTATTCTTCCAGTGAGCCTTTGTATATCCTTTGTTGTTTTTCGAGTTCATAATGCTAGCAGAGCATCGACTTTTTCTGGGTTGGCATTTATACCTCTTTTGGATACCATGAATATGAGGAATTTTCCAACAGTCACCCCAATCACACACTTTTCGGGGTTAAGGCAGATTCCCAATTTTGAATGTTGGCACAATGCTTCCCCCAAGTCTATGATATGATTACTAGGTTGTTTACTCCTAACTATCATATCATCAACATACACTTCCTTATTTCTCCCAATCTGGGGGTTGAATACCTTGTTCATCAGCCTTTGGTATGTGGCTTCTACATTTTTAAGGCCAAAGGGCATTCTAACGTAACAGTAGGTCCCGACTTCAATACTGAAGGTGGTTTTTTCCTCATTTTTGGGATCCATATGAATTTGGTGGTATATGATAAAAGCATTGAGGAAGCTGATTAGATTATATTCAGTAGCTAAGTCTACCAATTGGTCTATTGGTGGTAAAGGATACGAGTCTTTTGGACAGACATTTTTTATATTTCAGAAATGAACGAACATTTGGACTTTATTACTCCCTTCCTTTGTGGCGACAACAATGTTGCTAAGCCAGTTAATGTATTTGACTTCCCATATCATGCCTCCCTCTATTAGTCATTGGACCTTGGTTTTGATGAAATTGTTCTTATGCGCTGAGAGGCCATGCTTGTTCTACCGAACGGGCCTTGCATCAGGTCTTAATTTGAGATTGTTTTGAATTATACTCGAGTCTACCCTGGGCATATCCTTTGGAGAGTAAGAAAATAGATCTTTGTTCATTAATAGTTGGGATACAAGTTTTTCCTTCTCACCTTCGGCTAGTTTTTTCCCTACTCAGGTACTTTGGGCTAGGACAAGTTCTACATCCTCTATTTTTATCTTTTCAAGATCACTTTTTTCACTCTCTATCTCATCTTTGCCTGATACAGTGTTCTCTACCGAAGTCTGAATGTGAACTTTCACTGGGCTTTGTCTTGATTTGAAAAAAACTTTTCTTACTTCGACTTGACCAATGAGTGTTTCTACATCACCCTTCTCCATGTCGAATGTGATAGTCAAGTATTTCACATCTGAGTGAATGTGAAGATTACACTGTGTCTACCTTCTGAGGATGGCATTATATGAAGATGAGACATCTATGATGATAAACCTTGTCATAGTAAAAGCAAAAAGTTCTTCCTTAGTTTGGACCAAGCTGCCCTTTAGCATCAGGGGTAGATCAATCCACCTGAGTACTAGAAGTCTTGAGGGACCAACACCAAAGGTAGGTGAGGTAACAGGTTTAAGATCACCCTTGGAGATACCCAAGTTCGGCAACAAATGGGAGAACAAAACATCAATGTTGGACCCATCATCAATGAGCACCCTCTTGACATCCCAACTTCCTATCCTTGCCATGGTTAGGAGAGGGTCACCATGTCGAAACTTCACTGTAGACCCATCTTTCCGAGCAAGCTTGTTTGTTAGGTTGTCCAATTCCACATCGTGATTTCTAGAGCTTTCCTTTTCCTCTCAGCCGAGGGTATTCCTGTTGTGATTGTCTGGATTATATCGATCGAAGGTGGCGAATGTTTCTTGGGACTTCAGTTCCGATGTCAGTTAGAATCATAATACTCATCCTTTCCTTTTCTATCTTTTTCCTTTCTTTCTCGGGCTTTGGGTGATGTCATCCGTAAGTAACGTCAAAGTTGCACTTGCTTGATCAAAGATTCAATATACTTTCTCTGCTAGAAGCAATCCTCAATATCGTGCCTGTAGTCCTGGTGAAATTGACTGAATTTCTTCATATTCTTCTTGTTGTCCAAGGTTATGGCCTTCGGACATTCAATTACAGTTCCTTGTCTTTCTATGGCCATCAAGATGTTCATTCTTGCAGTTTTTAGGGGAGTAGATGATACGGGCCATTTCCTCTTTGCTTTCCGAGGTCTGCCCCCTACCTCGATTGAATATCGAGGTTGGTGACTCTAACCCTTGAATTGACTATGCTTAGACTTTGAGCTGCCCATCTTTAGCTCTTTGGCTGTCATATGTTGCTCGAAGCCATCCTTTCGTGGTTGGTAGTGTGCGCTCTGAAGGTAGAAGTGACCCCCCTTTTCTTGAAGTCCGTCACATATATTCTCCCAAGGGAAGGTTGAGAATCCTCCAAGAGTGGGTGTTACGAATCCTCTGAGGGTGGTGTTTAATTATCCATTTAGGAGGTCTTTGTGCGCACTAGCGCTTCGGTTATCATGGATCAAAAAGTGGTTAACCAAATGGATTATGGTATTGATACTATGCTTGCTAGGCCATTTTTGGCTGGTGTTAGTGGTGTGTGAGTATGTGTACTTCCTTGATTGTTAGTATGTGTAACCCCCCTTAGATTACTTGTATTGTTGTGTATATATATTATATCTTGTGGTTGTGTTCTCATGTTTTCTTTTTATGTGCTTGTAGTTTGATTCGGTTAAGCTTAGTCTTAACTTATGTTAGGCCTTGGAGGCAATATGGAATCCTTACTGAGTTTAAAAAACTCATTGCCCTGCTTTTTTATGTTGTAGGGAAAGGTTTTCTTGACAAGTAAGGAAGCTAAGAGTGGTTTATACTCTTTTAGGTTTGGTAAGGTAATGTGCTAATACGTAGCTCTTTGCTCAATATTCGAAGTATGTGACTTATTTGAGAGGCAAGCTAATGTTTGGAAGTACGTTAATCGTAGGCTTCTTGAGCTATGTGTTGTGGGAACAAGTCATAGTGGTGATGGATATGCTTAGAATGTGATTATGTAGTTTCCATATATGTATGTGCACTTTCTGGTTTGTAATGTACTAATAAGGCCTATGGTAGGCTCACTGATACTCATGTGTGTGCAAGTTGAACATGTTTAAGATGGATGTTTGTGCCTCAAAGGTTTTTAAACCATGGTGCAGTTAATATATTCACTTCTTAGTATGCTCATGTGCACTTGTATATGTGATAATGTTTTTGGGTTTGATGTGTACTAGGGTGGCCAATGGTAAGCTTACCTAGACTTGTATATACATGCATGGACATGTAAAAGCTTGATTTTAAAACATGAACTATGGATTTGGTTTCCATGCATTAATGAATGATGTTGTAATGTATGAAGCATGAATCCATCGAGGTACTTACCTTATTTCAGATGAGCAAAGAATATTTGAATGGATAACAATCTTTGTACTGGTTTGTGTCCTAGGTGCGTGCCTATGAGTGTTGGTAGTGTCTTGATGTGCTCTGGTGCCCACCCTCCCTCTGTCCTAGGTGGATGCCTTTGTGTCTTGTATGTGTCCAAGATGAGCCCCAATAACCTTCCATGTGAACCAGAAGTGCTTAAGAGCTGTACCCATGTGTCCAAGCACCTATAGGAAACTTAGAAAATTTACACCAAGTTCATTACCCTATAGTCTTGTGTGAGCTCACAAACTATGTTTCTTGGGTTTCAGGGCTAATGAATGGGCCAGGGCCTATGTTGGCCATGGCACTTTGAGCCCGTGCTATGTAACATGCCACCAAAGTAGCGAAACTTTTGGTGCATGTAATTTCCACCATGTTGTTCCTAGGATGCCCAATTTCCAACTTGTAAATGTAAGTACATGACGTTGGCAAAAGGGACTTATAATAGTACATGGTGACATGACCCCTCGTGTGCCTGCCTAGGAAGCCTATGGGAACTTGTCCCACTCTAGTCCCAATTGGCTAATTGATTACGTGCGCACTAGTTAAAACCTTTATGCTTCTAGTTATTTAATCCTACTATGCAATCATGCATGAGTTTATGCTTTCACTAATCAATAAAATAAAGAAACAATGCTTAAAACATTGCCATGGCATAATTTAATAAAAACAAATATCAAAACTGTCAAAGCATTCAAATAAATTAAGTGGAATTAACTACACATAATCAATTATGTGCAAGCATCCAAACAAGAGTAGACTATGCTCGCACCCAAGAGCGACTCTAGAGTAGACTACTCAACATGACCATTGGAGGAAAACTAGTGTATTAAAACTATACACTGAATGACTGTACTGAGATCCAAGACCAAGCTTCCACCTTAGAGCAAACTCCCAGTCGCAAGCTTCGTAAGCCCTCCCTTGTGCTTCAATAGCCTCTGTAGGCCAAAAAGACAACTGTAGTTAGTACCATAACTTAACCAACAAGTAACAAATAAACTAGAATCATAAAGATTCAAATAAACTAAATACCTGCTCACAAGCCTAGCTCAATAACCCTCAACAGTTGCTGGCTCAACGACGCCTAAATCTGCACAACAAAAAGTAAGGGAGTGAGAATCAAAGATTCTTAGTAAGGGGTCTTCAACCAGCAAGAAAAATCCTGAGGACTTCATATATACAAGGATATGAAACCTGCTACACGCGCTTACAGCCTGAGGGTCTGATATATGTACATATAGCTAGGTCCCTTGAGACCTCTCCTCATCCTAATCCTCCTCACGGGGCGTTACTCCGTGCCTAGCAAGTTCTAGCCACTAACTCGCTCCCAGTAAGCCTTAGCTTACTGCCTGACGCAATAATGTAGCCTTCCCTTTGTTGTTGTGTAGCTAAACATGGCGGATGCTCCTTGCTTGCGCTATAAGAAATCCATTAGGTGTACTAGGCCTCCACATAGTGCCTCAAGTCCTTAGACCTGACTAGGTTACTTTTGTACTCTGCCTCCACCCATTTAACCTACCAAGGATGCACTAGGCTTTCACTTGCACCTCAAGGCACGGCTTGGCTAGGCAATAAGTGCACTAAGCCTTCATCCATGGTGCTCCCCTATCCACCATTACTTGGTTCAAACTAGTGAAGTGGCAATGATCATGGTTGGACTCATTTACTAGGTTCTTTGGAACCCCAACTAGGTGCACTAAGGTTTCCACATTGAAGCCTCAAATCCAAAGTCTTAACTAGGCTTCTAATGGTACTAAACCTTGCACCCACTTATGGTGCTTTATTGTGGCCATATTTTCCTTTAAAACTTTCCTCCATTTTGAGTTAAAATAACTTTAAAACTAGGCCATTTTAAGTGTTTTGAAAACATTGAGGTGATAGTACTCCCTCTTAGCTTCTACTTCACCCTGCGTGGAATCTTGAATCACCTCAATCGGACACCCGAGCAAAAAGAATGAAAACTTGCAAGGGAACTTTCTGCACTCTAGGTGCCTTAAAACCCGTGGTATGAAGAAAACAAAATCGGGTGTCAAATGCTGTCTTAGCGATGCATCACCATAGTTGTCGACGTTCTGCCAATTTCTGAGGTATTGGCGACGCGTCATGGGAACTCGTTTGGATTGGCGATGTATCACCAAACCTACGAAATGCCCAGAAGACTTCCCATTTTACTGCTATGAACTTTGAACACTCTCCAAACATATCAAACATGCATGGATAGCCTTCAAACTTCACATATGTGTAGTACACATTGCAAAGACCACAATGCACCATTTAAACCAATCCTATGGTGTCCATAAACACAACACAAATCCTTTGAAACTCACTAGTCCAACATGTTCATTACCATCCACCAACTAATGCCATTCACGAAATTACTTGAATTTAACAAGCAAACAAGCTAGGAATGGCATCAATTATGCTTGAATCATAAATCCCTTACCTCAATTACATACGAACTAGCAAGAATCAAGCACCAAAAGCTTCAAGCTTCAAACGCAAAGCTCCACTAATGTTTCCTATGGTTCCAAGCAAATTCAACTTATAAGGCACCAATTCAAGCTCATTCTAACTAGAACCAAGCTCATGGAAGCTCAAGAAACCAAGAACAACTCAAAGAACAACAAGTCCCAGCCGAATTTAGAGCTTACCTAGCTCAAAAATGTGATTTTGAGCTCAAACCAAGTAACCCATGCAAAAACAAGCTCTTTTCCACTTGGGTTCTTCATGAAACTTCAATTTCCACCAAGAATTGAGGTTTTGGGCGAGATTTGGCTATGGAATTTGAGAGAAGGAGGAGAGCTACGGGTTCATAAGGAGGAAGAAGATGAATAGTGGCTGAAAATGGTTCCAAAATGGCTTAAGTAGCCAACTTCTCACTTAAGCCCTTCAAGTTCTTTAGTTTTGCCAAAAAGACCCCATGTTCAAATAGTGTCTTAAAACTTGGCAATTTCATCCAACTCTTTGGTTTCTTGTCACTTAGGTCCAAAAGATCGACTTATGAGCTTAAATACCAAACTCATCACCTCGGGATGCAAAATGACCATTTTGCCCCTAGTGACACTTAGGTGCCAAATTAAACTAGGAACCATCTATCCTTTAGATAACTTACTTTATCTTGCTAATTCACCTTTAATCAAGGCATTTAAATTAGGGATTTATGAACTTACCTTACCCACTGAGCATTTCGCTGGGAAGGCTATAACATTCTCCCCACCTTGGAGAATTTGGTCCTCCAAATTCAATCTCCCCACCTTAAGTCACTATACTAGGATACGGTGCCAGCATATCCCGATCAAACCTACCAAGGGATGTCAGTAATACAACAACCCACTTGGTGACAAACTACTTGACCCATTCAGCTAATGCCCTCAAGGCACTTGAGTCGGGCCCTGTCTCGTATAGGTACTATGGCTAATGCCTTTATTTTGTGCTCATTCCTAACTGTAGTCTGGTTGTTGTTCACTATCCTCTCCACCTTTGTCTGAGCTTACTCAGTCTGAAACACATTAATACAATGTTGCTCTTGAAGACTATGGCATGGCCTCTTCATACCTTTAGCACACAGTACTGCTAAAGCACAGCTGACTACTCCAAGTTGTCCTAACAAATCCAGTGAATCACGAATCCTCCACCGCAATGTCTATGTTCAGTCCTCTAGTGTAAGATAGCTTAACATGATTTTAAAAGCCTGTCCACTACCCTTACACTGTTAGGGTTTTTCTGAAAGTTCAACACCAACAAAGTTCCTCCATCCACTCCTCTGTGTCAGAACCCACTAGTGTAAGCTAACTTAACAAGTTAAACTTGTCTGTTAACACTCACACTAGAAATAGTTCCATTCTAAGTTCAACATCGAATGCCAGATACGAAACCCCTTAGTGTAAGCTAGCTTAACAAGTATGTAACTTGTCCACTAACTCTTACACTGTTAATTCCTTACTCTAGGATTGGTACCCAACAACTCTTAACCTTTACTAGGGTAAGTGTGTCACTAGTGTTCTATAGCCTTGGCATATATTCCACTAGCACCCTTAAGACATACTCCACTCCAAGCTCCACTATGCTCTAGGGCTCTTTCGAATGAGTGAACTACCGAGAGTTGCAAGTGTTACCCACTCCGGGGTAGTCCAGTTATGGTGCCAAAACTGTGCATTTAGACTCCCAGGATTGTTAATGTTCTGTAGGCCATCAGAACACTACCCTTAGTGTGCATACCCAAGTGGCCCTCTTGGGCACTATGTAAATACATGCATATTGGTCCAACCATCACACACATATTCACATTGCATGCACACCATGGCAGCAAAGAAGGAAAACACTAGCACAAGTCTTAGTTTTGGCTTCCACACATTAGGCAATCTTGTTAAGTTCTAGTGGCCAGTCTACTACACCTGTAACTTCCACTAATAAACTGTATCATTCCAGCTACATAGCCCCCTATTTTATTTTCTCCATTATCAAGTAGAGACTTAGATCAAACCAAGGAATTTTTATTTACATCAATAGCCCACCTATGGACCAAGTTATGGATTTTTTAAGTTGGTTACAAAATTCTGACCAAATGAACAGTAACTCAGCCAACTTTGCAACGTCATATCTTTGGCTACAGGGCTCTAAATCCATAAATTCCAAATCCCAGTTAACCCTCTAGATGTCCTCTAGGTGTGGTCAAAATTTCATACCAAGATTCATTCTACACAGGGAGATATTAAACTTTATGTCCAGAGTCAAAATTCTGGCAACTTTTGGACCATTTTGCCCATACAATTTTTCCAAACCATGCAAACACTTCATTCACAAGGGGAAAGCCCTCCAAGGCTATCCCATATATGTCCATTACACATAGGAATTACATTCCCTTTCTTTTAACAACTTTATGTGGTCAAAACAGAATTTACAAGTAAGCAGCCCATCATTCACACTTAGGCAGCTTTGCACCACATCACTTACATAGCCAAAACATTACTCAAATGTTCTCATACTTGTCTCATTTTACATACACTACATGTACATGCATACATGCACTACAATATGGTCTTAACTCAGCTAAATACACACCCTAGGTTACAGGAGGTCCTGAGACACAATGGACTCCAAAAACAGGATGCTGGACAGCTGCTGCACAACACAGTAAGTACCACCATTAAAAATACCAAATGTGCTCCTAAAATCACCAAACTTTCCAGATCACAACTAGACATATGGAAGTTCATGTACCTGAAATTTCAGATCAAAAATCAAACCACAAAGGTTAGTTTGAAGGTGATCTTTCAGCTGGACCTGAAATGACAGAATTGAGGGGAGTAAGTTTCATTGAGAAACTTAGTAAGGGTAACACTTGGTTTCTTAAGGTAATGTGATCCTCATTAAAACCTGCATCCAAAGACACTAAAACACAAAAAAACCACAATGCATATATACAAGATATAGCAACCAAATGCAGCAGCCAAACACAAACAACAAACACATGAAATGTGGCAGCAACATATACCATAGGTTAGTCCATAAAACACATAATAAACATAACCAAATCACTATGGCAGCCCTCCTCAAGCTAATGCTTGGTCTTAGGAGGATTTTAACAGTAGTTAGTACTAACTTTGGGCTCTAGAAACCCTCACTTTACTGCCATCATTGTGCACTTCACACTAGGTCACAAAACCTTCAATAAGTGCACTCCCCTCACTAAGCTTGGTTCATCAAGCACATGGCTCTCTTCCAAGCTTAGCCCTAGCTCCATGGATGTTTGAAAATAGCAGAAAACAGTCCATGAGAGCAAGAGAACCCTTACCTTGATGGGTATGCTGAAATTGGAGCTTGATCCTAGGTGCACTCAAGCAATAGCACCAAATAGCTTCCAATTGTGCTTCCTTGACTTCAATTGCAAGTAGTTTTGAGTTTGAAGGTATGGTGGCTATGGAGGAAGTGTGGAGGAGAGGGCTGGCTTTCTTTTTTCTGGTGGAGGCCGAAATTTAGGCAGCAAAGGTGATCTTGACTACTTAAATAGTCAAAAGTACACTAAACACACTTAAGTAGTCTTAACCTTGTCTTATGTCATTTTCCTTGCTACAAGACTATGGGTTCTTAGTCTTAATCTCTTGGCCTACATTTGACCATCCTTATCTTCCTTTAGCAGCCGTCCTTATGTTGGATAACCCCACAAAACTTCCATTTGACTTAAGTCATAGACATACACATCTTAAGGCCTACATTAGAACACTTAGGTCCTTTATGCCTTTTTGTGTTTTCTTTGTCCTTAGTTGTCTTCCATAAGCAATTTGGTCCTTCAATAGCACTTTCATACCATTCATATCCTTCCCATAACTCTCCAAATCTCTTTTGTGAAGGTTTTGCAATTGAGTACCCAAATTTCCAAAACCTTACAAAAAAGTCCATAGGTTGCTTGACAAACAAGCAATCCTTAAGGCTTTTCTTGGGACCAAGTTACCAACTTGGAACACTATTAAGGAGGTGTTGATCATACCTTTTACCCCCCACACTACAATCACTATGGTGAGAATTACACAATATAATGGTTTTTAGCCATTATGACACACTTGTAATTCTACCATTTTGTGAGGTGGTAACAGCAAGTCCCAGCCCACCCTAGAGTACAATTCTTCAAATGCTCCATTTGGACTGCCCCTATGCATCAGGCATACCAGTGCACTGGGCAGGAAATCCATACACCATCTAAGCATCATCATCCTATCACTTTCGCTACTCTGGAGCCTCTTACACCCACATGCCCACAAGTGAAAATCTCTCTAGCATGAGTGTCAAGACCTCCGAGCAGCTAGAAGCCTTTGGGCCTTATCTGTATCTTCTCAGCTCATGCCACCCAGCACTCAGCAATTTAACTATCAAGAGGCTACCCAAGTCGAAGTTCTTGATGCTTCAGCTGCTCTACTAGAAGTATTCTAGGTGCTCGAACCCTACACACTCAGTCCCTTCATTTCCCTATACTCTGAGCACAATACTTTACACACGCCGGATTAGTTCCTCGGGTGTGTCCTTCGGTTAGTAGTCAACTAGACACCTTAACCGATTCACTAGGCTCCAACGTGCCTCCCATTCTTACTCATCTCCTTGATCATTTAACTGTGGTTACAAAGAACCATCTCCACCCTTAATGTTCAACTGCCATACCATGACTACACTGTATCAACCATGTGTTAAAGTGATAAATTTGCTTAGCACATCCGCTAGCCCTTAACCAATCTCAGAAATCATGAGCCCTTCCTTTTAAAGGCACTAGGATCACATGAAATGCTCTAACTTTGGGCATTAACTAGCTCAACCAATAACCTCGTCGACTAGGCTTCAAACCGTTAACTTCTCTCTACTCTAGTAGTCACGAAAACTACCGGAGCCACAAAATAGATAGTTGAGCAAAACTGTGCCTATACTATACTTGGGACTTTGATTACTGAGTATAACAGTCAACTAGGTGGGAGATTAATACACCTTGTGGTTACTTGTGAGTCACCTAATGACTAGATATAGTGAACTCTTTCTCTCCCTCTCACAGGCATTCCTCGGATACTACCCTATAGGGTTCAGGCAAAGTATCCCCTTTCCGGCATCACTTGGTCATCCCAAATTGATACTTCAATGTTCCACCAGCTTACTGGCACTAACATAAACATCAAGCGATCACCATAGTGTTCTTGGTTCCATTTAGGACTTAGTCCCTTACCTAATCAACTAGTTTCACTAGTCAAGTCTCTCTTCTTTCATGAATCAACTTAGTGGCCCTTGACTCCACTTAACCATCGGCTGATGAGCTTAAGTCATCTGTTATCCCTTGGTCCATGGCAGTCCTTCCTATTGCTTTGCTCTTCCCATTGCCTTCAGGTAGTCAAGCTGAACCTTAGTAATGGTTCTACTCTTACTGGCTCAACCCTAAGGTATATAGCTAACAGACGAACAAGCCTACCCATCCGTTTACCCTAGATGAAATCCTTGTTCCTTTCTTCTTTGTATGGTCACCTCCTACATTTGCTACTTAGAAACTAAATAACAACTTACCTACTTACCTTTGCGGCATTAGATTGAACTGCTCCTTTAGTTGATGACTTTAAGGAACTCATCTGTTCAACTAACCAGTCATTCGCTAACAACTAGGCCACTAAACAAACTCAGGCAAGAAGATAACCTATGGAATGCTGGAACCTTTTCTAATCTATGCCATTTAGGCCTTCAGTTTTATGATTTGACGCACTAGTAAGTGGGTGCTAGGCTATCGAGTACTAACCCAATACCTGGTGCATCATTAAGTTCTTAATGCACTTGGGTTAGCCCTTAGCCCTTCTCGAACAACTACCCAACATGCAAAACAAAACTATGCTAGTAAACTGATGCCATAACTCTAACAAAGTAACTAAACTACTAGTGAAAGGTTAAACATTTACCTTACATAAGCTATGCACTACCCGTGAGTTCACTATGGCTCCTTTTCACATCTGGCTAGTGGCTGCCAACTTTGACCACTTGACTGGCCAAACAACCTCAACTATTGCTCTGGTGCACTAGGTTAACCAATTGTGGCAACAACTATTGGGGATAAGCTTCCTAGGCTGGTCTTCACTTAACCAAACCCAAATACAGAACTAGTCTGATCACCACTCGAACTGCTAGCAACACTTCTTAGGTGTAAGCTAAGGGTGATACACTATTTACACTTCTAGACCTTGCCCTTCACCTCATAATCTACTTTTATTCCTTGATCTCAAGTCAACTTTTACACTATAGGTGTGTTACTTTTACTTTTACTAGGTCAAATGACCCAACCTCCACCTCATAGTTTCATGTCTTCAACTCATCCTCAAGTCTCTTTGGCGTACCCTAACCCATTCAAGTTGGTGGGTTCAAGTTCTGGGACCTCTGGAGTAATCCACCTGTCTCGTTGGTACTCCCCACCTTGGGAGATCCATATCCTTCTACATAGCCTACCTCATGAATGAGGTCCAAAACAACTTCCAAGGACGGTGGTCACATCTTGACTACTTGCACCAATGTGTTGCCTTACCTTGGAGAAAGCCAAACCAACTGCCCTAACATTGCCACACTAGACTGCTGGGATCCATTCCTAGACCTTAGCATTCGAACCTGACCCAGTTTCACCACTGCAACCTGCAGCCAAAGCCAGACGACAACTATAGATGTTGGTTAGTACTAACTACCTTAGCACAATGACAAACACCTAGATCTCAGTAACTAGCCTCCAGTATCTATGAAATGCGCTCTAAGCTCTGATACCAAAAACTAACATGACCCCTCGTGGCCCTGCCCAGGAAGCCTATGGGAACTTGTCCCATGCTAGTTCCAATTGGCTAATTGATTGCGTGCACACTAGTTAAAACTTTTATGCTTCTAGTTATTTAATCCTACTATGCAATCATGAATGATTTTATGCTTTGACTAATCAATAAAATAAAGAAACAATACTTAAAATATTGCCATGGCATAATTTAATAAACACAAATATCAGAACTGTCAAAGCATTCAAATCAATTAAGTGGAAATAACTACACATAATCAATTGTGTGCAAGCATCCAAACAAGAGTAGACTATGCTTGCACCCAAAAGCGACTTTAGAGTAGACTACTCAACATGACCATTAGAGGCAAACTAGTGTATTAAAACTATAAACTGAATGACTATACTAAGATCCAGGACCAAGCTTCCACCTTAGAGCAAACTCCCAGTGGCAATCTTCGTAAGCCCTCCCTTGTGCTTCACTAGCCTCTGTAGGCCAAAAAGACAATTGTAGTTAGTACCATAACTTAACCAACAAGCAACCCATAAAGTATAATCATAAATATTCAAATAAACTAAATCCCTGCTCATAAGCCTAGCTCAGCAACCCTCAGCGGTTGTTGCCCCAATGATGCCTAAATCTGCATAACAAAAAGTAAGGGAGTGAGAATCAAAGATTCTCAGGAAGGGGTCTTCAACCTGCAAGAAAAATCTTGAAGACTCCACATATACAAGAATATGAAACTTGCTGGGCGTGCTTGCAGCCTGAGGGTCTGATATATGTATATATAACCAGGTCCCTTGAGATCTCTCTTCATCTTAGTCCTCATCAAGGGGCGTCACTCCGTGCCTAGTGAGTTCTAGCCACTAACTCGCTCCTAGTAAGCCTTAGCTTACTGCCTGACACAATAATGTTGCCTTCCCTTTGTTATTGTGCAGCTAAACATGGTGGATGCTCCTTGCTTATGCTGTACAAAACCCATTAGGTGTACAAAGCCTCTACATAGTGCCTCAAGTCCTTAGACCTGACTTGGTCACTTGTGTACTCTACCTCGACCCATTTAACCTACCAAGGATGCACTAGGCTTTCACTTGTGCCTCAAGGCACGGCTTGGCTAGGTAATAAGTGCATGAAGCCTTCATCGATGGTGCTCCCCTATCTACCATTACTCGGTTCACAATAGTGAAGTGGCAATGATCATGGTTGGACTCATTTACTAGGTTCTTTGGAACCCCAACTAGGTGCACTAAGGTTTCCACATCGAAGCCTTAAGTCCAAAGTCTTAACTAGGCTTTTAATGGTACTAAACCTTGCACCCACTTATGGTGCTTTATTGTGGCCATATTTTTGTTTAAAAGTTTCCTCCATTTTGGGTTAAAATAAGTTCAATACTGGGCAATTTTAAGTATAGTGAAAGCATTGAGGCGAACTAGGTGCACTAAGGTTTCCACATCGAAGCCTTAAGTCCAAAGTCTTAACTAGGCTTCTAATGGTACTAAACCTTGCACCCACTTATGGTGCTTTATTGTGGCCATATGTTTAAAAGTTTCCTCCATTTTGGGTTAAAATAAGTTCAATACTGGGCAATTTTAAGTGTAGTGAAAGCATTGAGGTGATAGTACTCCCTTTTAGCTTTGCGTAGAATCTTGAATCACCTCAATCGGACACCCGAGCAAAAAGTTATGAAGAAAACAAAACCGGGTGTCAATGCTATCTCGACGACGCATCGCTACTGTTGTTGATGTTCTGCCAATTTCTGATGTCACACCCCACCAAGGCCCCAGCCTGTTCACTCTCAGTGCCACTCACCAAACCTACCCATGAGTTATTTTGATACTCTTAAGTTCAGGTGTTATTAACTACCATTTTGTTTTGGCTAATGCTTGTTTGGTAGTTTAAGTCTTATTTTCTTAAGCCGAGGGCTGGGAGGGTGCCCCAGGAGGCTTATAAGTTGGTTAGAACAAATACCTGCAGCTTAGGTAAGGCCCAACTACTAACTTGCAACACAAGGCAAGGCTAAAAATTAGTAACTTGCAATAAAAGCAAGGCGTACACTTAATCAATTAAGTGTCTAGGATGTGTGCTCATCAAGTGTGCTACTTTCATGAATGACAACCAAGATGCCCACATCATTGTAGTTTTCAAAATCAAGGTTTCCATGTACATGTATTTTTAGCTAAACAAAGTATCTCAAGAGGTTTCTTACATACAATATAACCATGAGCTTATAGCTTAACATAACTTGGCACATAAGCATCCAACATATGTACATACAAAACCAAGTACAACAAAGGCTACATATACACACAAAATAGCCTAAGTACAAGCATCACTACCTTGGAAACATTCCAAGGATGCTTCAAGTCCAAAATAGCCAAGGTTAAGTTTTACAAGCTAACTTTCCTTAGTCCCCCAGAAGAAACCTAAGTGTGCAATACAGCAGCACACACTAAAGCACCAACCCAATGACCATATTCATGGTCATGAAAGTAAACACTACAATCAGAGCCATAGTCCACAAATCCATCCTACACCTAGACGTGTCCCGCAACTACTCAGGCCTGCAAAACTTAGAGCATAAGTTTCAGCCTTAAACCATAAGACTTGTAATTGCAATTATTCAAGCAAAGATTGAGCTGGCACATACCTTGTACAATAAGTGCACTACCTAGCACACAAACAAGCAACTCAAGCAAACTACTCAAGCTGAATATCCTTTCCTGAAACAAGAAATATATGGGCAATGAGTGACAATCACTCAGTAGGATTCACAAACAACCATACTTGGTTTATTTAGTTAAGTCCAAGACTTAACCTCCTAGCTTACTTGTCCTGCAAGAAAACATAGAAAACACAAAAACACAATATACACATATAGTAACCGAGGCATAATATGCATAACTAAGCTATCTACAATTTGTTAGCACACACAAACAAACAATCAAGCACACAACTCACACACACACCACAATTTCAACATAGGCCAAAACCACTAGCAAGCACCAAATTCCACTTTTGCACTTCAAGCACTTCCAATAACCACCATACCTCTAGAGCTCCAAGTTCATTAGAAAGTTGGCCTAACTTGCTAAGAACTCTAGGTGCTTGCCATTACTTGGATTAGCTAGCAAAATCCACTATGAACCCGAAAGTTCACCATTTCCATTTGAACCCAAAAGTTCATTCAATATGCCCATCAAGTAACTAAGATCACATAGCACACCTTGACTATCACTTAGCTACTCATAATTACTTGTTCATGGAATAATTACCAAGCAAGCAAGTAAAACAGGAATCCTACCTTCTCAAACACAAGCTTGAGCTCTCAGTTAAGTGTGTGTCTCTAAGGCCAAAATTTGCTTTCCAAACCAAGGTTGCCTAGCATCACAAGGCCATCACTTAGCCATTCTTATCACTTCATCATGGACATTACCAAGAAAACAAGTGAGTTTATGAAGTTATACCTCTAATTTAAGGTTGAACAACTCTCGCCCAAACCTTGTTTCTTCAATTCCAAGCATCCAACTTGAAACTCAAGGTCGCCTAATGCCGAAAATGAAGACTCCAACCTTGATTTTATGTCTAAGCTTCAAATCAACACTAATTTGGTATGAACTTGGCAGCAAATTGTCAAGAACACCAAGAACATGCAAGGCTTCCTAGAACACTTCAAGTTTCGGCCAACAAAACAAAACAAACTCAAAGCCAAAAATATTTGTTTAATTTGTTTAATGGGAGACATGGCAGCCGGCCATGGACACATGTCCAAAAAAATGGTCTAATACTCTATTTAATCTCATACTAGTTTGCATGGTTCATTTTACCCCTCAAGAATCCATGGCTTCACTTTAGTCACTAAAATGCATGTTCATTTCGGCATTAATCTTGATTCATGGCCTACATTGCCAAGCATTAATCCAAATGGCTGAAAATGGTCATTATCCTATGCATATTTTGGTTAATTACCAAAATATTTATTAATTAATTAAACCATGTAATTGATGGCATAAACCTTGGTGGGAGACAAACATGACCGGCCATCAAAGTCACCAAAGAAATTGGTCTAATTCCTCATTTTTCCTTGCACTTATTTGCGTGGATGAAATTGCTAATTTAAGTTTCATAGTTTCAATTGCATCACTAGTTCAAGTGTGCATTGTAGTCCTCCAACTTTATTTCATGCCAAAAACATCGTGGTCCAATTTGTCATGTACACTTAGAACCCAAACTTTCTTAGGTTTGCACTTACACCCTTATCCTCATTTTCAATCAAGTCCCTCATATTTATTTTGTGTTTTGTTTGCATTCTTGGCCTTAGCCAAGTACTGAGGGATGGTCCTGACATCTGAGGTATTGGTGACATGTCATGAGAACTCGTATCGATTGGCAACATGTCGGCAAACCTGTGAAATGCCCAGAAAAGTTCCCATTTTATTGCTATGAACTTTGAACACTCTCTAAACATATCAAACATACGTGGATAGCCTTCAAACTTCACATATGTGTAGTACACATTGCAAACACCACAATGCACCATTTAAACTAATCCTATGGTGTCCACAAACAACACATAAATCCTTAGAAACTCACTAGTCCAACATGTTCATTAGCATCCACCAACTAATGCCATTCACAAAATTACTTGAATTTAGCAAGCAAACAAGCTAGGAATGGCATCAATTATGCTTAAATCATAAATCCCTTACCTCAATTACATACAAACTAGCAAGAATCAAGCACCAAAAGCTTCAAGCTTTGAGCCCCAAGATCCACTAACATTTCCTATGGTTCCAAGCAAATTCAACTTATAAGGCACCAATTCAAGCACATTTTAACTAGAGTTAAGCTTGTTGAAGCTCAAGAAACCAAGAGCAACTCAAAGAACAATAAGACCCAGCCGAATTATAGTGAGACTCAACTTCCAGGCCTAATGGGTTTCAAAGCCCTAATCCAATTAGGCTTTAATTTCGGGCTTAATAATGGCTCAACTCTTGGGCCCATTATTAATATGAAATTAAAGTGAAACCATAACCCAAATAATTAGCCCATGCACTCTAATGATCCAAATAGCTCTATGTGTGCGACCCAATAGGCTCTTACCATGTTGACAATGATCATAAATCACATTTATGATCATAAGCAATGAGCGGTGTCTAGCAACACATCATTGCTACCCAAGTGACAAGATTGTCGGTGATTCGACTAAACCTTTATGATCATCACCGATATATGCCATTGTCCCTTTGTCCAAGATATCAAGACTAAGCACGAGACATGGAATGTGTCACTCTCGTATAGCCCAATCTTTGGTTTCTTGATTACCGAGTAGACCAACTTAAATTGATGACATTGATATCGTATATCAACTCATCCGAGCATGGCCATGCATTTTTCTAAGTCTCACTCTATCAAGGGGCCCGAAGATATCACTCCCGTTACATAGGAGGGACAAATCCCATCTTGATCATACAAATCCCTCCGCATGATATGTGACATACCCAATGACCTCCTTCAAGTTCACTCAGTTACGAGCAACAAAGGAAAGTATCAAAGTATGTGACTCACATGTAGGGAACCTTGATGATCTTAGGTCGAAGGACTACATATACCATGATCACTATGAGAATCACTTATGACACTCATATAACGATCCATGTAGTGTTCTCATGGTGGGTCGGTCTAGTACACAAGTTCTCCAACTTGTACCCGTATGTAGACTACATATCTCATATTAGTCTCCACATATGCTAGTCGTTATGTATTATTGCAACCCACTCCACAATAATACTAGACTAGGGACGTTTAAGAATATCATTATTCTAGGGTTACAATTATGTTTGTTACGTTACGCAGAAACAAAACAACAAACATAATTGCTGGATTAATGCCTTAATAAAATATCATGACTCAATGTGCAAAAAATACAATCATCTCATGATTGGCTTTTTGGGCACAACACTAACAATCTCCCACTTGCACTAAAAGCCAATCATCCATGTATCTAATACTGATGGACCTAGAATGGCTATCATGCTTTTGCTGCGTAAGGGGCTTTGTCAGTGGATCAGCAATGTTGTTGTCTGTCAAAGTCCTGCATATCCTTACATCACCCCTCTCGATGATCTCCCTGATGAGATGATAGCGTCAGAGTATGTGTTTGGATCGCTGGTGAGATCGAGGTTCCTTAGCCTGTGCGATTGCTCCATTGTTGTCACAATAGAGCTCTATCGGGTCAGCAATGCTTGGAACCACTCCAAGTTCAGTGATGAACTTCTTGATCCAAACTGCCTCCTTCGCAGCATCAGAGGCGGCAATGTACTCAGATTCTGTTGTAGAGTCAGCTACTGTCTCTTGCTTTGAACTCTTCCAGCTCACAGCACCACCACCAATACAAAACACATAACCAGATTGCGATCTAAAATCATCCTTATCGGATTGGAAGCTTGCATCGGTGTAACCCCTTACAACGAGCTCATCTTCACCTCCAAAGACCAAGAATGCATCCTTAGTCCTTCGTAAGTACTTAAGGATGTTTTTAACAGCTGTCCAGTGACTCTCACCGGGGTTCGATTGGTACCTACTTGTCATGCTCAAAGCATATGAGACATCGGGACGAGTACATATCATGGCATACATGATAGATCTAATTGCTGAGGCATATGGAATCTTACTCATGCGCTCTCTCTCCTCGGTTGTACTCGGACACTGAGATCTAGAAAGAGTGATACCATGTGACATGGGCAAGAATCCTTTCTTGGAATCTTGCATGCTAAACCTCTTTAGCACCTTGTCAATATATGTACTTTGACTTAGGCCAAGAAGCTTTCTAGATCTATCTCTATAGATCCTGATGCCTAACACATAGGCTGCTTCACCCAAGTCCTTCATAGAGAAACATTTCCTTAGCCAAGTCTTCACAGACTGTAGCATAGGAATGTCATTCCCGATGAGTAGTATGTCATCTACATACAACACCAAGAAGACAATAGCGCTCCCAATAACCTTCTTGTAGACACAAGGTTCATCTTCATTTTTGATAAAACCAAACTCTTTGATTGCATCATCAAAATGAAAGATTCCAACTTCGAGAAGCTTGCTTCAGTCCATAAATGGACCTTTGCAACTTTCACACTTTATTGGCATTCTCAGGAGTGACAAAACCCTCAGGTTGTGTCACGTACACATCCTCAAGTAGCTTTCCATTTAGGAATGCAGTTTTGACATCCATTTGCCATATCTCATAATCATAGTGTGCAGCAATAGCAAACAAAATTTGGATGAATTTAAGCATAGCAACTGGTGAAAAAGTTTCATCATAGTCAATACCATGAATTTGCTTGAAACCTTTTGCAACCAATCGTTCCTTAACGGTAATCACATTACCATCCATGTCAGTTTTCTTCTTGAAAACCCATTTGCACCCTATTGGTTTTACCCCTTCAGGTGGGTCAACCAAAGTCCATACTTGGTTTTCATACATGGATTCCATCTCGGATTTCATGGCCACTAGCCACTTCTCAGAGTCAGGCCCCGACATAGCTTGTTGGTAGGTTGTGGGCTCATCCTGATCCATGAGCATCACATCACCAGTGTGAGTCACGAGAAATCCATATCTCTTAGGCTCATGCCGAATCCTACCAGACCTACGTGGGCTCTGTGCTACAGGAACAGACTCTTGAACCACAACATCTTGTGGTGTCTGTTCAGGTTCCATTTCAGGTTCGATGTCTCCTTGTTGTTCTTGAATTTCTTCAAGTTCTACTTTCCTCCCACTAGTTCCTTTAGAGATAAACTCTTTCTCTAAAAAGACACCAGTTCGAGCAACAAACACTTTTTGCTCAGAAGGATTGTAGAAATAGTAACCCTTTGTTTCTTTGGGATACCCAACAAAAAGGCATTTTTAAGATTTGGGCCCTAGTTTGTCAGAGGATTGATGTTTCACATAAGCGTCACAGCCCCAAATCTTCATAAAAGACAAATTGGGATGCCTCCCACTCCATATCTCATATGGTGTCTTTTGAACCGATTTAGATGGAACTCAGTTTAGTGTAAAAGCGGCTGTCTCTGGAGCATGTCCCCAAAAGGAGTTTAGAAGGTCAGCTTGACTCATCATAGAGCGAACCATGTCTAACAGAGTTCGATTTCTCCTTTCAGATACACCATTCCATTGAGGTGTACCTGGTGGAGTGAGTTGTGATACTATACCACACTCCTTCAGATAGTCAAGGAATTCTCGATCCAAGTACTCTCCACCTCGATCTGATCGAAGCACTTTGATACTCTTCCCGAGTTGATTCTCTACTTCATTCTTGAATTCTTTGAACTTTTCAAAGGATTCTGACTTGTGTCTCATGAGATACACATAGCCATATCTGCTAAAGTCATCAGTGAAAGTAATGAAGTATTGGAAACCTCCTCTAGCTTGTGTAGACATAGGGCCACATACATCACTATGTATGAGTCCTAGTAAGTCATTAGCCCTTTCACTTTGCCCTGTGAATGGGGCTTTGGTCATCTTGCCCAACAAACATGACTCACATGTCTCATATGATTCAAAATCAAATGAGTCCAAGAGTTCATCCTTATGGAGCTTGGATATGCGGGTCTCATTTATATGGCCTAAGCGACAATGCCAGAGATAGGTCGGGTTCGAATCTTTTAATCTGACCTTCTTGGTATTCACATTATAGATTGGATCTTCGAGGTCTAGAACATACAACCCATTGCTAAGTTGAGCACTACCATAAAAGATTTCATTCAAATAAATAGAACAACATTTGTCCTTTATTATAAATGAAAAACCTTTCTTGTCCAAACAAGAAACAGAAATCAAATTTCTACTAATAGTAGGCATAAAGTAGCAGTTGTCTAATTCTAAAACTAATCCACTAAGTAAAGTGAGAACATAAGTCCCTACTGCTAAGGCAGCAACCCTTGCTCCATTTCCAACACGTAGGTCCACTTCACCTCGGGCCAATCTTCTACTTCTACTTCTACTTAGATCCTGCACATTTGCACAAATGTGAGATCCACATCCAGTATCCAATACCCAAGATGAGGAAGTAGAAAAGTTAGCCTCTATAACAAAAATACCTGAAGTGGAAGTCTTACTTCCCTTTTCCTTAGCAAGTTCTTCAAGATAGAGCTTGCAATTGCGCTTCCAGTGTCCAGGTTGCTTACAATGGAAGCACTCCCCTTCCTTTGCCACACCACCCTTTCGTTTCAGTGCAGCTGAAGAAGAACTAGCATTGGACTTTCCATTAACTTTTATCCTTCTTCTTGTTGGCTTTTCCCTTTCCCTTGCCCTTTTGAACCATAAAAATGGGCTTAGCCTTCTTAAGGTTTTGCTCAGCAGTTCTCAACATGTTGAGTAATTCAGGAAGGGACTTGTCAAGGTCGTTCATGTTATAGTTCATGACGAACTGACTGTAGCTTTCAGGCAACGATTGCAAGACTACATCGATAGCCAACTCTTTTTGAGGAGCAAATCCCAAATTCTCAAGATTCTCAATATACCCAATCATCTTGAGCACATGAGGACCCACGGGACTTCCCTCAGACATATTGCACTGAAACAATGCCTTAGAGGTCTCAAACCTCTCATGCCTAGCTTGCTCTTGCAAAAGCATTTTGAGATGTTCGATCATATTGAACGCCCCCATGTTCTCATGTTGCTTCTGAAGCTCAGATTCCATGGTAATAAGCATGAGGCATGCAACATCCAAAGCATCATCAGAATGCCTCTTCGTGAGCCTCTTATGAGTATCCCTTTCAGCTCTTGGAGCAGTGGCAGCAGGCTCATTCGGAATGGGCTGCTCTAGGACATAAGCCTTTCTCTCTTGCTTGAGGACTATCCTCAAGTTTCGGTACCATTTGAGAAAGTTGGTCTGATTCAATTTTTCCTTCTCAAGGATCGATCGCAACGAAAGTGTCGATGTGTTTTGTGCCATGATTATCTACAATAGTAAATATGCAGTGTAAGAGTCATGTATTTTAATTCATTTAGTAAGGACTTTTATTAAACGATACTCCCACCATTTTCCTCAAAATAATAACCCTCGATATTATTTCGGAACACCTCGGCGCTAAGGTATTCTAGTGGGCCAAGATCCATATTTGATCTCAACCTGAGTCAGCTTTGGCTTTTCTCTCAAGTTACAGCTATTTAGGTAGGCAACTCTTTGCCAATTGCATCTTATGCAACTCTTGGATAGTTTGGAGAACAACACTTGTCCAAGCTCATCTCATGAGCTTAAGCCCAACTCTATGCCTCTAAGTCCCTAATCCTATTAGGATGACTTAGTTAAGTCAGACCCAAAGTTAGCAATTTGGATATCACTATTATCCCATCGCGCCTTACCAAGATGAACATAGGTGCTTTGCTTTGGCAAACCCACCTAATGTTGATCAAAGTCTTGACGAGTGCCAACATTTGGAAGGCATCACATTTAATGACTTAATATTTGTTTGAGGGATTTTTCTTTTGATCTCACCAATTTGTTATCTCCGGTTGTTTTATACATGCATCACATACAAATATAAAACATGCATCTCATGCGTACAAGAAAGTAAACGTGACATGGTTATAGCCCAAACTATGCGATATTCTCAAGCCAATGAGAATATCATAAAAGCCTAAGAAAAGAAAAGAGTCTTCACAAGCTCATTCTCTTCCTTTCTTGGTTGCCCTTTTGTTGTCACCTCCTTGGACATACCACCTTGGATGATCCTTGGACATACCACCTCCTTGGATGATCCCATAATGCACCATTACATCAATAATAGAAACCTCGAGTTACATTCGAGGGGAGTAAGGTGAGAAGAGAATGTACAATGAGAGTGAAAAGAAAAGGCACGACTCGCAGGCCGTATTTACAAGTACAACCAATCAAGGGCTATAACCATGCACCATGCTTCAAACACCAATCAGCATATCATGTCAAATCTCATTCAACAAAGATGCATGCCAATTTTCGTGTGTTGATTAACCAGTTTTTATTTATGTGGCGCTTCGCATACGGCGCTCCCGCTGGCCGGTCAACGGACGGTGGTTCCGCTGATCGGTCAGCAGACGAGGTCAACGGGAGCTGTCCTTGCAGGGGGTGTGGGGGGCAGCGCCTCCCGGCGCAAAAAATTCTCTTACAATTGCTTAGCCCGAACTCTTCTATTTCGCGCAAGTAGGCACCCGAGACTCCTCCATTTGAGCCACCAAAAATACCTTACTTTCGGTGCCCGAACAGGTCGAATCCGAACAAAGCTAGGGTTTTTGCAACTATTGCAAGAATCCTAATCCATATAGGTATCTCATACTATTCAATTTCGGGTTAATCTCATTAACCAATTAGTGTCATTTCTTCATATACGTCATATGTTCATTACGAGTTCCGGTTTCATGCATCATGAATCATTCTAATTAATCATGGCCGAAAAGCAACCGAACACATAACATCATGCGATTCAACATCAATCCCGATTTAGGGTTTCACCAGTAGCTCTGATACCACTGATGGGTTTCGGGAGCCAAACAGCGCAGCGGAATTTAACCGAAACCCTCCAGGATCCAAGTGAAACGGGGTAAACCGGGTGTTCAAAAATTTTCATACCTAATTTTCGGTTGAGATCTCTCACTCAACTGTAGAGTCGAATCACAAAACCTGAACAGTTGACGTGTTCAGGCTCTCTATGGTATCCACACGAGCCTCTCGGGATCACCACGCTTCCACCACGTCCCGACAGATGTGTTTCTCTTGCGCTCGCAGTGCTAGCTTGCGTCCTCCAAGGAATTGCAAGAGAAGAGTGTGGCTGTCCTTTTTGGAGGCTAGGGCAAGGAGACCTGCGAATTTCTCACTTAAAAGTTGTATTTATAGTGAAACTCAACTTCCAGGCCTAATGGGTTTCAAAGCCCTAATCCAATTAGGATTTAATTTCAGGCTTAATAATGGCTCAACTCTTGGGCCTATTTTTAATACGAAATTAAAGTGAAACCATAACCCTAATGATTAGCCCATGCTAATGATCCAAATAGCTCTATGTGTGCGACCCAATAGGCTCTTGCCATGTTGGCAATGATCATAAATCACATTTATGATCATAAGCAATGAGCGGTGTCTAGCAACACATCATTGCTACCCAAGTGACAAGATTGTCGGTGAATCGACTAAACCTTTATGATCATCACCGATATATGCCATTGTCCCTTTGTCCAAGATATCAAGACTAAGCACGAGACATGGAATGTGTCACTCTCGTATAGCCCAATCTTTGGTTTCTTGATTACTGAGTGGACCAACTTAAACTAATGACATTGACTTCATATATCAACTCATCCGAGCATGGCCATGCATTCTCTAAGTCTCACTCTATCAAGGGGCCCGAAGATATCACTCCCGTTACATAGGAGGGACAAATCCCATCTTGATCATACAAATCCCTCCGCATGATATGTGACATACCCAATGACCTCCTTCAAGTTCACTCAGTTACGAGCAACAAAGGAAAGTATCAAAGTATGTGACTCACATGTAGGGAACCTTGATGATCTTAGGTCGAAGGACTACATATACCATGATCACTATGAGAATCACTTATGACACTCATATAACGATCCATGTAGTGTTCTCATGGCGGGTCGGTCCAGTACAGAAGTTCTCCAACTTGTACCCATATGTAGACTACATATCTCATATTAGTCTCCACATATGCTAGTCGTTATGTATTATTGCAACCCGCTCCACAATAATACTAGACCAGGGACGTTTAAGAATATCATTATTCTAGGGTTACAATTATGTTTGTTACATTACGCAGAAACAAAACAACAAACAAAATTGCTGGATTAATGCCTAAATAAAATATCATGACTCAATGTGCAAAAATACAATCATCTCATGATTGGTTTTTTGGGCATAACACTAACACTTACCTAGCTCAAAAATGTGATTTTGAGCTCAAACCAAGTAACCCATGCAAAAACAAGCTCTTTTCCACTTGGGTTCTTCATGAAACTTCAATTTCCACCAAGAATTGAGGTTTTGGGTGAGATTTGGCTATAGAATTTGAGAGAAGGAGGAGAGCTACAGGTTCATATGGAAGAAGAAGATTAATAGTGGCTGAAAATGGTTCCAAAATGGCTTAAATAGAGAACTTCTCACTTAAGCCCTTCAAGTTCTTTAGTATTGCCAAAAAGACCCCATGTTCAAATAGTGTCTCAAAACATGGCAATTTCATCCAACTCTTTGGTTTCTAGTCACTTAGGTCCAAAAGATCAACTTATGAGCTTAAATACCAAACTCATCACCTCAAGTTACAAAATTACCATTTTCCCCCTAGTGACACTTAGGTCCCAAATTAAACTTGGAACCATCTATCCTTTAGATAACTTACTTGATCTTGCTAATTCACCTTTAATCAAGGCATTTAAACTCGGGATTTATGAACTTACCTTATGATAGCCGAAGGGCTATCACCCCTCTCAGTATATACTCCCTACGAATATGATGGTCGGGAAGCTTGGCGTCATCCAAGAGAGGCGCTATCACTGACCTTGGAAGGAGCAAAGTCAAACACCTCGAACTCGGGACTTCGGCTAGTACATCAGGAATTTCAAGGACGTTACCGGCTCCCTCAGGGGACCTAACGGATCGCCTTTAGAGATGAAGAACCAGCTATTTCAGGTAGGTGAGAATCTCCGCGAACGTGGAACCCCCGAACCAGGGAACTCCCCGAACTACAGGCATAATTCCCGAAGAGGGGCGTCCGTACCAAAGGACGGCCTCGCCCAAAAGACCTCGGGAGTACGACATGAGCATTTAAGAAGTCTCTGACATGTCGCCCACGTGCGCTACACGCTGCCTCAAATGGTGGTCTGACGCACCGACGCTGTCTAGGTCTTGTCACAACCTGTCTCGGTCCCAGACCCGACGAGCCTACAAATGGCTACCTGTCCCTACGCCCGGAAGTACAGATCGCATCCGACTGAACACGTGTCACGATCTGAATAGGCTGGGCACCCCTATAAATACCAGGAAACAAGCCCTGGCAAAAGATCAGACTTCTCTCCCAGGGAAAACACAAGCAGGCAAGATCCCCCAGCTCCCTTGCATTCTCTCCCCCCTTCTCCTCCTAAAAGTGCTGACTTGGGTGTCGGAGGCTCCTCCCTAGAAAGACACTTCAGGGACCTCCTAACCCCTTTCGCTCGAGCGTTTCAGGTACACTCCCCTAGGAAATCTTTGCTCCAGGCGTTCTCCCTCTAAGGAAGTCCCTCCCGGAGTCACAATGTCACTGGACGAAGATGCTGCCGGGCATCATTTGGCGCCGTCTGTGGGAAATCACCCTCAGGTCACCGTTGTTGAAACTCGACGTTCAAAGGACAAGGGAATTCCAAAGTCTTCATCCGCGCCTGAGGCTCAACCGGCTACTGAGCAAACCCTTCCAGGGACTTCCTTGCCCGAGGAAGAACATCCTCTAGTCATAACTATGAGTTTTCTACGTGACTTCCAGCGCTCTATTGTGGCTGAAGTGACACAGCAGATAGACCGAAGGTGGCCGCAATCAACTCTGGCCCAAACGCCTTCCTGGCTAGTACGCCCTCGTGATAAAAGCCCTATATCAACATATCGCAGTTCGGGAAGCGAGGATCCGCGTGATGAGTCTTCGACAGAAAATATACCCCTTGGGGCACGGCCTATGGGACAAATAGGGTCCAAACGACCTAAAACCCCACGCCAAAGGAGCTCATCACCTAAGGCGAAGTCCCCATCCCCTCGACGCTAGAGTCACTCCCCGAAGAGACGCCGGCAATCTCCCTTCCCAGAAGCCTACAAGCACCAGGAAGAAGAGCCCAGTGCCATGCTCCTTATGAAGAAAATGCTGACAAGGTTGGAGAGAGTGGAGAAACAGGTAGCTCGGAAACCAGTCTGGGCTAGGTTGTCTGAAACTTTTGGCGGGGATGAGTCGCCGTTCACCCGAACAGTAGTCGAGGCAGCCATGCCAAGTGACTTTCGGGTGCCTCGGCTGGAAACCTATGATGGCCGAACTGATCCACAGGCTCATCTAACCAAATACAAATGCAGCATGGTGCTGCACGGTGCTGATGATGCTACCCTCTGCAAATGTTTTGAGGTCACCCTCACAGGACCAGCAACAGCGTGGTATAATTCGCAGGCTCCCGGAACCATCAGGGAGTTCCAGGAGTTATCCACGGCCTTCACACATGAATTCATTGGAAGTCGGCCGACAGCGAAGATGCCTGGCCAGATGTTCGACATAGCACAGAAGAATGGAGAAACCATCCGCGACTATGTCGAAAGGTTTAACAGAGAAGCCTTAAGTGTTCTAGACTTTCGGCCCAAAATACGCATCCTCGCCATGACACGGGGCCTTCGGAGGGACTCACAGCTGTTCTACGAATTTTCCAAGGACCCCCCCGACACGCTTGGTGAATTCTACCCAAGGGCCGAGCAGCACATGACAGCCGAAGAGCTGAGGATGGGCGGACCGAAGTCTGATCATGCCTGTGATGAAGGGTCTAGCCAGCAAACGTGGTATCCAGCAGACTAGACAGGACGACCTCGAAGGATTAGGGGAAGGAAACCCCCAATCTTCACACCCCTGAACACCACGAGGACCAACATCCTTATGACGATGGAAAGACAGGGGACCCAGATTCAGCGGCTAAGGGCCATGACCGCTGATAATAAAAAGAACATGAAGAAGTTCTGCCAGTTTCACCGCGACCACGGCCATGACACCGAAGACTGTTTCCAATTGAAAAAGTACATAGAATCGCTGATAAAACAAGGCCAACTTCGGCGATATCTGCGAATGCCTTCCCCGAAAGGAAGGAAGGAGGAGGAAGGAAAGGCAGATGATGAGGACTACGACTCCGACAGACGGAGGAACCGAAGTCCGAAGAGGTGTCCTCCACCTCCGGCGGGAATAATACAAACAATTACGACAGGACTTCCATCCTCGGAAAGAAAGAGGAAGGCCAGGGAAATATCAGTTATGGAATATCAGAGTCCGACGAAGAAACTGGCCTACAAAGATGGTTCCACCATCATCTTTCCCCATGACGATCCGTTGTTGGTCATAGCGAGGATAGGAAACTGGGACGTCAAGAGAGTGTTGCTTGACGATGGATCAAACGCCGACGTCCTGTTTTCACATTTGCTGCCGAACTTCGGTATATCCAACACTGATCTCAAGCCCGTCACTTCGCCTACTTTCGGGGTAGGGCCATCCGAACTGCCCGTCCTCGGATGGATCGATCTTCCCCTAATGATGAAAGGAACTTCGGTAGATGGGACAGATGAATTATTTGCCTCCATAATGACAAGGTTCATTGTCATGGATGTTCCTTCATCATATAACGCCATCCTTGGAAGGCAAACACAAGGAAATCTGCACATTCGCCCTAATGTAAAGTACCTAACTGTCACTTTTGCCACCAAGGATGGAGACGCGGAAATCTTCATTGATTAGGGCGAAGTAAGAAAAGTGTTCGTCAAGGCACGAAAAGCTCCAGCAACCAACTTCATGCAAACTATAGAAGCAAAGGCTTCGCCAGATGGAAAACCAAAAAAGGGAGGCGTAGAAGACCCCGCGAAGGTAGAAATGGAAGAAGTAGAACTTGTCCCGGGCCGAAATACCCGAATAGGGAAAAACTTGGCCGAAGGTGACAAGAAAAAACTTGTATCCTTTCTACTGATGAATAAAGACCTGTTTGCCTACTCACCGAAAGATATGATGGGGGTAGAGCCTCGCATAATACAGCATAGCCTTAAAGTAAGTCCGGAAGCAAAACCTGTCCGGCAAAAGAAACGGGGCATCTCAGTCCATAAAAATAACTTCATCAAAACCGAAGTCCAGCGCTTATTGGACGCAAATGTAATCAGGGAGGTCAAGTACCCTAAATGGTTAAGCAATGTGGTTATTGCTACAAAAGAAGGGAGTAGTAAGCTCCGAATTTGCATCGACTTCAAAAACTTGAACGATGCTTGCCCTGAAGATTCATACCCTCTCCCACCAATAGACCGGTTGGTAGACTTAACTGCCGAATACGGGCTCCTAAGTTTGCTAGACGCCTTCAGTGGATATCATCAAATAAGGATGGACCCCGAAGACGAGGAGAAGACCGCCTTCATCACTGAGGGTGGAACGTATTGTTACATCAGAATGCCCTTCGGGCTAAAAAATGCAGGAGCTACCTACTAGAGGTTGATGAGCAAGGTCTTTAATGACCAAATAGAGAGGAACATGGAAGTGTATGTCGATGACATGATAGTCAAGAGCAAGCTGCCTAATGACCACGTCGCAGATTTAAGGGAAACTTTCCACCAGCTCAGAACCTTCGGGATTCTCCTTAATCCCAAAAAATGCATCTTCGGCGTAACCTCGGAAAGTTTCTTAGGTACATGGTATCAGAAAGAGGCATTGATGCTAACCCAGAAAAAATTAAAGCCCTGCTTGAATTCCGAACTCCCGTCGCAATAAAAGATGGGCAGAGACTCACCGGAAGGATAACCTCTCTTAGCAGGTTTATTTCCAGGTATGGGGACCGGTGTCGAGCATTCTTCAAAGTCCTCACTAAGGCAGCAAAAAAGGAGGGCAACCTCGGATGTGATGATCACCCTTGGAATGAGGACTGCCAAAGGGCTTGGGAAGAACTCAAAATCTACTTAGCCCGTCTGCCCACTCTTCGGCAACCACGTGAGGGGGAGCCCCTCATGTTGTACCTCGCCGTCACAGAAAAAGCAGTAAGCTCGGTCCTGGTGAAAGAAGAAGGGTCGAAGCAATGGCCGGTTTATTATGTAAGCAAGTCCCTGCACGGTGCCGAAGTCAGGTATCCCTTGCTACAAAAAGCTATATATGCCCTGGTACTGGCAGGAAGAAGACTACGGCCATATTTTCAAGCTCACCCAATCATCGTCCGAAGTAGTCTACCTCTACGGGACGTCATGAGGAAAGTTGATCATTCGGGAAGGCTTTCCAAATGGTGTATAGAGCTTGGCGAGCACGACATTACTTATGAACCTCGGAAAGCCATAAAGGCTCAAGCGCTGGCAGACTTCATTGCCGAAGTACCCATCACCGAGGACAGCCATTCGGATCCTGGCGAAGATGAGCCAGAATGGACTTTGTATGTAGATGGAGCCTCAGGGTCCGAACACCAGGGAGCCGGGGTAATTATCAGAGGCCCCGAAGGTCTAGAAGTAATGAAGGCCATCAAGTTCAGCTTTAACGTCACCAACAATATGGCCGAATACGAAGCTCTCATAGCAGGGTTGCGCCTAGCCAGAAAAATTGGTGTAAGAAACTTGAAAGCCCACAGCGATTCCCAGCTGGTAGTTCGGCAAACAGAAGGGGACTATGGGCCAAAGGACCTGACCTTGGCAAAATAGCATGAACTGGTAGCAAAGCTTATCCGAGAGTTCGACACCGTGCGAATTGAAAATGTGCCTCACTGAGATAATGCCGAGGCAGATTGCTTGGCAAAATCGAAAACATGCACTGAGGTGCTAAACCACCCGAGCATCACAGTGCTGAGCATAGTAACTTCGGGAAAAGGCTGGAAAGATCCGATAAAAAGATATCTCGCAACCGGTGCACTCCCCGAAGACCCCAACGAAGCGGCAAAAGTACGAAGACGCTCCGGTCATTTCTTCCTAATTGGAGAAGAATTATATCGGCAAGGATATGCAAATCCACTGCAGAGGTGTGTTGGCGAAGAGGATATTGAAATGATCCTCGAAGAAGTTCACGAAGGCGCTTGTGGTTCGCACATTGGAACCGACGCCCTGGCAGCAGTGATACTTCGCCAAGGATACTTTTGGCCTACCCTAAGAAAGGACGCTAGGCAGTTCGTCCAGAAATGTGGTAATTGCCAAAGACACGCGAGTATCCAAAGGACACCCTTGGAATTGGTAACTTCGGCTGACTATCCCTAGCCCTTCGCAGTTTGGGGCATAGACCTCATTGGGCCACTCCCGACAGCGCCTGGAGGCGTGAAGTTCTGCGTAGTCGCAGTGGACTATTTCTCTAAATGGGTCGAGGCAGAACCCTTGGCAACTATCTCGGCAAAAGATGTGCAGAAGTTCGTATGGAAGAACATTGTATGCAGATTTGGCATACCAAGGGTGCTAGTAGCCGATAATGGGTCCCAGTTCACAGACAAGGGGTTCCAAGAATTTATCAACAACCTCGGAATAAAAATGCACTTCGCTCCAGTAGCTCACCCCCAAAGCAATGGGCAAGTAGAGGTATCTAACAGGACCATAAAAGATGGTCTGAAAAAGAGGTTGGGGGAAGCAAAAGGGAAATGGCCAGGAGAGCTCCCAAGCATGTTATGGAGCTACCGAACAACACCCCGAAGAGCCACAGGGGAAACACCTTTTTCACTTGTTTTCGGTACAGAGGCTATCATCCCAATTGAGATAGTACAACCATCGGTACGGGTACAAGTGTTTGATGAAAGGGGAAATGAGCTCGGCCTAAGAACCAAGCTTGACCTTGTCGGCGAGCACAGGGAAATAGCCGAGCTGAGAAGAAAAGCTTTTCAGCAAAGAGTGGCCACGGCTATAAACTTGCGTGCCAAGCCAAAGGGAATAAAGAAAGAAGACCTCATTCTCCGAAAGGTTGAATTTGGACCCCGAAGACCATCCCATGGGGTACTTCGCAAAAATTGGGAAGGTCCTTATCTGGTACTTGCTGAAGTGCGAAAAGGAGTTTATAAGCTTGGCGATACCGAAGGCGTAGAATTAAAAAATACATGGCATTCGGACGCCTTGAAAAAATTCTATGCTTAGGATTTTGATGGGAGTTAGAAAAATTTCTAAGTACAAAAGCTTCTTAGAAAATCTTTCTAAAGTACAAAAAGCTTCTTTTCACCAGAGCGGTCGTCGTCGAGCACAATTTAAGAGAATTTATGTACAATGGTTATCAATCCTCTCTGAAGTTGGAAATTTACTTAAAGAGAACTGCGCGAGGGCGATTCCAAGGCTAATTGCCATAATAAGCATGATTTTCCGAAGTCTCTTGAGCAAACGTGTTCGGGACAATGGGAAATGAAAAAATCTTGCAAAAGACTTAGCCAAAAAATTTCCCAAAAGAAAGAAGGAGTCTTTATTAACAAAGATGGCTCTGATTACAAAGAAGGAAGCTCACCAAAAGAAGAAGTACAAAAAAGAAGAAAAGAAGGCAAAGGACCCTAACACAAGCTAAGGAATCTCGGCATCTCGAGAGCCACCAACCCCCGCGTCCTTGTCTACCACCTTCGGCGCCGGAAGAGGAAAGGGCAAGTTGAGGTGCTCGATTTTGGACCAAGACCACCGAGGCCCCTCGGGAATGTTTAGGGCCACCAAGAAGGAGAGGTCCAGATCTGGGAACCTTTGCAGAACTTGATGCCAAGCAAGGCAAAAGCCGTCCTGAAAACTGACCTTGGTCGCTTGCTCAGCCTTCTCCTTCTCGACCGCTAAATCGTCAAGTTCCTTCTCCAGATCAGCAATCTCCTTCTTCAATGCCTTCATGTTCTTCTTCGGCTCCTTCTTCAAAGACTCAACCTCGGCCTGGACCACGGCCTTCTCAGCAAGAACCTTCGCCAGGAGAGCCTCAGACTCTGACTTCTCCTTTTGATATGCCTCGTTTGCCGAAGTCAGCTCCGCCACCTTGGAGCCGAGGTCAGAAATCTTTTGGGAGGAGTCTTTCAAGACCTCCTCTTTTTCCTTCAATAACTCCTCCCGAACGGCAGCAAACTCCTTCTTTGCAGCTTGAGCCATCTCCACGTTGTTGACAACCAAGTCAGAGCACATGGCCTTGGATTTCTCCACACAGTCTAAGGCCCAGACTCGGAATGCCGCTTGCTTCGCTGCCCGAACCCTGAGGAGGCCAGTATACCCCAACAGCTGCAAAGAAGTAAGAACAAAGTCAGTAAGGCAAAAAATGAGCCAAACACTTAGAAGAAATCAAGAGGAAACAAAACAAAGTGAAGTACCTGGGCAGTGTGCTCGGAAACTTTTGCAGCAAGGGACTCTTCGTCCGGGCACACCTCAGAAATGGCCTTGAAAGAGGCCTCGGTGAGGATCCCCTTTGAAATTTGGTTGGCCATTTGCTGGCAGTTGCCGGAGTACAAGTTAATGTCCTCCATAAATGACCAGAAAGTCTCCCTCGGGATCTTCCCCTTCGGGATATGGGAATCCCGAAGGGCCTGTTTCCGGGCGTGCCCAACTGCCCATGCCAAAGATGGTACCTCCTCTGCACGGCAAGACGAGAAGCTTTTTAAGACGAGCAGCCCTCAAAATTCAAAAAAATAAAGACACTACAGCTTGTCTAAAAAAAAAACTAAAAAAAAAACAAACAAACAAACAAACCTGGCGGCACCTCGGCAACATCATCGTCGGAATCCCGGACCCCCTCAGCAGAAATTTCCTTGCCTTTGCTCTTGCGGCGCTCCTCGGCAGAAGGGACTTCCACCAAGGAGTCCAGAAGAGCCACTGAGGAAGTGGGACTCTGAGAAGGGGCATCAGCGGCAACCTCGGTTGGCGGGGCAACAGCAGCGTCAGGCTCTTCGTGTGCCTCCTCGGGAATTTCCGAGGGAGGAAGAGGCGCGTCTTTCTTCACCCACTTTGCTGAGGATGGCCCGGCCCCAGACGATTTACGCCTTCGGAAGACAGCCTTCTTTGTTCGCTCCCCATTCTCGGCTTGACCGAGGAAGAGCGCCTTGTAGAAAGCAGCGGACTCGTCGCCCATCTCTGGAACAGAAGGAAAACATCAGTGTGAGTCCAAGGCGTACCTATAGTAGAATTTTTTTGAGATAACTTACGCTCACAAAAGGCCTCGTAAGTAACCTCCTTCCGAAGGAGTTTCACCAGCCAGGAGTCTTTCCCAGCGATGGCAGGAGCCGGCATCCCGAGGTCCGTCTTATGCTCCTTCACTACCCCTAGTTTCCGAAGGACCTCCTCTGTCATCAGTTTCCACATAATGGGGAAGGGGTAGAGGGAGCGTGAAGGGACCTCAGAATCCCAGTCAGAGACTGCTCGGATCCGACTGTCGAAGTCTGCGAATCTGACCGCCAACTCAGGAGTTAGTAGCCTATTCAGGTCTACAACATCCGTCTCCAGTCTTCCCCAAGCCCACTTGGTCGGAACGTACAACCAGGCCCCCTGCATTTTCAAAAAAAAGAATTTTCCTTGCCACCCTCGCCAGCTGTCCTTAGTGGCAAAGGTGAACATATACTTTTTGCTCCTTGATCCCCGAGGTAGCATAAAGTAAAAGCCACCCTTCGGGACAGCGTAGAGCTTATAGTACTACATAAAAAGAATGAAGTGGGTTCTATTTTGAAAACACCGCACATACAAAGGAAGGCGTTGAAATAGCAGTACGAGTTCGGGGGAAGTTGATTTACGGCAATGCCATGAAACTGGCAAAAGTCACAAATCACCTTCGAAGGAGGGTACCAAAGTCCGGCCTTCAGTTGGGCATGAAAAACAGTAACCTTGTCCTCATTGTTCATGAAACTGAGAGTTTGGGGACCAGGAAGAATAATGGTGGCATAAGAAGGAAGAAAAATTTTTTTGGTCCATCTTTCCAATTTTTTTGGAGACGTACAGCAAGTATGATTGAGAAGAGGTTGCCAGCTTTCTGGAATGGGGGAAACAGTCATAAGAGGAGTTGGCAAAGACATTTTCAAAGAAAAAATGACTTCGGGGGATGAAAAATTGACTCCAGGAAAGCTTTCAGAAAAGCAAAAGGGCACAGAAAATCAAAGAATTTTGAAAGTCAAAACCCACCAAATGCTTTGCCAAAGTCTGGGTTTGAAGTCACCGTCGTAAAAGGTGGCCGGAAATCACCTAAGAAAAAGCACCGCCGCGACAAATGCAAAAACAGTTCAGAGCAGGAGGAAAGCAAAAGCAGAAGCAAAAGGAGACTATGACGGAGTAGGATATATATAGGCCAAGGGACAATAGGCGAACCGGCGTCATAACTACTCCACGAAGGCAAACAGTCGCCATAACTGCCCTCTGCATAAAAAGGTGCGCCTGTCGTAACCAATGCAGTCCCCTCCAACGACAACGTGCCACGTGTCAACCGTCGCGCCAAAAGAGGGACACACCTTCTGACACCCCTAAATCCTGGGCGCGCCACTCCAGATTGACACGCCTGGTTATGAAACGCGACGTTGCGCAGACCTGTAAAAGGAAAGAAGTAGGTTACGTCAAAGACACCAAAAGACAGGCTATGGTCGAACAACCTATGTCTTCGGACAAAAGGTACATCTTCGGCACAGCTATTACACCCAGGGCCTCGGAGGGCACCCTCCGAAAGCCAACAAACCGAAGTTTTCACTTCGGCTTTCCGAAGGGGGGCCTGTGATAGCCGAAGGGCTATCACCCCTCTCAGTATATACTCCCTATGAATATGATGGTCAGGAAGACTGGTGTCATGTGAGAGAGGCGCTATCACTGACCTCAGAAGGAGCAAAGTCAAACACCGCAAACTCGGGACTTTGGCTAGTACGTCAGGAATTTCATGGACGTTACCGGCTCCCTCGGGGGACCTAACGGATTGCCTTCGGAGATGAAGAACCAGCTATTTCAAGCAGGTGAGAATCTCCCTGAAGGCGGAACCCCCAAACCAGGGAACTCCCCGAACTACAGGCATAATTCCCGAAGAGGGGCGTCCGTACCAAAGGACGGCCTCGCCCAAAAGACCTCGGGAGTACGACATGAGCATTTAAGAAGTCTCTGACATGTCACCCACGTGCGCTACACGCCACCTCAAATGGTGGTCTGACGCACCGACGCCCTCTAGGTCTTGTCACGACCTGTCTCGGTACCAGACCCGAGGAGCCTACAAACAGCTACCTGTCCCTTACGCCCGGAAGTACAGATCGCATCCAACCGAACACGTGTCACGATCTGAACAGGTTCGGCACCCCTATAAATACCAGGAAACAAGCCCTGGCAAAAGATCAGACTCCTCTCCCAGGGAAAACACAAGCAGGCAAAATCCCCCAGCTCCCTTGCATTCTCTCCCTCCTTCTCCTCTTAAAAGTGCTGACTTGGGCATTGGAGGCTCCTCCCCGAAAAGACACTCCGGGGACCTCTTAACCCCTTTCTCCCGAGCGTTTCAGGTACACTCCCCTGGGAAATCTTTGCTCCAGGCATTCTCCCTCTCAGGAAGTCCCTCCCGGAGTCACAATGTCACTGGACGAAGATGCTGCCGAGCATCACGTTACCCACTGAGTATTCCGCTAGGAGGGCTATAACACATGGCACGTGCCTTAGTTGTAGATAGTGAGTTTAAGTGAGCCCCCTAAGGCACTAAGTGTAATGGGCTAGGTAATGCATGCATGGTTTGTACCAAAGGAAACTTAAAAATATATGTAAATGTGTTTGAATGTATGATGAACAAGCAAGCACATTAGGAAGGCTTAAAGTAAGCCTCCTAGCCATACTGGTGCACACACATATACACATACACATGCTTGCTAGTCCAGACCAAGTGATACAATGAAAGAAGGCACAACTAAGGATGACAATGATCCATTGAAGATAACTAGTGGACCATTGACAAGGAAGAAGGCTAAGGAGCTCACTAGTGCACTTCAAGCTCGGATGTTGACAGATTTGCGATGTTTTGGTGGAAAAATCATATCTTCAGCTAAATCAATTAGAATTGAATGATTCTTGATTCATTGGAAACCTAACATCTGGAGCTACAAATTATATTCAGAACATGAAACCCAGTTTTCACGTTAAGTAGGTCCAATTTAGCTTCAAAGTCACGATTTGCGAGTTATCGCTGGTTCAGAAGTAATTGCAGTATTTTGGGCATATCTTTGGATTTAGATGTTCGGTTTGTGTGGTTCAGGTGTCATTTAAAAGCTAAGAAAGAGATCTAAAACTTTTATGCTTTTTATTTTGAGAAATAATGGCTGCATCAAGTTCTAATTTCAGCTTGAAGTTGAAGATACAAGTAGGAACCACCTGAGAAGACTATTTTGGGGTTTTTATGTCCAATCTTGTGTTGTAACGTATTTTATTTTATTATCCTGTTTATTTACATTATTTAGGATGTTATTAGGGCCATGGAAGTGATTCAGGTCACTTAGGATAAATGGAATTCGCTGCACACCTTAAACATGTGTTAAAAGGGTGTAGGAATCCTAGTTTGACTAGGTTTTCTTGAGTCCTTTGTAACTAGGTTTCCTAGGTGACTTGGGCTGCGAATTTTACCCAGCTTTTAACCCTAGTTTAGGCCTATAAAGAGGCACATATTCTAGTTGTAAAAGACAGCCTTGACATGAAATAATATTGCTACTTTGGAGAGAATTTCTCTTTGGTTCTTTGTGGACTACCTTGGTGCACAAGTGTGCTTGTGTTCTTGGTATTCTTATACTTCTCGTTTCTAGTCACAGGTTGATTAGGGGTGGGGGTCTTCAAATCCAGTCTCTTTGATGTCTTGTGGAGCTTGAAAAACATCTTGGGCGCGTTTCATGGTCTTTATACCATCGGGGTTCGCATCAGTTGGTATCAGAGCCACGAGTTCCATTGAAGGACATATCTTTGTGTTCTTGTTTCCCTTCATTTTTCTTTCAGTTTTTGTTCAGTAAATTCATGTTTTAATTCTTTGTTTTAATCCTTTTTCTTCTTGTTTCAGGTCTGTCCTTTTATTCCATCCTTGTTCAAGTCCAAAAATCAGAAAAACAACAAAAAGAAGTCAATCCGTGTTGTCTAGTGTTCTCGGTTTCAATTCGTTTGTTCTTATTTGTTTCTTATCTTTCTGTTTCGTGTCCAGCCCTATTAATCTCTCTTGTTTCCATTGTTTCCATCATCCTAGAGTCAAGAAAACACCAAAAAAAGAAGGATCCATGTTGAGAAAGTTTGGTTTCAAAAAAAGTTGTTTCAAATTGTGCATGTTTTCATAGTTTCTTGTCTTGGCCGAAAAGAAATCTAACTTTTTGTCTTTGGCAGCAAGGAACTTCAAGGAGAAAGTTGTTTTAGCATCAAAACAGCAAGCAAAAAAAAAAGAAAAAGGAAAAAAAAAGAAAAGAAAAAGAAAGAACAAAGAAAAGAAAAGAAAAGAAAAGAGCTTGCAAAAAGAAGTTTTCTCAAAGTGTTGAAAGTTTTGCGCCCCAAAACCTATTCCATTGTTTTTGAGCCAAAAAGCTTTCTTTGTGGTTCTTGTGATCATCAATTGCAAGAGCTTCCTAGAGTCTTTTAAAGCTTGTTTAGCCCACCTTTTTTGGAGTCAAAATAGTTCTTCAAGAATTTAAGTTTTCTTGTGCGCTTTAAGGATAGTTTTCTTAGAACTTTTAAGGACTCTTTGAATAGGAATATCTCACCAACAAATTGAGTGTTTGAGTGTTCATCTTTTGAGTGAAACACATGAGGTGAGTGTTCGTGAGGATCTTTGTTTTCAGAAGTATGGAGGGCCAGGAGGATAGAAGAATGGAAGTGAGACACAATGAGGAGCCTACCATGAGAGAATTTCAAGAAACTCTCAATAGACTTGTGGGGAGGATTGAGGACATTGATTTGAGGTTGCCTAGGAGACCTAATCCCATTTTACAACCGAGGAGAGGTCTAAGGAAAGAAGAACCCAAAAAGGAAGAAAGAATTTGGCATGAACATGGGCTTCCAAGGAAAGGGGGAGCCAAGATAAAATCACAACCTTAATTCCATCAAGCTTACCATTCCACCTTTTCAAGGAAGAAATGATCCAGATGCATATTGGGAGTGGGAGCAAAAGATTGAGATGGTGTTTGATTGCCATCATTACTCTGAGGAAAAGAAGGTTAAATTGGCTACCATAAAGTTCACTAATTATGCTCTTGTATGGTGGAATCAGGATGTTATTTCTAGGAGAAGGAATGAGGAGGAGCCCATACACACATGGAGAGCCCTTAAAGCCTTGATGAGGAGGAGATTTGTTCCTAGCTACTACACTAGAGACCAACGCCTTAAGCTTCAAAGGCTAGTGCAAGGCCAAAGGAGTGTGGAGGACTACCACAAAGACTTGGAGATAACCTTGACCCGAGCCAACATCATGGAGGATGAGGAGACCACCATTGCTAGATTCATTAATGGTCTCAATCCTGAGATTGCCAACAGAGTGGAAATGGTGCCTTATTTCAATATGGAGGAATTGCTTCACCATGCCATCGAGGCTGAGAGGAGCATCAAGAGAGCAAAGGCATCCAAGATGTCTCAAGGAGGAATTTCCACATGGAGAGGAGCATGGAGTAAGGATGTGAGAGAGGTACCCAAGCCAAAAGTGGAGGCCATAATAAGAGGCTTGTCTCAACCGCAACAAGGAAAGTCAATCATGCTTATACAACTTTCACCACAACAAGTCTTGGAAGATCAAAGAAAACTTCAAACTGAGGTTGAGACAAAAGAAAAAGAGGGGAAAGTTGACGGCAAGAGTGATGAGGGGAAAGTCGAGAGAACAACCTAGAGTTTAAGTGAGAACAGTGAACATGAGGGGAAGAAGAGTGGAGAGTTCCCGAGAGAAGAAGTTGAGTGTGAAGTTGAGAGAAGACAAGAGTGCAATGAACCCAAGCCGAGTGAAGAGAGAAAGACCTACAAAGAAGCCATACTTTCATCTAACATAACGAAGTCTTCTTGTAGTGTTGTGTTGTCTTCTTTTCAGGACTTAAGTGGAGATAAGTTACAAGAATCAAGTGAGCTGCTGCCCATTAAAGAAGTTGGTGTTCCTAATATTCTAAGCCATGTCCCATGCATCAAACCAACAAAGGAGGTTGAGAAGGAGCAATTTGAGGTGAGTCCTAGTGCTTTCATATGCAAAAGTTTGCCTAACATTGTTTCTTATCCTATGTTTCAAGGGGTTGAAATTAATACAACTCCAACCGAAGTCATTGAGTGCAAAGGTGAAAATTTTGTGGTTCCAAAGGAAGATACTTGGAGACTAAGTCCAACCACTGTAATGTATTTCTTCCTAACACCTAGATTTGATGTAGCTTTGCACGAAAATCTCAAACAATGTGTGCTTGCTTGCAATGTTGTTTTGAAGAATGGTTTCCATGAAACTAGATTAAGAGAAGGAAGTAAGCATGAAACTTTGACAAAATATGGTTTTAAAGCTTCTAATTCTTTGGTTTTGTCAAATCCTCGTTGGAACTGCTTGAGTTTCTCTAAAGAAAAATCTGTTTTGGTGTCTTTTGTATTTGAATTTGTTTGTTTTGCATCCATCTCACATTATTTTGTTTTGCCTCGAGTTAAATCTACTTCTTTGGAATTTTGCATGCATAAATTAGTTCATACACATACATTACATATTTCTTTGATGTCCATTCATGTTCAGCCCATTTTTGTGTGTCAATCTTTAATTTCCAGCAAGCATTTTTTTGCCATAACACATGCATTACACAAACTTTTGAACCTTGATATTTTTTCTTTATGTCCAAACCTGAAAGTTTTTATTTTGAGTGAAAATTCTGGTTTTAAATTCAGCCTTTTAAGGAGGTATGTTGAGTCCTTTGTTTTGTGTCACATTTCATTCACAAATTTCATGCATTGTTATGCATATACATGCAAAAATAAGTTTGCTACTGAATTGGTTTCACTTAATCCTATCTATTCCAACCTTGTTTCATTTAAAATGCTTAGGATTTTTGTGAGATTTGTGCATCATTGTTTTGTTATTAGTTTAGGCCACATTAAGTTCAATTCTTCTTTAGTTGAATGCCATATGCAAACTATTGTCTTGACATGCATAACTTGTGTTTTTCATAATCATGACACTTATGTGAGTTTGGGTCCATTTGTTTTGAGTGCATACAGCATCCCTAAGGTAAATTATTCCTACACTTTTACTTGTTGTAAGAGTAATGTTTTTGAGATGGTAAAGACAAAAGAAGTGTTGCCTAGACTTAAGATGAAAATTGTGCAAAGTTTCAGATTTTTTGTGCTAATTGTTTCTAACTTTGTTTTTGACCCTGGAGGTATCAAAATTATCATTGTGTTTGGATATTGGTTTAGGTTTTTCACAAGATTAAAGCTCCATACACAAGCATTCCTTTCTATTGGTGCTTATGTGAAAGGTAAGTGCTTATGTGGTGATTATTTCACTGTTATTGATTCAATTCCATTTTCTAATGTAGGTTTTGATTCAAGGACGAATCCTTCTAAGGAGGGGGGAGCTGATATGATCAAAGAAGGCACAACTAAGGATGACAACGATCCATTGAAGATAACTAGTTGACCATTGACAAGGAAGAAGGCTAAGGAGCTCACTAGTGCACTTCAAGCTCGGATGTTGACAGATTGGCGATGTTCTGGTGGAAAAACCATATCTTCAGGTAAATTGATGAGAATTGAGTGATTCATGATTCATTGGAAACCTAACATCTGGAGCTACAAATTATATGCAGAACATGAAACCCATTGTTCACGTTAATGAGGTCCAATTTAGCTTTAAAGTCGTGATTTATGAGTTATCGCTGGTTCAGAAGTAATTGCAGTATTTTGGGCATATCTTTGGATTTAGATGTTCGTTTTGTGTGGTTAAGGTTTCATTTCAAAGCTAAGAAATAGATCTAAAACTTTCATGCTTTGTATTTTGAGAAATAATGGTTGCATCAAGGTTGAATTTCAGCTTGAAGTTGAAGATACAAGCAGGAACCACCTGAGAAGACTATTTTGGGGTTTTTATGACCAATCTTGTGTTGTAATGTATTTTATTTTGTTATCCTATTTATTTACATTGTTTAGGATGTTATTAGGGCCATGGAAGTGATTCAGGTCACTTAAGATTAATGGAATTCGTTGCACACCTTAAACATGTGTTAAAAGGGTGTAGGAACCCTAGTTTGGCTAGGTTTTCTTGAGTCCTTTGTAACTAGGTTTCCTAGGTGACTTGGGCTGCGAATTTTACCCAGCTTTTAACCCTAGTTTAGGCCTATAAAGAGGCACATATTCTAGTTGTAAAAGACAGCCTTGACATGAAATAATATTGCTACTTTGGAGAGAATTTCTCTTTGGTTCTTTGTGGACTACCTTGGTGCACAAGTGTGCTTGTGTTCTTGGTATTCTTATACTTCTCGTTTCTAGTCACAGGTTGATTAGGGGTGGGGGTCTTCAAATCCAGTCTCTTTGATGTCTTGTGGACCTTGAAAAATATCTTGGGCGCATTTCATGGTCTTTATACCATCGGGGTTCACATCACCAAGGTAAACCTACTTGAATGCATTCAGGATTTTAACACATTAAGCTTCAAACTTAATTTTTTATTTAGTATCTTTCACCTAAGTCTTACATTGTTAATAGCTAAAATTTGAATTGAGTATCATGGTTTTCAAGCTCTAATTCACCCTATGGAACTAAAACTGGAATTAACCTTTTGGGGGTAATAGGGTATGAGTGAATTGGGGCCTAACAGAGCTGATATCGAAGCTATGGTTGTATAGGACCTTTAATGGTCTGTTAAGCTAATTCCCATTATGATGAGTATCAACCATCCTTATGTTTTGCAGGAATGATGACCATAGGTAGAGAAAGAGAAAGGGAGAACCAATTGAACATTAGGGCTCATGAAATGAATGATCAATACCCTAAGAATGATGAGGTGGCTAAAAGTAGAACTAGACTACCTAATAGGGCCAGAGAGCCTAAATCTACTGTGTAAGGCCAACAAAAAATGGAGCACATGATAGGAATGATCCAAGTAGCTATTTCATAACTTGTGGTTAGTATGCAGGCCCTTCCTAGGGGTCAGGACCAGGCATCTAGAGGTGTTGCAGCTAAGGAAGACCAAAAGGAAGAAAAAAAATGGGAAATACAGTAGGAAAGGGGCCAACAAGAGAAGAACAAGCTAGCAAATATGAAGTAGATGAGGAACAAGAATAGGATGACAAGAGAAAGAATCCAAGAGGCAGGAAGCTGAGGTCAGAAATTAGAAGACATAATGAGAATAGGGAATGGGAGCAGATAGGCACTAAAGCTCAAAGAATGGAGGCAGCTTCTAAAAATCTAAGGAGCTAGTTTCTAAAGGAAAGTCCAAGATCCCTGAAAGAGAGTGAAAACATCTAAGTAGGTAAGGTTTAAAGGAAGGCCAATACTGCTAGAGAAAACTTTCACTGGCATAAGTGCCAGAACCTCCATGTGGCTAGCAGTCCTTAAGCCTCATTTCTACCTCCTTAGCTTAAGTCTCCTAGCACCCAATAACGGGATACCAATATACTACCTAAACCAAGGTCTTGATGCTTTAGACACTTTACTTTGACTATCGTTGGTGCATGAAGCCTACACACTAAGTCTTCAATTTTTAGGCAACTCATCCATTTACTACTAGCAATTACCTCGATACCTTCTAGTGCTCATTAACTAATTGGTCAAACTATGATCACAAGGGGACTACCTTTATAGCCATTCATAACTACCATACCATGAACTACACTACACAAAACTTTTTCTAGGATGATGTGTGGATATGATCGAGCACCACTACATAATTTTTCCTAGGTGGGAGAGCTTACTTTATCACTTTACTCGATTCATAACTGGGAGGTGACTAGCCACAGGGAACTCCTTAGGTGGCTCATCTAATACAACTCCACCTAGTGCATTAAAGTGTTTCCTATGCACCACATGATCAATACTATCCTTTGGAGTTATGAGCTGCAAGCCCATTATCCAGTCTCGTAAGTTACTGGCCTTTCACTTATAAGGCATTAAGGTCTAGTGAGACTCATATTTACTTTGGGCTATTAACTAGCTTAACCCAACCAACTCTAATTATTGTTTCAACCCATGAATTTCCTGTACTCTGATGAATGAGAAGAACTACCAAAGTCACAAACACTACCACTTGAGCACAATTATACTTATACTCACTTGGCACTTTCAAACTACTAAGTGAATCACTTAGCTAGGTCATCTTTTGACTAGTCATAGTAAACTCTTTCACACGGGCCTACGTAACTTTACCCTGAAGGGTCTAGGCAAAACTTATTGTTGTTGGCATCACTTGGTCATTCCCAACCTATGTTTCTAAATTTCCACAAACTTATTAGCCAAAAAGTAACCAACAGCTACCATAAGTTGCTTGGTCCCATCTTGGACTTAGTCCTTCACTTACTCGGCTAGCCTCACTAGTCAAACACCTTTCTCCCATAAAGTTATCTTGGTGGCCCTTGACTCTACTTAACCTTGGGATGATGGCCACGAATCAAATACTATCACTTGGTCAATGGCAGTCATTCCTATTGCTCAGGTTCTCTCACTACCACTTGGTAGCTGAGACCAACCCATAGCAACTATTTTACTTCTGTTGCCTACAGATTAGGGCATACAACTAATGAATGAATAAAACTATCCTTCCATTTACCTTATGCATGAGTTCCTTGCTCTTATTCCTTCCCATGGCTTCCATATATGTAACATAGTTAGAAATAAAAATTTAAATCTTACCCACTTACCTGCTTAGTATCTGGCTGAACTGTGCTGCTACTCACATGCTCTGAAGAACTCATCCAGTTACTTAGCCAACTATTGATGTTGACTAGGCCAACCAAGCTAACTTACAAATGAATGTAGCCTATGCAACCTTAGAACACTTCTAATCTAAGGTAATCAAGCCTCTACTTATGTGGTTTTATGCACTAGCAAGTGGGTCTGACGCTTTGGGTATCACCCCAACGCTTAGTGCATTTTTTAGTTCTAATGCACTTGGGTTCCCCCATAGCCCCATTCAAGAAAACTAACCAACATGCGAAACAAGACTATGCTAGTAAACTGATGCTAGAACAACCAACAGGAAATTAAACTACTAGTGGATGGTCAGGAGCTTATCTCACACTAGCCTCAACCTGCCGGTTAGTTCACTATGACTACCAGTCAAGTTTGGCACCTATATGGCAGTTGCCTACCTCAACCACTTAACTACCTGAGGTGAAACTTGAACTATTGCTCTGGTGTACTAGGTCATCTCCTTGTATCAACAACTATTGCAGACTTATTCCTAGGTTGGCTTTATCATAACCAAACCCATGATCATTAAGACCACAAAAATCATTTTCCTAGGTCCACGGCTTATAGCAATATTCTTTTTGCACCAAGGGCATAAGCCTTGCTGTCTTCATGATCCATTCTTGATCATCAACCAACTTCAGTACCATAGGCATGTCGCCCATGCTCCAACTAGTTTGGGTGAGCCAACCTTCATAGTGATAGCTTAAGGCCTTGTTGGTTTTAAGTTTAAGCTCTACTATTATGGAGAAAGGGTACAAGAGTGCTTTTCTACTCTACCAAAAAGCCCATATGACCAACTGTTGTCCTATCTCGGTCATCACATTTGCATCTTTTTTCTTTTGTTGCCTAATCCATCCAATGAACCCTAAAACTTAAGGGAACTCCCTACCTTGGAGGTCCATACCTCCTACCCTATGGATCATGTAACCAACCTCATTTTAAGGTTTTGAAAAGCTTCCCCTAGGATGGTGGTCACATCCCACTACTTGCACCAAGGTGCTTCCACTACCTTGGAGCAAGTCAAATTACCTACCCCAATGTTGCCACACAACTAGACTACTAGGATTGACGCTTGAACACCTAGTCTTGGAACTAACTTTGACCTAGTTCCACCATCACAACCTGCAGCTAAAGCCAAATAGCACACATAAAAGATAGAAACTATTGGTTAGTGATAACTATCCTAGCATAAGGACAAAATCTTGATCTTTGTCACCTAGCCTCCAATGACTCATAATCGGTCTAGAGCCTTGCTCTAATACCACTTGTAGCATCCCCAATCCTGAATGGGATCATCCTAAGAAGACTATAGAATAAAGTTCCATACTAGTTGCAGTTGGCTAGTTAATTACCTTTTCCATCTTAGAACCATTCATGCATCTAGGTATTAACCTACAATGCATTATGCATGCACTTGCTTTGAATTGAATTTTAATTTAAGAAAATGAATAAAAAAAATTTCTGTAGCTCCTATAAAACATAAACAAACCACAAGTCAAAGCATAAAACATAAGTGTATTTGCTACAGGTAATAACTGCGCATATTCATCATTACATAAGTAGAGACTATGCACATGCCCCAAAGCAACTAGAATACTACTCGACCAAAAGACATTGGATGCTAAACTAGCATACATACATAAACTGAAAGACTACTACTGAGATCAATGGTCCACTAGGTATATCCTTGTGGCACTAGCCTCTGTAAGCCTGCAAGACAATTATAGCTACCACAACAACTGAACCAGTAAAGCTAGAATCAATGAATGATTCACTAGGTGGTTACCTATAATATAAATGCTTGCTCAACAACCCTTAAAGGTTGATAACTCCTTCCTAATATAATCTACACAACAAAACTAAAAGGAGTGAGAATCCAAAGATTCCCAGTAAGGGATTTGGGTACCTGCAAAGAAACATTAGAAACCTGTAAACAAATCCTGAGGACACTCACACATATAATATATGAAATCTATTACGGGTGTAGTGTAGTTTGAGGCCTAACAAATGCACATATATTCGAGTCCCTTGGGACCCTACCTCTTCCTAGTCCTCGCATGGATGTCACCCTATGCCTAGTGAGTTCTTGGCCCTTAACTCGCTCCTAACAAGCTTAGCTTGATAGTGTCCTATTGAGATTAGCTCAGTAGTTAACCTTCCCTTTGTTGTCTACAGGTGAACATGTTGGATGCCCCTTGCTTGAGTTATAAGGAACTCACTAGGTGTACTAGGCTCCCACATAGTGCCTCAAGCCGTTGGCTTATCTAGGCCACTACTATAGTACTAAGGCTCCACCCAACTAGGTGCACTAAGCTCCCACTTGGTCTCCTAAGCTAATATGCTTGCCTAGATCACCAAGGTACTAAGCCTTGCCCATTTAACCAACCAAGGATGCACTAAGCTTTCACTTGTGCCTCAAGTCACTACTTAGCTAGGCCACAAATGTACTAAGCCTTCATCCATGGTGCTCCCTTATCCGTGATTACTTGGTTCACACTATTATGGTAAGATTTGCTATAGATGGGCTGAATTTACTAGGTTCCATAGAACCCCTCATGTGCAATAGGGTTTCTCATTGGTTTCTTAAGCTCAAAGCATCCAACTAGACTACAAATGGTGCTACCTTAACCTTTCTTAACAGCCTTATTGTACTCCTAGAAACATCTTCCAAATTATCTTCCACCATGCTTTCTTTACAACCAAGAATGCTTCATTAACTACCTAGTGCTTTAAGCAACCATGGGAAGCCCGAAGGCCCCATTAAGCACCTTCCACCCCAAGTCCCCTTAGGCATTCTTAAGTCCTTTACTTTGGAATTAAATCAAAAAATAATCTGGGCATAAGTTGGTAGTTGGTATAGCATAGAATTGTAGCTCTTCCTCTAAGCTTCATGTGGAATCTTGAATCACCTCAATTGGGCACCCGAGTGGAAAGTTACGCCAATAATACTACAGCATGTCAATGTTGTCGGGGGCAAGTTGACGTGTCATCAAAAATGGCGATCCAGTGGTGATGCGTTGCCAATGACTATAACTCTTGGGCTCTAGATGTACCTTGTTTCTACTTCTTGTGCCCATACACACTTTGGGGCAATCAAACACCTCACAAACATCCAAGGCAAGCCTTCACATGTTCCAAAACTTCAAAACAACTACAATAGGCCACCTTGATGCTAACCAAACAAAGCTTGAGGTGCTGGATTATACTACACTAATCCTTGATTTGTACTAGTCTATCGCAACACAAATCTCACCATAACAATGCATATCTTGCAAATGACTCGAAACCAACATTCAAGCTGCTAACATATGCATTATAGGAATATGTAAACTAAATCCCTTACCTCAATTAAGAAGAACAATCAAGCCATCAAGCACCAGAAGCAACAAAGTTTTGACTATGTAATTCTTATGGTTCCAAGAAAAATCCAAATACAAGGCACGAAATTAAGGTCAACGAAGCTAGACCTATGCACAAACAACCTCAAGAAACCAAGAACAACTCAAGAACAAGGAGGGAAAAATGTTACCGAAGCTCACCAAGCTCAAAAACATAATCCAAGAGCTTTAATACCAAAGCTATGCAAGAATTAGCTCTTTCATGCATATATATCTCATGGGGCACCAAAATCCACCAAAATTTGAGGAAGAAATGAAAGTTTGGCCATGGAATTGAAGAGGAGATGGAGAGCCAAGGGTTTGGGAGGTTGAAGATGATGAATAGTAGCTGCCAATTCCTTGAAAATGGTTTCAATAGCCATCTTCTCCCTTTAGTCCTTCAACTTTTGATACTTTTGCAAAAGAACACCATGTTCGAATAATAACACTAGCTTAGGCAATTTTGTCCCACACTTTGGTTTCTTGTCACTTAGGTCCCAAATGACAACTCATGATGTTAAATACTAAACCTATCACCTTTTGGTGCAAAATGACCATTTTGCCCCTAGTGACAGTTAGGTACGAAAATGACCTAGAAACCACCTAACCCTTAACAGGCATGCTTGACTTGCTAACTAAAACTAATTGAGGCATTAAACGAAGGATTCTGACTTGTTTAACAAGTCTTACCTGATCGTTAAAGGTCTGCTACCTAGAGGACCGTAACATTTACCTTTAGAGTTAGGTCACATACATGATACCTTTCATGTTAGTATGCTTAAAAGGTACTTATCTAAGCCACAACAAGCTATACTAGCTTTTGATATCTTCGTGACCCTTAACCTCTCTTATGACAAGGAACCTATAAAGGTTCTAGCTAAGGATGTGAGAAAGTTAAGGAGTAAGTAGATGAACATGGTGAAAGTCCAATGGTCTCGCCATTATGAGCAAGAAGCTACTTGGAAAATAGAGGATGAGGCACTTAAAAGGTACCCAAGGCAATTCCCTACATTACTTGACAATTTGGAGGACTAAACTCTTTAAGGGGGAAGAATGTCATGCCTATGACTTGTGTAGGCCATAGGCTATGATAAAACTTACACATATGACACATTATGTGGATATGTCAACAATACAAGTCACAAGTGTGAAATAAAAACTAAATAGCACAAGCATTTTATGAGGATGCTATAAAAGTACTCTAAGTGTACCTCAGAGGGACTTAAGGCTGAGACCATGATGAAGTGGCATGGTTGTATTCTAAACAAGGCTAAGCTTAAGTACTAAGTGCATTGTGAGAGGGGCACTCAAATTTGAGAACAAACTTGGCGAAGAAACCAAGTAAACAATGTGGTTTAAAAAAAGACATAAAAAAACACCCTTAAGCACACCTTTACGTCCCTCCATGTGGACTTGGGGGCTTTAAAGCCTAAAAAACTAAAGGAAATTATGTGAGCTCAAAGCCTAGGGTTTCGATACCAATTATGGCAACCATATAAACTTAATAAATGTGATCGACTCATGAAAAATGACAAGGACATACTGTAGGGCACTAGAGAACTGTTGAGTGCATTAATAGCCAAAGGGCTATTACCCTTCAAACCTTCAAGCTATGACAAAGCACCACCCTCGGAGAAGACGAGCATCATCCTCGGGGAATGCGAGCACCAACGTTAGGAAAAGAGGGCCCGTTGTCCCTAACCCCCTGACCTTGGTAAATCCACCATCACCCTCAGGGAATAACAGTAGTGACCTCGAAAAGCATGGTACATTACTGCCATCGGTAAAATGACCTGACCAACTTCGGGAAAAGTAGAGTCACGATCCTCGGCAAGGAAAAGCATCCTCTGAAAGGAATCCTTTATACCGAGGGGCCTTTTGAGTAACTGGGGCAACCTCGGCCATAAGCTCTCATGTCCCGAAGAGGTCTCTTTCACCGAAGCGGTCTTGTGAACACAACAAAAATGGTTAATGAGCCTTTGACACAGAGATCTCGCACATGCCTCTGACACAGAGACCTCGCACACGCCTCTAACATAGAGACCTCACACACGCCTCTGACATAGAGACCTCCCACGGCCCTGACCTCTGGCCAGAACGGCTTATGGCTAGTTAGAGATCCCCATCTCTGATGGTACGAATTGCATCTGACCGAACACATGTCATGATCCGAGCAGGCTGTGTCAAACGAACTTCTCCCAATTTCCTGCTATAAATACTTGGGGAAACAACCTTGGCAAGAACAAGAGACTGAATTCTCAAGAGAACCGTACTCTATACTCTCTACTCATTACTTACCAAATACTGACTTGGGTGTTGGAGGCTCTTCCCCCGTAAACACACTCCGAGGACCTCATAACCCATATTCTTTTGAGCGTTTCAGGCACTTTCACGTCGGAAGAGTCTCCTTCAGACACCTTACACACCGGAAGTCCTTAGTTCAGGCCATTATGTCGTACAACGAAATGCTGACGGGCATTATTTGGCACCGTCTGTGGGAAACCACCCTCAGGTAGCCGTTGTTGAGACTCGGCATTCTAAGGCTAAGGGACTCCCAAAGTCCCCATCCACGCCAGAGAATCAACCAGCGACCGAACAACCCGCTGCAGGGACTTTCTTGCCTGAGGACGAACATCCTCTAACAATCACGATAAGCTTCCTCTCGATTTTCAACGCTTCGTTGTTGCTGAAATGACGCCACAGTTGGCCTAACACCCCGTCGGGAGAGAGGCCCGAAGTCCACTCACCGGAGTTCAAGGAGTGGGGACTTCCATGACGAGTCCTCAACAGTTGATGTACCTCCTAGAGTCCGACATACTAGAGAAACGCAGTCCAAAAGGGCTAGGACTTCCCGGCAATGAAGCTATTCACCGGAAGAGAGATCACAATCCCCCCACCGCCGAAGGTACTCCCCGAAAAGGAGCCATCGTTCTCTATTGCTAGAGGCCTCCAGACAGCGAGAAGAGCCCAGGGCCACCATCCTCATGGAAAAGATCCTAGAGAGGCTGGAAAAAGTAGAGAGGTAGATCACCCGAAAGCCAGTTTGGTCAAGGTTATCTAAGACGTTCTCTGGAGAAGAGTCACCCTTCATTTGGACAGTAGTGGAAGCGCCAATGCCAAGTGACTTTTGAGTCCTTTGCTTGGAAACCTATGATGGGCGTAGTGACCCTCAAGCCCACCTAACCAAGTACAGCAGCATGGTGCTACACGGTCCTGATGATGCTACCCTCTGCAAATGCTTTGAGGTCACCCTCTCCGGCCTGGCAACTACAGGGTACAACTCCCTCGCTCCTAGGAGTATAATCAGTTTTCAGGAGCTGTCCACAGCGTTCATGTAGTAGTTCATTGACAGGAGGCCGACGGCGAAGATGCCCGTTCAGATGTTCGAGATATCATAGAGGAATGGAAAAACCATTCACGACTATGTTGAAAGGTTTAACCAAGAGGCCCTGAGCGTGCCGGACTTCCGTCCTGAAATACGCATCATTGCGATGATACGGGGACTTTGTCAAGACTCACAAGTCTTTTACGAGTTCTCGAAGGAGCCCCCGGACACCCTTGGTGACTTCTACCAATGGGCCGAACAGTATATGACTACTGAAGAATTAAGGATGGGAGGGCCAAAGTCTAACCACATGTGCCCCGAAGGAGAAAGCAGCCAACCTCGGTATCCAACCGAAGGTAGAGGGAGACCTCAGAAGCAAATGAGGAAGAAGCCAATGGTGTTCACCCCTTTGAACACCACGAGAACGAACATCCTAATGGCTATGGAGATACAAGGGAGCCAAATTCAACATCCGAAGAGCATGACCTTGGAAAACAAGAAAAATATGGACAAATTCTGTCAATTCCATTAGGATCACGGCCATGACACTAAGGATTACTTCCAACTAAGGAAGTACATCGAGTCCCAGATCAAGCAGGGCTAACTCCGCAGGTACCTATGCATGCCCTCACCTAAGGGATGGAGGGAGGAGGAAAAAAAGAAAGATGAGGATTATGATTCTGACCAACGTCAGAACCGAAGTCCCAAGAAGAATCCTCGACCTCCGGCCGGGGTAATCCAGATGATCACCACTGGACTACCTTCGGAAAAAAGAAAGAGGAAAGCCAGGGAGATCTCGATGATGGAATTCGGTAACCCATCAAACAAGCTTGTTCGGAAAGATGGGTCCACTGTAGTATTCCCTCATGACGACCCACTCCTAATCATGGCAAGGATAGGGAGTTGAGATGTCAAAAGAGTACTCCTCGATGATGGTTCTAACACCAACATCTTATTCTCTCATCTATTGGCAAATTTGGGTATCTCAAAAGGTGATCTTAAGCCTGTCACCTCCTCTACCTTTAGGGTAGGTCCGTCCAAACTCCCTGTCCTTGGACGGATTGACCTAACTCTAACGCTAAGAGGAACTCCACCACAAAACAAGGCTGAGCTATTTGCTTCCACAATGACAAGGTTCATCGTCATAGATGTCCCTTCGTCATACAATGCCATCCTCGGGAGGCAGACGCAAAGGAATCTCCACATCCACCCAGATGTGAAGTACTTGACTGTCACCTTTGCAATGAAGGATGGAGATGCTGAGATCTTCATTGACCAAGGAGAATTAAGGAAGGTCTCTGTTAAAGCAAGATAGGGCCTAGCAAAGATCCACGCATAGACTTCAGGAACAAAGGCCTTGCTCGTAGAGGAGGCAAAGGGAGAGGAAATGGTAGACCTCGAGAAAATAAAAATAGAAGATGTGGAGCTTGTCCTAGGTCGAAGTACCCAATTAGGGAAAAAACTGGCCGAACGAGACAAGGAAAAACTTGTATCTTTTTTGTTAATGAACAAAGATCTGTTTGCCTACTAGCCGAAGGACATGCACGAGGTAGACCTGTTAGTGTTGTGCCCAAAAATGATTTATGATCATTGCCAACGTGGTAAGAGCCTATTGAGTCGCACACATAGAGCTATTTGGATCATTAGAGTGCATGCGTTAATTATTTGGGTTATGGTTTCACAATAATTTCATATTAATTATGGGCCCAAAAGTTGAGCCATTATTAAGCCCGAAATTCAAGCCTAATTGGATTAGGGCTTTGAAACCCATTAGGCCTAGAAGTTGAGTCTCACTATAAATAGAACTTTTAGTGAGAAATTCATAGCTTCTTGCCCTAGCCTCCCAAAGGGACAGTTGCACTCTTCTCTTGCAATTACTTGGAGGATGCAAGCTAGTACTGCGAGCGCAAGAGAAACGCATCTGCCGGGATATGGTGAAAGCGTGGTGATCCCGAGAGGCTCGTGTGGATACCATAGAGAGCTTGAACACGTCAACTATTCAGGTTTTGTGATTCGACTCTATAGTTGAGTGAGAGATGTCAACCGAAAATTAGGTATGAAAATTTTTGAACATTCGGTTTACCCTGTTTCACTTGGATCCTGAAGGGTTTCGGTTAAATTTTGCTGTGCTGTTTGGCTCCCGAAACCCAATAGACCCTCGCATAATTCAACATAGTCTTAAGGTCCGCCTAGAGGGAAAGCCTGTTCGACAAAAAAAGTGAAGCCGCTCGGCGTATAAGAACAACTTCGTCAAAATCAAAGTCTAGAGCTTAATGGAAGCCAGTGTAATAAGGGAAGTGAAGTACCCTGAATGGCTTAGTAATGTGGTTATCACCACGAAAAAAGGGAGTGATAAACTCTAAATGTGCATTGACTTCCGAAATGTGAAGGATGATTGCCCTAAAGATTCATATCCTCTGCCGCCAATAGACCAGTTGGTAGATTCAACCACCAAGTATGGCTTTCTTAGTTTCCTTAACAGCTTCAGTGGGTATCATCAAATCAGGATGGACCCCGAAGATGAGGAAAAAACTACCTTCATCACCAAAGTTGGTACATATTGCTATATTAGAATGCCCTTCAGGCTTAAGAATGCAGGGGCCACGTACCAAAGGTTGATGAATAGGGTCTTCGACTCCCAAATCAGGAAAAACATGGATGTCTACATTGATGATATGGTAGTTAAAAGTAAACTGCCTGGTAGTCATATCATAGACTTAGAAGAAACATTCCACCAACTGAGGACATCTGGAATTCATCTCAACCCCAAAAAATGCATGTTCAAGGTGAATGCAGGTAAGTTCCTTAGATTCATGGTGTCGGAAGGGGTATTGACGGAAATCCAGAAAAGGTCAAGGACCTGCTGGGATTCTGAACTCCCACGATGACTAAGGATGTGCAAAGAGTCACGAGGATAATCATGTCCCTCAGCAAGTTCATCTCCAAATATGGGGATCACTGCCAACCGTTCTTCAAAGTCCTCACAAAGGTAGCAAAAAATGATGGCGACTTCGGAATTGAGGTGCACCCTTGGAATGAAGACTGCTGAAAGGCATGAGAAGAGCTAAAAGTCTAGCTAACTCGTCTGCCGACACTTCGGCAGTCAAGGGAAGGAGAACCCCTCATACTCTGCGTCGTCGTCACTGAAAAGGTAGTAAGTTCAGTCCTTCTAAAGGAATAGGGGCCAAAGCAATGGCCAATATATTATGTCAGCAAGTCTCTGCATGGTGCCGAAGTCAGGTACCCCTTGCTACAAAAGGCTATATATGCCCTGGTACTTGCAAGCAGAAGAGTATGACCTTATTTCCAAGGGCACCCCATTATCGTTCGAAGTAACCTGCCTCTTCGGGATATCATGAAGAAGGTGGACCACTCAAGAAGGCTATCGAAGTGGTGCATTGAGCTCGGTGAGTATGATATCACCTATGAGCCAAGAAAGGCAATAAAAGCCCAAGCATTGGCAGATTTCATTGCCGAGGTACCCGTTGCCGAAGAAAGTCTGCTTAACCTTCAAACAAGTGAACCTGAGTGGACTCGGTTTGTTGACGAGGCCTTTGGTTCCGAATATCAAGGAATCGGAGTAATTCTTTGTGGCCCCGAAGGCATGGAAGCCATCAAATTCTGGTTTAATGTCACCAACAATATGGAAAAATATGAAGCCCTCATAGCAGGTTTGTGCCTTGCCAGAAGAGTTGGTGTGAGAAACCTAAAGGCCCACGGCAATTCTCAGCTGGTGGTTCGATAGATGGCAGGGGACTACAGCGCGAAGGACCCAACATTGGTGAAGTATCGTGACCTCATATCAAAGCTCATCCAGGAGTTTGTTGCGGTACATAATGAGAACGTGCCTCGTCGGGGCAACCCTGAAGCAGATACTTTGGCAAAGTCAAAAAAGTTGACCGAAGTGCTAAGTCACCCGAGAATAGCAATAACGAGCATAACAACCTCAGAAGGAGGATGGAAAAAGTACCTTACGACTTTGAAGCTTCTCGAAGACCCTCTTAAAGTGGAAAAAGTGCAAAGATGTTCTGGACGATATTTCCTCATCGAGGATGAGTTATACCGACAAGGGTATGTAAGCCTGCTGCAAAGGTGTGTCAGCAAAGAGGATGTTGGGACGGTCCTCAAAGATGTCCATGAGGGGGCCTATGGTTCCCACATAGGAACTGACGCTATGGCAGGAGTACTACTCCGCCAAGGATACTTCTGGCCCACCCTAAGGAAGGACGCAAATCAGTTTGTCCAGAAATGTGACACTTGCCAAAGACACGCCAACATCTAGAGGTTACCCTCAGAAATGATAACTTCGGCTAATTATCCTTGCCCCTTTGCAGTGTGGGGTATTGACCTCATCGGGCCTCTCCCAACTGCACTTGGGGGAGTGAAGTTCTGCATAGTTGAAGTAGATTACTTCACTAAATGCATTGAGGCAGAGCCTTTAGCAACCATTTTGGCGAAGGACATACAGAAATTTTTCTATAAGAAATCGTATGCAGATTCGGCATATCGAGGGTCATAGTGGCCGAAAATGGTTCCCAGTTTATTGACAAGGGATTCCAAGAATTCACTACCGACCTCGGGATAAAAATGCACTTTGCCCCGGTGGCTCATCCTCAGAGCAACGGACAAGTAGAGGTGTCCAAAAGAACCATAAAGGATGGTCTGAAAAAGAGATTAAAGGAAGCGAAAAGAAAATGGCCAGGAGAACTTCCTAATTTACTATGGAGCTATCGTACAACACCCCGAAGGGCAACAGGTCAGACACCTTTCTCACTTGTCTTCGGCACGGAGGCCATTATTTCGATCGAGGTGGTTTAGCCATTGGTCAGGGTACAAGTGTTTGACAAAGAAGGGAACGACCTTGAGTTGGGAACCAAGCTGAATCTAATTGACGAACAAAGAGAAGTGGCTGAGCTTAGAAGAAAAACTTTTCAACAAAGGGTAGCTATAGCCATGAACTTGCGTGTTAGGCAGAAGAGAATCAGGAAGGGGAACCTTGTCCTCCGAAAGGCTGAGGTTGAGCCCTGAAGACCACCTCACAGAGTACTTCGGGCAAACTGTGAAGGGCCTTATTTGGTTCTTGATGAAGTTTAGCTAGGAGTGTACAAGCTTGGCGATGCTGAAGGTGGAGAACTGAGGAATACATGGCATTCAAATGCCTTGAAAAAATTCTACACTTAGAAATTTTTCTAAGGAAAATAGTCCCACCTAAAAAATCTAACCGAGCAAGGTGCAAGTATCTACTTACAAAAGTGACACATTTTTTCTGAAGGTGCGTCAACCGAACATGGCTAACAAAAACAAGCAAAACTTTGCCAGAAGATATTCCTCAAAACTGATGCTAGGCCGAAGAAGGTTGATAATAAGCGCAAAAGATATCTTCTCAAGGGTCCTAGCCTGAAAATAGTCAAATTAACCCTTAGAACCGAAGATCATCTAAGGAGAAACTTGTCTTGAGATTGAGCCAAATTTTGGAGGAAAAAAGGAGTTTTATTAATCTGTGCCTTAGTACAACAAGAAGGAGCTTACAAGGATAAGATTAAAAAGAAAAAGTAAAAGTGAAGTTCTGGACACCTAGGGGACCTCACCATCCCGAGCTACTTCACCACCAACTTCCTCTGTCACATCCTTCGGTGCCGGAGGAAGGGCAAAGGGAAGGTTGAGGTGCTCTATCTTTGACCATGTCCAGCGAGGCCCTTCAGGAAAGTTCAGAGCCACCAAGAAGGAGATGTCGAGGTTCGGATACTTGGCCAGAACTTGGTGTCAACCCAAATAGAATCCGTCTTGAAACACAACTTTGGTTTCTTGATCAGCTTTGTCCTTCACGACACCCAAGGCATCCAGCTTGTCCCTCAATTCAGCGACCTCCTTCTCTAGCTTCTTAATCTTCTTCTTCTTTTTCACCTCCTTCTTCAATGCGTCGACCTCAGCTTGAAGTTTGGCGTTGTCTGCAAGGGCCTACATCAATTGAGCAAAGTCATCCTCATTCTCTTTCCGGTAGACCTCGTTCGCCAAAGTTAGCGTGATGACCTTCGCATCGAGGTCAGAGACCTTTTGGGAGAATTCTGGAGAGAGCTCCTCCTGGCTCTTCAAGAACTCTTCCCGAACTTTGGCCACCTCCTCCTTGGCTATTTTGTTTAGCTCAGCGTACTTGACGACCGAGCCGGTACAAAATACCTTGGCTCTCTCCAAACGCTCTTCGGTCTGAGATCGGATTGATGACTGCTTTGCTGCCCAAGCTTGGAAGTATCCACTGTATGCCAAGAGCTACAAAAAGAACGACACTTGGTGAAGTTTTGCAAAGCAAAGCAAACACCTAGAAAAGTTTGGAGAAAGGATAAAGGGTCGGAAGAATCCCTGGGCAACATGTTCACACTGTTAGTGTCGTGCCCAAAAAGCCAATCATAACATGATTGTATTTTTGCACTTTGAGTCATGATATTTTATTAAGGCATTAATCCAGCAATTATGTTTGTTGCTCTGTTTCTGCGTAACGTAATAAACATAATTGTAACCCTAGAATAATGATATTCTCAAATGTCCCTGGTCTAGTATTATTGTCGAGCGGGTTGCAATAATACATACCAACTATCATATGTGGAAACTAATATGAGATATGTAGTCTACATACGGGTACAAGTTGGAGAACTTGTGTACTGGACCGACCCACCATGAGAACACTACATGGATCGTTATATGAGTGTCATAAGTGATTCTCATAGTGATCATGGTATATGTAGTCCTTCGACCTAAGATCATCAAGGTTCCCTACATGTGAGTCACATACTTTGATACTTTCCTTTGTTGCTCGTAACTGAGTGAACTTGAAGGAGGTCATTGGGTATGTCACATATCATGTGGAGGGATTTGTATGATCAAGATGGGATTTGTCCCTCCTATGTAACGGGAGTGATATCTTTGGGCCCCTTGATAGAGTGAGACTTAGAAAAATGCATGGCCATGCTCGGATGAGTTGATATACGATATCAATGTCATCAGTTTAAGTTGGTCTACTCGGTAATCAAGAAACCAAAGATTGGGCTATACGAGAGTGACACATTCCATGTCTCGTGCTTAGTCTTGATATCTTGGACAAAGGGACAATGGCATATATCGGTGATGATCATAAAGGTTTAGTCGAATCACCGACAATCTTGTCACTTGGGTAGCAATGATGTGTTGCTAGACACCGCTCATTGCTTATGATCATAAATGTGATTTATGATCATTGCCAATGTGGTAAGAGCCTATTGGGTCGCACACATAGAGCTATTTGGATCATTAGAGTGCATGGGCTAATTATTTGGGTTATGGTTTCACTTTAATTTCGTATTAATAATGGGCCCAAGAGTTGAGCCATTATTAAGCCCGAAATTAAAGCCTAATTGGATTAGGGCTTTGAAACCCATTAGGCCTGGAAGTTGAGTCTCACTATAAATACAACTTTTAGTGAGAAATTCGCAGGTCTCCTTGCCCTAGCCTTCCAAAAGGACAGCCGCACTCTTCTCTTGCAATTCCTTGGAGGACGCAAGCTAGCACTGCGAGCGCAAGAGAAACGCATCTGCCGGGACGTGGTGGAAGCGTGGTGATCCCGAGAGGCTCGTGTGGATACCATAGAGAGCTTGAACACGTCAACTGTTCAAGTTTTGTGATTCAACTCTACAGTTGAGTGAGAGATCTCAACCGAAAATTAGGTATGAAAATTTTTGAACACCCGGTTTACCCCATTTCACTTGGATCCTGGAGGGTTTCGGTTAAATTCCACTGCGCTGTTTGGCTCCCGAAACCCAACAGTGGTATCAGAGCTACTGGTGAAACCCTAAATCGGGATTGAATGTTGAATCGCATGATGTTATGTGTTCGGTTGCTTTTCGGCCATGATTAATTAGATTGATTCATGATGCATGAAACCGGAACTCATAATGAACATATGGCATATATGAAGAAATGACACTAGTTGGTTAATGAGATTAACCCAAAATTGATTGGTATGAGATACCTATATGGATTAGGATTCTTGCAATAGTTGCAAAAACCCTAGCTTTGTTCGGATTCGGCCTGTTCGGGCACCGAAAGTAAGGTATTTTTGGTGGCTCGAATGGAGGAGTCTCGGGTGCCTACTTGCTCGAAATAGAAGATTTTGGGCTAAGCAATTGTAAGACAATTTTTTGCGCCGGGGGGCGTTATGCCCCCCTCGCAACCCCCCGCAAGGGCGGCTCCCCTTAACCCCGTTTCTGCTGACTGGTCAGTAGCGGACAACAGGGCAACCACCTTGACCCTGTCCACTGACACCGATCAGCGGAACCACCACCCGCTGACCGGCCAGCGGGACCGCCGTATGCGAAGTGCCACATAAATAAAAACTGGTTAATCAACTCGCAAAAATTGGCATGCATTTGTTGAATGAGATTTGGCATGTTATGCTGATTGATGGTTGAAGCATGGTGCATGGTTATAGCCCTTGATTGGTTGTACTTGTAAATACGGCCTGCGAGTCGTGCCTTCTCTTGTTACTCTCATTGTACATTCTCTTCTCACCTTACTCCCCTCGAATGTAACTCGAGGTTTCTATTATTGATGTAATGGTACATTATGGGATCATCCAAGGTGGTATGTCCAAGGATCATCCAAGGTGGTATGTCCAAGGATCATCCAAGATGGTATGTCCAAGGAGGTGACAACAAAAAGGCAACCAAGAAAGGAAGAGAAGGAGCTTGTGAAGACCCTTTTCTTTTCTTAGGCTTTTATGATATTCTCATTGGCTTGAGAATATCGCATAGTTTGGGCTATAACCATGTCACGTTTACTTTCTTGTAAGCATGAGATGCATGTTTTATATTTGTATGTGATGCATGTATAAGACAACCGGAGATAACAAATTGGTGAGATCAAAAGAAAAATCCCTCAAACAAATATTAAGTCATTAAATGTGATGCCTTCCAAATGTTGGCACTCGTCAAGACTTTGATCAACATTAGGTGGGTTTGCCAAAGCAAAGCACCTATGTTCATCTTGGTAAGGCGCAATGGGATAATAGTGATATCCAAACTGCTAACTTTGGGTTCGACTTAACTAAGTCATCCTAATAGGATTAGGGACTTAGAGGCATAGAGTTGGGCTTAAGTTCATGAGATGAGCTTGGACAAGTGTTGTTCACCCAACTATCCAAGAGTTGCATAAGATGCAATTGGCAAGGAGTTGCCTACCTAAATAGCTGTAACTTGAGAGAAAAGCCAAAGCTGACTCAGGTTGTGGTCAGATATGAATCTTGGCCCACTAGAATACCTTAGCACTGAGGTGTTCCGAAATAATATCGAGGGTTATTATTTTGAGGAAAATAGTGGGAGTATCGTTTAATAAAAGTCCTTATTAAATGAATTAAAATACATGACTCTTACACTGCATATTTACTGTTGTAGATAACCATGGCACAAAACACATCAACACTTTCATTGCGTCGATCCTTGAGAAGGAAAAACTGAATGGGACCAACTTTCTCAAATGGTACCGAAACTTGAGGATAGTCCTCAAACAAGAGAGAAAGGCTTATGTCTTAGAGCAGCCCATTCCAAATAAGCCTGCTGCCACTGCTCCAAGAGCTGAAAGGGATGCTCACAAGAGGCATTCTGATGATGCTTTGGATATTGCATGCCTCATGCTTATTACCTTGGAATCTGAGCTTCAAAAGAAACATGAGAACATGGGGGCGTTTGATATGATCAAACATCTCAAAATGCTTTTCCAAGAGCAAGCTAGGCATGAGAGGTTTGAGACCTCTAAGGCATTGTTTCAGTGCAAGATGTCTGAGGGAAGTCCCGTGGGTCCTCATGTGCTCAAGATGATTGGGTACATTGAGAATCTTGAGAGTTTGGGATTTGCTCTTCAGAAAGAGTTGGCTGTTGATGTAGTCTTGCAATCGTTGCCTGAAAGCTACAGTCAGTTTGTCATGAACTATAACATGAACGACCTTGACAAGTCCCTCCCTGAATTGCTCAACATGTTGAGAACTGCTGAGCAAAACCTTAAGAAGGCTAAGCCCATTTTGATGGTTCAAAAGGGCAAGGGAAAGGGAAAAGCCAACAAGAAGAAGGATAAAGCTAATGGAAAGTCCAATGCTAATTCTTCTTCAGCTGCACTGAAACCAAAGGGTGGTGTGGCAAAGGAAGGGGAGTGCTTCCATTGTAAGCAACCTGGACACTGGAAGCGCAACTGCAAGCTCTATCTTGAAGAACTTGCTAAGGAAAAGGGAAGTAAGACTTCCACTTCAGGTATTTTTGTTATAGAGGCTAACTTTTCTACTTCCTCATCTTGGGTATTGGATACTGGATGTGGATCTCACATTTGTGCAAATGTGCAGGATCTAAGTAGAAGTAGAAGATTGGCCCGAGGTGAAGTGGACCTACGTGTTGGAAATGGAGCAAGGGTTGCTGCCTTAGCCGTAGGGACTTATGTTCTCACTTTACCTAGTGGATTAGTTTTAGAATTAGACAACTGCTACTTTGTGCCTACTATTAGTAGAAATTTGATTTCTGTTTCTTGTTTGGACAAGAAAGGTTTTTCATTTATAATAAAGGACAAATGTTGTTCTATTTATTTGAATGAAATCTTTTATGGTAGTGCTCAACTTAGCAATGGGTTGTATGTTCTAGACCTCGAAGATCCAATCTATAATGTGAATACCAAGAAGGTCAGATTAAATGATTCGAACCCAACCTATCTCTAGCACTGTCGCTTGGGCCATATAAATGAGACCCGCATATCCAAGCTCCATAAGGATGGACTCTTGGACTCATTTGATTTTGAATCATATGAGACATGTGAGTCATGTTTGTTGGGCAAGATGACCAAAGCCCCATTCACAGGGCAAAGTGAAAGGGCTAATGACTTACTAGGACTCATACATAGTGATGTATGTGGCCCTATGTCTACACATGCTAGAGGAGGTTTCCAATACTTCATTACTTTCACTGATGACTTCAGCAGATATGGCTATGTGTATCTCATGAGACACAAGTCAGAATCCTTTGAAAAGTTCAAAGAATTCAAGAATGAAGTAGAGAATCAACTCAGGAAGAGTATCAAAGTGCTTCGATCAGATCGAGGTGGAGAGTACTTGGATCGAGAATTCCTTGACTATCTGAAGGAGTGTGGTATAGTATCACAACTCACTCCACCAGGTACACCTCAATGGAATGGTGTATCTGAAAGGAGAAATCGAACTCTGTTAGACATGGTTCGCTCCATGATGAGTCAAGCTGACCTTCCAAACTCCTTTTGGGGACATGCTCTAGAGACAACCGCTTTTACACTAAACCGAGTTCCATCTAAATCGGTTCAAAAGACACCATATGAGATATGGAGTGGGAGGCATCCCAATTTGTCTTTTATGAAGATTTGGGGCTGTGACGCTTATGTGAAACGTCAATCCTCTGACAAACTAGGGCCCAAATCTCAAAAATGCCTTTTTGTTGGGTATCCCAAAGAAACAAAGGGTTACTATTTCTACAATCCTTCTGAGCAAAAAGTGTTTGTTGCTCGAACTGGTGTCTTTTTAGAGAAAGAGTTTATCTTTAAAGAAACTAGTGGGAGGAAAGTAGAACTTGAAGAAATTCAAGAACAACAAGGAGACATCGAACCTGAAATGGAACCTGAACAGACACCACAAGATGTTGTGGTTCAAGAGTCTGTTCCTGTAGCACAGAGCCCACGTAGGTCTGGTAGGATTCGGCGTGAGCCTGAGAGATATGGATTTCTCATGACTCACACTAGTGATGTGATGCTCATGGATCAGGATGAGCCCACAACCTACCAACAAGCTATGTCGGGGCCTGACTCTGAGAAGTGGCTAGTGGCCATGAAATCTGAGATGGAATCCATGTATGAAAACCAAGTATGGACTTTGGTTGACCCACCTGAAGGGGTAAAACCCATAGGGTGCAAATGGGTTTTCAAGAAGAAAACTGACATGGATGGTAATGTGATTACCTTTAAGGGACGATTGGTTGCAAAAGGTTTCAAGCAAATTCATGGTATTGACTATGATGAAACTTTTTCACCAGTTGCTATGCTTAAATCCATCCAAATTTTGTTTGCTATTGCTGCACACTATGATTATGAGATATGGCAAATGGATGTCAAAACTGCATTCCTAAATGGAAAGCTACTTGAGGATGTGTACATGACACAACCTGAGGGTTTTGTCACTCCTGAGAATGCCAATAAAGTGTGCAAGTTGCAAAGGTCCATTTATGGACTGAAGCAAGCTTCTCGAAGTTGGAATCTTCATTTTGATGAAGCAATCAAAGAGTTTGGTTTTATCAAAAATGAAGATGAACCTTGTGTCTACAAGAAGGTTAGTGGGAGCGCTATTGTCTTCTTGGTGTTGTATGTAGATGACATACTACTCATCAGGAATGACATTCCTGAGCTACAGTCTGTGAAGACTTGGCTAGGGAAATGTTTCTCTATGAAGGACTTGGGTGAAGCAGCCTATGTGTTAGGCATCAGGATCTATAGAGATAGATCTAGAAAGCTTCTTGGCCTAAGTCAAAGTACATACATTGACAAGGTGCTAAAGAGGTTTAGCATGCAAGATTCCAAGAAAGGATTCTTGCCCATGTCACATGGTATAACTCTTACTAGATCTCAGTGTCCGAGTACAACCGAGGAGAGAAAGCGCATGAGTAAGATTCCATATGCTTCAGCAATTGGATCTATCATGTATGCCATGATATGTACTCATCCTGATGTCTCATATGCCTTGAGCATGACGAGTAGGTACCAATCAAACCCCGGTGAGAGTCACTGGACAACTGTTAAGAACATCCTTAAGTACTTACGAAGGACTAAGGATGCATTCTTGGTCTTTGGAGGTGAAGATGAGCTCGTTGTAAGGGGTTACACCGATGCAAGCTTCCAATCTGATAAGGATGATTTTAGATCGCAATCTGGTTATGTGTTTTGTATTGGTGGTGGTGCTGTGAGCTGGAAGAGTTCAAAGCAAGAGACAGTAGCTGACTCTACAACAGAATCTGAGTACATTGCCGCCTCTGATGCTGCGAAGGAGGCAGTTTGGATCAAGAAGTTCATCACTGAACTTGGAGTGGTTCCAAGCATTGCCGACCCGATAGAGCTCTATTGTGACAACAATGGAGCAATCGCACAGGCTAAGGAACCTCGATCTCACCAGTGATCCAAACACATACTCCGACGCTATCATCTCATCAGGGAGATCATCGAGAGGGGTGATGTAAGGATATGCAGGACTTCGACAGACAGCAACATTGCTGATCCACTGACAAAGCCCCTTATGCAGCAGAAGCATGATAGCCATTCTAGGTCCATCGGTATTAGATACATGGATGATTGGCTTTAGTGCAAGTGGGAGATTGTTAGTGTTGTGCCCAAAAGCCAATCATGAGATGATTGTATTTTTGCACATTAAGTCATGATATTTTATTAAGGCATTAATCCAGCAATTATGTTTGTTGTTTTGTTTCTGCGTAACGTAATAAACATAATTGTAACCCTAGAATAATGATATTCTCAAATGTCCCTGGTCTAGTATTATTGTGGAGCGGGTTACAATAATACATAACGACTAACATATGTGGAGACTAATATGAGATATGTAGTCTACATATGGGTACAAGTTGGAGAACTTGTGTACTGGACCGACCCACCATGAGAACACTACATGGATCGTTATATGAGTGTCATAAGTGATTCTCATAGTGATCATGGTATATGTAGTCCTTCGACCTAAGATTATCAAGGTTCCCTACATGTGAGTCACATACTTTGATACTTTCCTTTGTTGCTTGTAACGGAGTGAACTTGAAGGAAGTCATTGGGTATGTCACATATCATGCGGAGGGATTTGTATGACCAAGATGGGATTTGTCCCTCCTATGTAACGGGAGTGATATCTTCGGGCCCCTTGATAGAGTAAGACTTAGAAAAATGCATGGCCATGCTCGGATGAGTTGATATATGATATCAATGTGATCAGTTTAAGTTGGTCTACTCGGTAATCAAGAAACCAAAGATTGAGCTATATGAGGGTGACACATTCTATGTCTCGTGCTTAGTCTTGATATCTTGGACAAAGGGACAATGGCATATATCAGTGATGATCGTAAAGGTTTAGTCGAATCACCGACAATCTTGTCACTTGGGTAGCAATGATGTGTTGCTAGACACCACTCATTGCTTATGATCATAAATGTGATTTATGATCATTGCCAACGTGGTAAGAGCCTATTGGGTTGCACACATAGAGCTATTTGGATCATTAGAGTGCATGGGCTAATTGTTTGGGTTATGGTTTCACTATAATTTCGTATTAATAATGGACGCAAGAGTTGAGCCATTATTAAGCTAGAAATTAAAGCCTAATTGGATTAGGGCTTTGAAACCCATTAAGCCTGGAAGTTGAGTCTCACTATAAATACAACTTTTAGTGAGAAATTTGCGGGTCTCCTCGCCCTAGCATCCCAAAAGGACAGCCGCACTCTTCTCTTGCAATTCCTTGGAGGATGCAAGCTAGCACTCTGAGCGTAAGAGAAACATATCTGCCGGGACGTGGTGGAAGCGTGATGATCCCGAAAAGCTCGTGTGGATATGATAGAGAGCTTGAACATGTCAACTGCTCAGGTTTTATGATTCGACTCTATAGTAGAGTGAGAGATCTCAACCAAAAATTAGGTATGAAAATTTTTGAACACCCGGTTTCCCTGTTTCACTTGGATCCTGGAGGGTTTCAGTTAAATTTTGCTGTGCGGTTTGGCTCCCGAAACACAACACGGACATCCTCGGAGTGAGGACCTCCTCATTCGGGCACTCCTCCATAAAGGACATGAAGGTGGCATTGGTGAGGATGCCCTTCGCCATTTGAGGAGCCATTGTCTGGCTATCCTCGGAGAACAAGTTCATGTCCTTCGTGAAAGTCCAAAAAGGCTCCTTCGGCACCTTTTCCTTTGGGATGTGGGAGTCCCGAAGAGCCCGCTTCCGGGTATGTTCCACTATCCATGCCAAGGGCGCCTGCTCCTCTGCAAAATCATGCCAAAGTTCCATCAGTATGTTATCCCTTAGGTATACGTCTATAAGATTTAAAATACCAAAAAATCCCAAATTGATAGGAAAATGGCTAAGGGACAAACCTGGAGGAACCTCGGCAATGTCCTCCTCAGAGTCGCTAACCTCCTGAACGTCATCAGGGACTTGCTTGCCCTTCGCTCTTCAGCAGGCCTTGAGCCCTTCAGCAGAAAGGCCTCCTGCTGAAGTACCCAAGACCTCATCCACTGAAGTCAAGGTGACGGCCGGCTATAAAGGAAGGTCGGCACCAACCGAGGAGGGGTCCTGCACCTCGACAATGTCTTCAAGAGGGGGAGGAAGAATGTCCTCCTTGGCCTTTTTCCTTGCCAAAGATGGCCCTCCGCCCATCATTTTCTTCTTATTCGGGGTAGTTTTTTTCCTTTGCTGCTCCCCCTTTTCAGCCTGCCCCAAGATAAGGACTTGTAGAAGGCAGCAGATTGGTCACCCATCTCTGAAAAAGGGAAGACATCAATGTAAGTCCAAAGGAGTATGTATAACAAAATCTGGAAGATTACTTACTCTCCACAAGCCCTTCATAGGTGAGCTCGCACCGAAGGAGCATCACTAGACATGCCTTTTTTCCGTCAAAGGCAGGTGGCGGCATGGCCAGGTCAATTTTTTGCTCCTTGACTACCTCTAACTCCCGAAGAACCTCTTCGATCATGAAGTTCCACTTTATGGGAAAAGGGTAGAGGGAACGAGGAGGGACCTCAAGGTCCCAACCCGCAACTGTGTGGATATGGTTGTCGATGTCGTTAAACTTCACCACCAACTCTGAGGTTAGTAGCCGTCTGGGATCTACTACATCTATGGGCAGAGTCCTCGAGGCCCATCTGGTTGGCACATGTTTCCATGCCTCAGCCACATTCAGAAAGAAATTTTTCTTCTGTCAACCCCACCAGCTATCCTTCATGTCAAAGGTAAACATGTACTTTTTATTCCCAGAACCCCGAGGAAGCAAAAAATAAAAACCACCCTTTGGGATGGGATGGAGTTTGTAATACTGCATGAAGATGATGAAGTGGGGCTCTATCCTGAAGACCCCACACATCCAGAGGAAGGCGTTAAAATAATAGTAAGAATTTGGAGGAAGTTGGTTCACAACTATGCCATGAAATTGGCAGAACTTGCAAACCATCTTTAGGGGAGGGTACCGAAGTCCCGCCTTCAGTCGGGCCCGAAAAATGGTAACCTCGTCCGAATGGTACATGTAACTAAGCAGACCTGCAGTAGATAGCCTAGTCACAATGTAAGATGGAAGGAAGAACTTAGCTGTCCACTTCCCATTTTTTCCATAATCGTGCAGCACGGATGAGAGTCGAGAGGAGCCCAACTATCGGGAATAGCACAAATAGTCATAAGTGGGACTGGAGAAGAAATTATGAAAAGTGAAACTTAAGTTCAAAAAGTTTAAAAGAAAAGAAGGAAACAATGCCAAAGAACGACTTTGGAAGAAGGAAGACAACTTCGGAAAAGAAGAAAAGGCTAGAAACACAGAAAATCGAAGGACTTTAGGAAGAGAAACCCACCAAAACTTTTGCCGTAGTCAGGATTTGTAGACGCCATCATGAAAACTTGCCAAAAATTGCATCACCGTTAGCAACACCACAAAAAAAAGGAGAAAAGCTTGAGAGCAAACGATAGCAAAAGTAGAAGCAAAAGAAAGCAAGTGGGAACTCTGAGGAATATAGGCCGAAGAGGGTAGGCAAATCATCGCCATAATTACCCCTTGAAGGTGAATCATCACCATAATTACCCATTGAAGGAAAAGATACATGGTCGATGTAACCAACGCAACTATCCCCCAATTACCGCATGACACGTGTCACCCAGCACAGGAAACAAGGGCACGCCTCCTAACAGGACGTACGCCTAGGCAAACTTATCCGAAGTGATGCATCTGTCTGATCAGAGGACGTAACAACTGAATGACAAATCACATAGGCCCAAAGAAAAGGGATGTCCACCTCAGGCTGAAGGAATAACTTTGGGAATGTAGGAAATTCTGCCAAAAACTAGGAAAGCCACTTGAGTACCAGAGGAGCTACCTCGGTTAAGAAGAGGCATCTCATATTGCCAAAACTCCCTCTGAAGAAGATAACCTCTTCTAAAAATTCAGTTTTGACAACTGAATTAGCCACCACCTTCCACAAAGACTCCCATAATTTGCTCAAATTACCGAAGATATAACTTCGGCTTTCCGAGGGGGCATGTGATAGCCAAAGGGCTATTACCTTTCTGATATGATCAAAGAAGGCACAACCAAGGATAGAAAGGATCCATTGAAGATAACTAGTGGACCATTGACAAGGAAGAAGGCTAAGGAGCTGCTGAAACATGCAAGGAATCATATGGAGATGATGGCCAAGCTTGGATGTTGACAGATTGGCGATGTTCTGGTAGAAAAATCATATCTTGAGCTAAACAGATCATAATTAAGTAATTCTTAATTCATTAGAAACCTAATATCTGTAGATACAAATCATATGAAGACCATAAAACCTATTTTGCACGTTAAGGAGGTCCAATTTAGCTTCAAAGTTGCAATTTACGAGTCATCATTGGTTCAAAAGTAGTTGCCATATTTTGGGTATATCTTTGGATTTAGATGTCCGTTTTGTGTGATTCAGGTGCCATTTCAAAGATAAGAAAGATTTCTAAATCTTTCATGCTTTGAATTTTGAGAAATCATGGCTGTATCATGTTCGAATTTCTCCTTGAAGTTGAAGACACAAGCAGGAACCACCTGAGAAGACTATTTTGGGGGTTTTATGGCCAATCTTATGTTGTAACGTATTTTATTTTATTATCCTATTTATTTAAATTATTTAGGATGTTATATAGGCCATGGAAGTGATTCAGGTCACTTAGGATAAATGGAATTTGCTGCACACCTTAAACATGTGTTAAAAGGGTGTAGGAATCCTAGTTTGCCTAGGTTTTCTTGAGTCCTTTGTAACTAGGTTTCCTAGATGACTTGGGCTGCGAATTTTGCTGAGTCTTTTACCCTAGTTTAGGCCTCTAAATAGGCACATATTCTAGTTGTAGAAAAACAACCTTGACATGAAATAATATTGCTACTTTGGAGAGAATTTCTCTTTGGTTCTTTGTGGACTACGTTGGTGCACAAGTGTGCTTGTGTTCCTGGTGTTCTTATACTTCTCGTTTCTAGTCACAGGTTGATTAGGGGTGGGCCTCTTCAAATCTAGTCTCTTTGATGTCTTGTGGAGCTTGAAAAATATCTTGGACGCATTTCATGGTCTTTATACCATTAGGGTTCGCATCAGTTGGTATCAAAGCCACAACTTCCATTGAAGGACATATCTTTGTGTTCTTGTTTATCTTCAGTTTTCTTTCAATTTTTTTTGGTAATTTCATGTTTTAATTCTCTATTTTAGTCCTTTTTGTTCTTATTTCAGGCCTGTCTTTTTGTTTCCATCCTTGTTCAACTGAAAAACACCAAAAACAACAAAAAGAAGTCAATCCATCTTGTCTAGTCTTCTCGGTTTCAATTCAATTGTTCTTGTTTGATTCTTATCTTTCTATTTCATGTCCAGCCAAATTAATCTTCCTTGTTTTCATTGTTTCTAGCATCCTAGAGTCAAGAAAACACCAAAAAAAATAAGGATCCAAGTTGAGGAAGTTTCGGTATCACAAAAGTTGTTTCAAATTGTGCAAGTTTCAATAGTTTGGGTATCATAAATAACCAAATCATAGTTTCTTGTTTTGACCGAATAAAAAATTGACTTCTTGTCTTTGGTAGCAAGGAATTTCAAGGAGAACATTTGTTTAGCATCAAAACAGCAAGAAAAAAAATATAAAAAAAAAAAGGGGAAAAGAAAAGGAAGAAAAAGAAAAAGAAAAGGAAAGGAAAGAGCTTGCAAAAATGAAGTTTTTTCACAAAGTGTTGAAAGTTTTGCGCCCCAAAACCTATCCGATTGTTTTTGAGTCAAAAATGTTTCTTTGTGGTACTTGTGATCATCAATTGCAAGAGCTTCCTAGAGTCTTTTAAAGCTTGTTTAGCCCACCTCTTTTGGAGTCAAAATAGTTCTTCAAGAATTAAAGTTTTCTTGTGTGCTTTGAGGACATTTTTCTTAGAACTTTTGAGAACTCTTTGACTAGCAATATCTCACTAACAAATTGAGTGTTTGAGTTTTCATCTTTTGAGTGAAATACGTGAGGTGAGTATTTGTGAGGATCTTTGTTTTTCAGGAGTATGGAGAGCCAGGAGGATAGGAGAATGGAAGTAAGAAGCAATGATGAGTCAACTATGAGAGAGCTTCAAGAAACTCTCAGTAAACTTGTGGGGAGGATTGAGGACATTGACTTGAGATTGCCAAGGAGGCCAAATCCTATCTTGCAACCAAGGAGAAGTCCAAGAAGAGAGGAACCCGAGGATGAAGAAGGACATTGGCATGACCATGGGCTTCCAAGGAGGGGGAAGCCAAAAGAGGATAATAATCTAAATTCCATCAAGCTTACCATTCCACTTTTCCAAGGGAGAAGTGATCCAGATGCATATTGGGATTGGGAGCAAAAGATTGAAATGGTGTTTGATTTCCATCATTATCCCAAGGAAAAGAAGGTTAAATTGGCTACCATAAAGTTCACTAATTATGCTCTTGTATGGTGGAATCAGGATATTACTTATAGGAGAAGGTATGAGGAGGAGATACACACATGGAGAGCCCTTAAAGCCTTGATGAGGAGGAGATTTGTTCCTAGCTACTACACTAGAGATCAACGCCTCAAGCTTCAAAAGCTAGTGCAAGGCCAAAGGAGTGTGGAGGACTACTACAAAGACTTGGAGATGACCTTGACCCGAGCCAACATCATAGAGGATGAGGAGACCACCATTGCTAGATTCATTAACGGTCTCAATCCTGAGATTGCCAATAAAGTGGAAATGATCCCTTATTTCAATATGGAGGACTTGCTTCACCATGCCACCGAGGCTGAAAGGAGCATCAAGAGAGCAAAGGCATCCAAGATGTCTCAAGGAGGAATTTCCACATGGAGGGGAGCATGGAGTAAGGATGTGAAAGAAGCACCCAAGCCAAAAAGGGAGGCCATAAAAGGAGATTTGTCTCGGCCTCAACAATAAAAGTCGATCATGCTTGTACCACTTTCAGCACAACAAGTCTTTGAGGATCAAAGAGAATTTCAAAATAAGGTTGAGAGAAAAGTAAATGAGGGGAAAGCTGAGGGCAAGAGTGATGTGGGGAAAGTTGAGAGAACAACTGAGAGATTGAGTGAGAAAAGCGAACATGAGGGGAAGAAGAGTGGAGAGTTCCCGAGAAAACAAATTGAGTATGAAGTTGAGAGAAGACAAGAGTGCAATGAACCCAAGCCGAGTGAAGAAAGAAAGACCTACAGAGAAGCCATACTTTCATCTAACATAATGAAGTCTTTTTCTAGTGTTGTGTTGTCTTCTTTTCAGGACCTAAGTGAATATAAACTTCAAGAATCAAGTGAGTTACTGTCCATTAAAGAAGTTGGCGTTCCCAATATTCTAAGCCATGTCCCATGCATCAAACTAATGAAGGAGGTTGAAAAGGAACAATTTGAGGTGAGTCCAAGTGATTTCATATGTAAAAGTTGCCTAACATTGTTTCTTATCATATGTTTCAAGGGGATGAAATTGTTGCAACTCTAACGGAAGCCATTGAGTGCAAAGGGGAAAATTTTGTGGTTCCAAAGGAATATACATGGAGATTAAGTCCAACCACTGTAATGTATTTCTTCCTTACACTTAGATCTGATGTGATTTTGCATGAAAATCTCAAACAATGTGTGTTTGCTTGCAATGTTATTTTAAAGAATGGTTTTCATGAAATTAGATAAGAGAAGGAAGTAAGCATGAAAATTTGACAAAATATGCTTTTAAGCCTTCTAATTCTTTGGTTTTGTCAAATCATCTTTTGGATTCCATGAGTTTTTCTAGAGAAAAATCTGTTTTGGTGTCTTTGGTTTTTTATTTTGTTTGCTTTGCATCCATGTCACATTATTTTGTTTTGCCTCAAGTTAAATCTACTTCTTTGGAATTTTTCATACATAAATTAGCTCATACACATACATTACATACTTCTTTGATTGCCATTCATTTTCAGCCCATTTTTGTGTTTCAATCTTTAATTTCCAGCAAGCATTTCTTTACCTTGACACATGCATTACACAAACTTTTGAGCATTGATCTTTTTGATTTAGGTCCAAACCTGAAAGTTTTTATTCTGAGTGAAAATTTGGGTTTTAAATTCAGCCTTTTAAGGAGGTATGTTGAGTCCTTTGTTTTGTGTCACATCCTATGCACAAATTTCATGCATTGTTGTGCATATACATGCAAAAATAAGTTTGCTACTGAATTGGTTTCACTTAATCCTATCTACTCCAATCTTGTTTCATTTAAAATGCTTAGGATTTTTGTGAAATTCATGCATCCTTGTTTTGTTATTAGTTTAGGCCACATTGTGTTCAATTCTTGTTTATTTTGGCCTATGCAAACTATTGTCTTGACATGCATAACTTGTGTTTTTCATAATCATGACACTTATGTGAGTTTAGGTCCATTTGTTTTGAGTGCATACAGCATCCCTAAGGTAAATTATTCCTACACTTTTACTTGTTGTGAGAGTAATGTTTTTGAGATGGCAAATACAAAAGAAGTGTTGCCTGGAGTTAAGATGAAAATTGTGCAAAGTTTCAAATTTTTTGTGCTAATTGTTTCTAACTTTGTTTTTAACCCTGGAGGTATCAAAATTATCATTGCATTTGGAAATTGGTTCAGGTTTTTTACAATATTAAAGCTGCATACACAAGCATCCCATGCTATTGGTGCTTATGCAAAAGGTATGTGCTTATGTGTTGATCAATTCATTATTATTGATTCAATTCCCTTTTCTAATGCAGGTTTTGATTCGAGGGCGAATCCTTCTAAGGAGGGGGGAGCTGATATGATCAAAGAAGGCACAACCAAGGATAGCAAGGATCCATTGAAGATAACTAGTGGACCATTGGCAAGGAAGAAGGCTAAGGAGCTGCTGAAACATGCGAGGAATCATATGGAGATGATGGCCAAGCTTGGATGTTGACAGATTGGCGATGTTCTGGTAGAAAAATCATATCTTGAGTTAAACAAATCAGAATTGAGTAATTCTTGATTCATTAGAAATCTAACATCTGGAGATACAAATCATACGAAGACCATGAAACCTAGTTTGCACGTTAAGGAGGTCCAATTTAGCTTCAAAGTCGCGTTTTACGAGTCATCATTGGTTCAGAAGCAGTTACCGTATTTTGGGCATATCTTTGGATTTAGATGTCCGTTTTGTGTGATTCAGGTGCCATTTTAAAGATAAGAAAGAGATATACAACTTTAATGCTTTGCATTTTGAGAAATCATGTCTGAATCATGTTCGAATTGCATCTTGAAGTTGAAGACACAAGCAGGAACCATCTGAGAAGACTATTTTGGGGTTTTTATGGCCAATCTTATGTTGTAACGTATTTTATTTTATTATCCCGTTTATTTACATTATTTAGGATGTTGTATAGGCCATGGAAGTGATTCTGGTCACTTAGGATAAATGGAATTCATTGCACACCTTAAACATGTGTTAAAAGGGTGTAGGAATCCTAGTTTGACTAGGTTTTCTTGAGCCCTTTGTAACTAGGTTTCCTAGGCGACTTGGGCTGCGAATTTTGCTGAGTCTTTTACTCTAGTTTAGGCCTATAAATAGGCACATATTCTGGTTGTAAAAAAACAGCCTTGACATGAAATAATATTGCTACTTTGGAGAGAATTTCTATTTGGTTCTTTGTGGACTACCTTGGTGCATAAGTGTGCTTATGTTCTTGGTGTTCTTATACTTCTCGTTTCTAGTCACAGGTTGATTAGGGGTGGGGGTCTTCAAATCTAGTCTCTTTGATGTCTTGTGGAGCTTGAAAAATATCTTGGGTGCGTTTCATGGTCTTTATACTATCGGGGGTTCACATCACCTTCGAACCTCCAAGCTATGACAAAGCACCACCCTCGGAGAAGATGAGCATCATCCTCGAGGAATGTGAGCACCAACCTCGGGAAAAGAAGGTCCATGGTCCCTGACCCCTTAACCTTGGTAAATCAACCATCACCATCGGGGAATAATAGTAGTGACCTTAAAAATCATGGTACACTACCGCCATTGGTAAAATGACCTGACCAACTTCAAGAAAAGTAGATTCACCATCCTCAGCAGGGCAAAGCATCCTCTAAAGGGAATCCTCTGTGCTGAGGGCCCTTCTAAGTAACTGGGGTGACCTCGGGCAGAAGCTCTCATGTCCCAAAGAAGTCTTTTTCATCAAAGGGGTCTTGTGAACACAACAAAAATGGTTAAGGAGCCTCTGACATAGAGACCTTGCACATGCCTCTGGCACAAAGACCTTGCACATGCCTCTGACACATAGGCCTCCCACGGCCCTGACCTCTAGCCAGAACGGCCTATGGCCAGCTGGAAATCCCCGTCTCCGAAGGTACGGACTGCATCCGACCGAACATGTGTCATGATCCGAGCGGGCTATGTCAAATGGACTTCTCCCAATGTCCTCCTATAAATACTTGGGGAAACAACATTGGTAAGAACAAGAGACTGAACTCTCAAGAGAACCGTACTCTTTACTCTCTACTCATTACTTGCCAAATACTAACTTGGGCATCGAAGGCTCTTCCCCTAGAAACACACTCCAGGGACCTCTTAACCCTTGTTCTTGTGAGCATTTCAGGCACCTTCACATCGAAAGTCTCTCCTTAAGACACCCTCCACACCGGAAGTCCTTAGTTCAGACCTTTATGTCATACAGCGAAGATGCCGATGGGCATGATGCACTTTTGTGTGCAACCATGTACTTATGAAGGCTCTAAAGCCTAATGTCTTGAAGAGCACTACATGAGATTCATACTTATCATTTAAATGAGAATCAGAGCTATAATTTAGGCCAAGAAAGGAGGAAAACACAAGGAAACCATGGAAACAACTCAAAGAAGACCAAGGTGATTTCAGATGCACTCAAAAGTGCACTTATGTTCAATGCAATGTTTGAGGGCCTAATTGGCGAAATAAATTGATAAATTGGTCACCCAATATGTGCCACTTGAAGAAAAGAAGAAGGAAAAATAAGGTTACAAAGGATTTGAGCTGCTTAAAGGTTGATTTGGCCAAAATTTTGTCAAAATTGCATAACGGTTTGCTCATTTGGCCATTGTTTGAACTTGTGGTCTTGAAGGTTACTTTAATGAATCTTCCTAGATATTTCATGGGGATTTCATGACCTCAAAAATTCTATCTAAATACCTACAAATAATTGAAACATAAAGAAAACAAAATGAAAACTAAACTAGTCAAAGGTCTTGGTGACGAAGTCATTCACTAGTCTTCAAATGGAGCTTCCTAGCTATTACCAAGTAAGTTCCTATCTCATTTACATCCTATTATCATAAACTAAGCCTTCCTAAAGACGACTAAAATGAAAGTAAAGAAGGAAGATAAAAAATAAACCAAACCAATGGCAAAAACAACTAGTTAGCCAAAACTGAGACCAATATGGCTCACCAACTTTGGCATTCTTTATGAACTACTATCTTCTTTATTTCTTTCTATTTTGTTACCCTTTGCCTACTACCAAGCCAAACCTTTTCTAGGACATCCTTTAGCTACTGGAAAGAAATGAGGCAAAGAAAGACAAAAGCATGGGGAATCCAAAGCATGATGGTGGAAGACTAGCTCATGGTGGTTTCCAGGTTTGATGCTTGTGTTCAAGGATGTTTGAACAAGCTTCCCTATTGCCATTCTAGCCATAGGTGAGGACCTATATGAAGCTTCTTCTCCTATATTTTGAAGGGGAAAAGCTACCCTAGGTGAAGGCTTAAGTGAAAAAAACCTAGAGGCTATGTAATGGGCTATGTGTGCATAAAGCACTAAGGTAAGCTAGATAGTTTGCTTTCCGAAAATGTAGAGTTTTTGTTCAAGTTGGGCCAGGCTTGATCAATCACCCAAAGCTCTATGTTAATTGAACCTAATCAAAGTGGCCACATGAAGAAATTGATAGGAAATCACGCTTGCTATGTTAAGAAAACCATGTGGATGTTGTGTATGTGCTTGTGTGTTTCTTTATTTGCATGGGTGGGCCAACCCCTATTTTATGTATATGTTGCATTTGGTGTTTTGTTTATCTTTAAATGAGGGTTATTGAGCAAAATTGGAGATTTATATGTATAACAATGTTTTAAGCATTGTAAAGGCACTAGGTGCTATATTAGGTCTTCACTAAGTACCTATGTACTCATGCTCTCTTTTACCCATTTGAAGTAAAGAAATGGAAGATTAAGGGGCTAGGGAACCTTTAGAAGAGGTCTATGTATAGGAAGGTATACTATAGAATTATGGCTTATGAAAAGGAAGCTTTGGGCCAAGATGACTTCCAATCTCTCAAAGATCTTTTCTATCTAGTAAATCCAAAACTTATCTTCTTCTGGATCAGCATTGCCCCTAAAAACTAAATGTTTCAAAGCTAATAATCCATCTAATTGAACTTCTTTCAAACCCTCACCACTTTGTTTCCTACCTCTTTCTCAATTATTTCTAGGCTATACCCTTACTGGCCTTAACCTTCCAATAATATCAGTGAGTTGATCTTGTCTTCCAGCATCTTTTGCCTAACTCATTTTCTTCCATGTCTTGATTCACATATACTTCATACCTTGTCTCTCATCTTACTTCAGATCTTATCTTCCTTGCTTGAGTGTACCTTCTCCCTTCATCTTTCTCATCCTCCACTTTTTCCCAATTCATTCTAGCTTGACCATCTTGCACAGGCTCTTTTTTTGGCCTCCGACACCTCCTTTCTTCTTCAACTTCCCTAACTGCTTCAGCACCTTCTAGTGCTTGAGCATAGCCTCTAGTCTAGGTCTGAATGCCAACAACTAACAGAGCAATGGTTGCTTGCATAGTCTCCATAATTTGTTCCATCCTTTGTTGGCCATCCCTATTAGGCCCAGGCACATTGGCCGTATCTTCTAGGTTTTGTGCCATAGTGACAATTTCTTCAGTTTCATCACTTACACTCATAGGCTACTCATCCCTTAAGCAATGGCTTTCCATAGTTCTTTCTTCTTTTAGTTCCTCCTTTTGCTTGCCTTTAGTCATCAACCTAAAACTGCAAATCAAATAACCAATGCTCAACACTGTCAATTCTTATTGACTTTAAGTGGGAACCGCCCAATCAGAATTCTCAAGTCCTATAAACCATGCTCTACTACCAACTTTCTCATGCCTGAAACCTACCCCAATCCATGCTATAATGTATACCTTATGCAAGCAGTGGAAAATTAATACTTAGGATACTATCAGGTGGCCTTGGGCATGTGTCCTAGGGCACTTAGGCAAAAACATGCTCTAGCACTTGGTTTTGCAACAAAAATAACATAAATTAATTAAGCTAGTTTAAGAAGTCTGTTCTGCACCAAAATATAATGTTAAGCTTAGTTCTGAGTCAAACTTCAAGGAAAATTTGGCATTAACAACAAATACATTGCATACATATGCATATAAATTCATCTAGGTTACACAGTATAGGCGGTTAATGACACACTTGGGTAAGCCATTTAACGCCCATCGTAAGTTGCAAGCATATGTATTTCAGCCTAACAACCAAATACATAAACCCCACTACAATTATGTACATACACTAGCACATTGACCAACCAAACTTAGGCACTACAACAAACACAAGACCAACATGTTCCACAAGTACAATAACTTAACACCTACAAGCAGAGTGAACACTAAGGTTGGCCATCATACTTATATTAAGCATTAGTTCACTAAATAAAACTATAAAACTAACAAGTAGCTAAAACCAACAACAAAGTTATAGAATCTTATACTCAGTCCACCAAGCCTTTTCTCGTAAAGAAGAAAGAAAAGGCATGAGTTTTCCAACTCAGTAAAGATCATTTCAGCTAAAAAGCCTGCATAATCCATAAACATAACATTCATACTCCATCCAAGCCCCTTCAACTAAAACACAATGACACAAACATAGAAAAAGATATACACAATAACTTATAAGGTCGGCATGTTACCCACTCCGGGGTAATCCAATTATAGTACCAAAACTATGCATTTAAACTCCTAGGATTTGTGTGTCCTGTAGGTCATCGGAACAACACCCCTAGTGCACATACTCAAGTGGCCCTCTTGAGTACTATGTAAAAACATGCATATTTGTCTAACCATAACACACATATTCACAATTATGCAAGCTATGGCAGCTAAGAAGGAAAACACTAGCACAAGTCATAGTTTTGGGCTTCCGCCCAATAAGCATTCTCACTAGGTTGAAAAATTCCAGCCACTGCACCCAAATTTCCTCCAAAAAACTATATTAATCTAGTCATGTAACCCCATATTTAATTTGCTCCATTATCAAGTATAGACTTAGAAAAAACTAAGGAATTTTTTTTTACATCAATAGCCCACCTATGAACCAAGTTATGGATTTTTTAATTTGGTTAAAAAATTCTGACCAAATGAATAGTAACTTAGCCAAATTTGCAATGTCATAACTTTGGCTACAATGATCTAAATCCAGAAATTCTAAATCCTAGCTCAACCTATATATGTGCTCTAGGTTTGGTCAAAATTTAATACCAAGATTCCTCCTACACAGGGAGATATAGAACTTTGAGAGCAGAGTCAAAATTCTGGTCACTTTATGACCATTTTGCCCATACAAAATTTCATAAGTGTACAAACACTTCATTCACAAGAAGAAAGTCCTCCAAGGCTACCCCATATATGTCCAATACACATTGGAAATACATTCTATTACATCTAGCAACTTTATGTTGCCAAAACAGAATTTACATGTAAGGAGCATGTCATTCACACTTAGGCAGCTTTGCACCACATCACATACAAAGCCAAAAGATTACACAAATGTTCACATACTTGTCTCATTTCACATACACTACATGTAAATGAATACATGAACAAAAAAACGGTCTTAACTTATCTAAATACAAGCTCTAAGTTACAGGAGTGCTTGAGACACAATGGACTCCAGAAACAGGATGCTGGACAACTGCTGCATAATACAATAAGCACTGTCACTAAAAATACCAAATGTGCTCCTAAAATCACAAAAATTTTCAGATCACAACTATACATATGGAAGTTTATGAACCTGAAAATATAGGGCAAAACTCAAGCCACAATGGTTAGTTTGAAGGTAATCTTTCAGCTGGACCTGAAATGACAGAATTGAGGGGACTAAGTTTCATTGAGAAAGTTAGTAAGGGTAACACTTGGATTGAATAGGCAATGTAACCATCATCAAAACCTACATTCGAAGACTTTAAAATGCAAAACCACAATGCATATATACAAGATATAGAAACCAAATGCAGCAGCCATTCACAACCATTAAACACATGAAATGCGGCAGCAACATATACCATAGGTTAGTCTATAAAACATATAATAAACATAACCAAATCACTATGGCAGCACTTCTCAAGCTAATTCTTGGTCTTAGGAGGATTGTAACACTAGTTAGTACTAAATCTGGACTCTAGAAACCCTCATTTCACTGCCATCTTTGTGCACTTCACACTAGGTCACAAAAGCTTCAATAAGTGCACTCCTCTCACTAAGCTCATGGCTCTCTTCCAAGCTTAGCTTTTGCTTTATGGTTGCTTAAAAATATAGGAAACAACCCATGAGAGCAAGAGAATCCTTACATTGATGGGTATGCTGAAATTGGAGCTTGATCCTAGGTGCACTCAAGTCTTAGCACCACATTGCTTCCAATTGTGCTTCCCTGACTTCAATTGCAAGTAGTTTTGAGTTTGAAGGTATGGTGGCTAGGCATGAAGTGTGGAGGAGAGGGCTAGCTTTCTTTTTGCTGGTGGAGGCCAAAATTTAGAGAAGAAAAGGTGGTCTTGACTATTTAAATAGTTAAAAGTACACTAAACACACTGAAGTAGTCTTAAGCTTGTCTTATGACATTTTCCTCGCTACAAGGCTGTGGTTTCTTAGTCTTAATCTCTTGGTCCACATTTGACCACCTTATCTTGCTTTAGTAGCCCTCCTTAGATGGGATAACCCCACCATTTCACCATTTCACTTAAGTCAAAGACATAAACAACCAAAGGCCTACACTAGTACACTTAGGGCCTTATGCCCTTTTTGTGTTTTCTTTGCCCACACTTGCCTTCCGTAAGCAATTTTGACTACCAATAGAACTTTTATACTATTCATATTCTTCCCATAACTCTTCAAAGCTCTTTCTTGAGAGTTTTTCAATTAAGTACCTGGACTTCCAAAACCTTATAAAAAAAGTCCATAGGTTGCTTAACAAACAAACAATCCTTAAGGCTTTTCTTGGGGGCCAAGTTACCAACTTGGAGCACTTTTATGGAGGTGTTGATCATGTATTTTACCCCCCACGCTTCAATCACTTGTAATTATCCTATTTTTGTGAGGGGGAACACAGCACATGCAAACAAAGTAACAATGCACACAAAACACATACACCACAACACTAGCTACATTAAGCAACCTATAGGGCCCACCAAGCATTCCTTATTCTAAGTTCATTATTGTTAACCATATTAGTGATACTAAACCTAATTTATAGAGCTCCATGTTTTGGAATTGGGTTGGCCTAACCCAAAATGAGAATTCGAATGCTTGCTACAACCATAACTAGCTATCAATCACATAGAAGCAAAAAGGTAACACTAGTCCCTACTAGCTGTTAGGCAGATTTAACTCCAACTCATCACTTAAGGCCCATCAATTCCACTAGAATCACAGGTCCACTGTTTGATTCTAAGTGATACCTTAGCATATTGATCCTTCATATAAACAAACATTGGAAGCAACCTCCAAAAGCTCTCAAGCCTTGGTTCCTTATTCCTTGTGGTTGAAGTAATGTTCCTTTTTGCTAGCTTGCACTAGATTTCCACTTCCTTCCTTCTTCCACTTAAATTTGGTCAAAATTCACCAAGAACAAGTCTAGAAAAACTACTCAAATGGAATGAGCTACCAAAAACCTGATCTAAGGGTTTGATAGAAGTGGTGACATGCAAACCTCTCATCAAGACATGTTGCACAAAGAGCGCTAAAATGCTATTGTCAATAGGCCTACCTTCTTGCATGATACAATGTTATCTTGGCCTTAGTCAAATGCTTAAATTCCTTATTCAATAGACTTTTCTAATTGAGTCAATTATGTCCCTTAACTAGGATTTACGCCAAGACAGAAATTACTTAATTGCCCATATTTTTCTTATACCTGGTTGTGTTAAATCTCCATAATCTTCATTTCTAACCTTCAAAGTCTCCTTCAAAGATTCTAACCCTCCAATTTCTTACTTCCAAAGTTAGTTTCTTCCTTATTCCTCCCAACCAATAGCCTATGCAAGTGAGAGGCATGGCAACATATCACTAAGCACAAAAGGAAGTCATGAAAAGCATGAAATAATAAAGTGCAAATGCATTTGTTGTGCATTACATTTGCATTGTGGTGGCTTCTAGCCTTTAAAGCTAGAGTGTGACCATACAAAGGGCATGGTGTGGTTGACACGGCCTCACATGGCCCTAGCCAAGAAGCCTATTAGAACAAGTCTCATTTTGGTCGCAACTGGCTAACTAATTTTGTGTACCTTGGTTAAAACTTCATGCTACTAGTTGTTTAACCTAGGAATGCTTTTATGCATGCAAGAGTTGCTTTGAACTGAGCATGTAGAAAATCATAAAATACTTATATAACCTAGGTATTTTGATAAAAAATTGTTGTTCAAAGAGTCTAAGCATACAAATCCTTTATAGCATCAACATTTATCCTACACGTAATTAACCATGTGTGGGCATTTAAATAATTGTATTCTATGCCCTACACCCAAATGTAACCCTAGAATGCATAACTCTACTCAAACACATTGGAGGCCACCAACATACAACATACATCAACAAAACTAGTGCTACTACTGAGATCCAATCAACTAGCTTCCACCTTAGATGAGAGATCTCGGTGGCAAGCCTCAATGATCCTCCACATGTTCACTAGCGTCTGTTGTGATGAAAACTATAGTTAGTATGGTAACAACTTAACATTCAAGTAGCCAACTAACTAGAATCTCAAAGATTCTCAAAGCAATGTACCTTTAATAGAAACTACAATGGCAATCCTCAATGATTCTAAGGTCTAACGACCTCAGCTTCTACACAACATGAAACTAAGGGAGTGAAAATCTTATGATTCACATTATGGGGTCTTCAACATCCAAGGAAAACACCATGGACAACACATATACTAAGATATGTAATCAGCTATGAGCTCACACAGCGTGAGGCTAAACACATTTGCATACATTTTAGCCCCTTGGGACTTGCCATCTACCCCTATGGGTGTTACTTCGTACCCAGTGAGTACTGGCCCCTAACTCACTACTAGAAAGCATTAGCTTACTAACGTAATAAGTTTAACCTTCTCTCAATTGTCCAGCATGTGAACATGGTGGATGTACCTCGCTTGAGTTCTAAGGAACCCACTAGGTGTACTAAGACTCTACATAGTGCCTCAAGTCCATATATGCCACCTACTCTAGGGTAGCCCTGTTATGGTGTCAAAATTGAGCATTTAAAACTCCTAAGGTTGGTATGTTCTGTAGGCCATAAGAATAATACCTTTACTATGCATACCTAAGTGACCCTATTGGGCACTATGTAAATGCATGCATATTGGTCCAACCATTAACACATTAGGCAATCTTGTTAAGTTTAAGTAACCAGCTACTGCCCCCCAATCTTCTTCCAAAAAAATGTATTAATCTAGTAATGTACCCCTAGTTTTATTTTCTGGATTATCAAGTAGAGACTCAAATCAAACCAGGGAATTTGGTTTTACATCAATAGCCCACCTATGGACAAAGTTATAGACTTTTGAAGTTGGTTACAAAATTCTAACCAAATGAACGGTAACTCAGCCAACTTTGCAATGTCATAACTATGTCTACAGCACTTGAACTGTAGAGATTCCAAATCTCAGTTAAACCTATAGATGTGTTCTAGGTGTTGTCCAAATTTCATATCATGATTCATTCTACACAAGGAGATATAGAACTTTGAGTGCAAAGTCAGAATTATGGTCACCTTATGACCATTTTGCCCATGCAAAATTTCATAAGTGTGCAAACACTTCATTCACAAAGAGTAAACCCTCCAACACTATTTGATACATGTCCAATACACATAGGAATTACATGCTCTTGCATCTAGCAACAATATGTGGCCAAAATAGAATTTACAAGTAAGCAGCCTATCATTCACACTTAGGCAGCTTTGCACCACATCACATACATAACCAAAACATTGCTCAAATGTTCACATACACATTCATTTCACATACATTACATGTACATGCATGCATGCATTATATAATGGCTTTAAATCAAATAAATATTCACCCTAAGTTACAGGTGTTGGGTTTCGGGAGCCAAACAGTGTAGTGGAATTTAACCGAAACCCTCTAGGATCAGATTGAAACGGGGTAAACCGGGTGTTCAAAAATTTTCATACCTAATTTTCGGTTTAGATCTCTCACTCAACTGTAGGGTCCAATCACAAAACCTGAACAGTTAACGTGTTCAAGCTCTCTATGGTATCCACACGAGCCTCTCGGGATCACCACGCTTCCACCGAGTCCTGATAGATGTGTTTCTCTTGCGTTCACAGTGCTAGCTTGCGTCCTCCAAGGAATTGCAAGAGAAGAGTGTGGCTGTCCTTTTGGGACGCTAGGGCAAGGAGACCTACGAATCTCTCACTAAAAGTTGTATTTATAGTGAGATTCAACTTCTAGGCCTAATGGGTTTCAAAGCCCTAATCCAATTAGGCCTTAATTTTGAGCTTAATAATGGCTCAACTATTTGGCCCATTATTAATATGAAATTATTGTGAAACCAAAACCCAAATTATTAGCCCATGCACTCTAATGATCCAAATAGCTCTATGTGTGTGACCCAATAGGTTCTTTCCACATTGGCAATGATCATAAATCACATTTATGATCATAACCAATGAACGGTGTCTAGCAACACATCATTGCTACCCAAGTGACAAGATTGTCGATGATTCGACTAAACCTTTGTGATCATCACTGATATATGCTATTATCCCTTTGTCCAAGATATCAAGACTAAGCATGAGACATGGAATGTGTCACTCTCGTATCGCCCAATCTTTGGTTTCTTGATTACTGAGTAGACCAACTTAAACTGATGACATTAATATCGTATATCAACTCATCCGAGCATGGCCATGCATTTTTCTAAGTCTCACTTTATCAAGGAACCTGAAGATATCACTCCCATTACATAGGAGGGACAAGTCCCATCTTGATCATACAAATCCCTCCACATGATATGTAGCATACCCAATGACCTCCTTTAAGTTCACTCAGTTACGAGCAACAAAGGAAAGTATCAAAGTATGTGACACACATGTAGGGAACCTTGATGATCTTAGGTCAAAGGACTACATATACCATGATCACTATGATAATCACTTATGACACTCATATAACGATCCGTGTAGTGTTCTCATGGTGGGTCAGTCTAGTACACAAGTTCTCCAACTTGTACCCATATGTAGACTACATATCTCATATTTGTCTCCACATATGCTAGTCGTTATGTATTATTGCAATGCGCACCACAATAATACTAGACCAGAGACGTTTGAGAATATGATTATTCTAGGGTTACAATTATTTTTATTACGCTACGCATAAACAAAACAAGAAACATAATTGCTGGATTAATGCCTTAATAAAATATCATAACCCAATGTGCAAAAATACAATCATCTCATGATTGGCTTTTGGGCACAACACTAACAACAAGAGTGCCCGAGACACAATGGACTCTAGAAACAGGATGCTGGACAGCTGTTGCATAACACAATAAGCACCATCACTAAAAATATGAAATGCGCTCATAAAATCACTAAAATTCCCAGCTCACAAATAGACATATGCAAGTTTAAGTACCTAAAAATTTAGGGCAAAACTCAAACTACAAGGATCAGTTTGAATGTGATCTTTCTGCTGGACCTGAAATGCGCAGATTTGAGGGGAGTAAGTTTCATTGTGAAACTTTGTAAGGGTAACACTTGTACTCTTGAGGAAATGTAACCCTCATTAAAACTTTCGTCAAAACACACTAAAATACAAAACAACAATGCATATGTACAGGATATAGCAACCAAATGTAGCAGCCATTCACGATCAAGAAACACATGAAATGCGGCAGTAACATAAACCATAGCTTAATCCATAAAACACGCAATAAACTTAAGTAAATCACTATGGCAGCCATCCTCAAGATAATGTTTGGTCTTAGGAGGATTTTAACACTAGTTAGTACTAACTTTGGGCCCTAGAATCCCTCAGTTCACTGCCATCATTGTGCACTTCAGACTAGGTCACAAAACCTTCAACAAGTGCACTCTTTTCACTAAGCTTGGTTCATCAAGTTCATGCTCTCTTCCAAGCTTAGCCCTAGCTCCATGGATGTTTGAATAATACAGTAAATAGTCCATGAGAGCGAGAAAACTCCTTACCAAGATGGGTAGGCCAAATTTTAAGCTTGATCCTTGGAGCACCCTAACAATAGCTCTAGTTTGCTTCCAATTGCTTCATTTTCCCTTAAATTTCAAGTAGCTTTAAGTTTGGAGCTATGGTGGCTATGGAGGAAGTGTGGAATAGCAGAGGCTATGTCCCTTGATTGGTATGGCTGAATATGAGAGAAGAAAAGGTGGTCTTGACTACTTAAATGGTCAAAAGTACACTAAACACACTTAAGTAGTCTTAAACTTGCTTTATGTCATTTTTCTTGCTACAAAATGATGGTTTCTTAGTCTTAAACTCATGACCCAAATTTGACCACCCTTATCTTGCTATAGCAGCCACTCCTTATGTGGGATAACCCTACAATTCACCTTTTGACTTAAGTCAAATACATACACATCTTAAGGCCTACATTAGAATACTTAGGTCCTTAGTTGTCTTCCATAAGCAATTTGGTCCTCCAATAGCACTTTCCAACCATTCTATCCTTCCTATATCTTTCCAATGATCTTTCTTGATAGTTTTGTAATGAAGTACCCAAATTTCCATAACCTTACAAAAAAGTCCATATATTGCTTCATAAACAAGCAATCCTTTTTCAAGGAGACGTTAATCATGCCCTTTACCCATCACACTTAAATCACTATGATGAGAATTACACAATATAATGGTTTTTTACCATTATGCCACACTTTTTAATTCTCAAATTTTTGTAAGGTGGTAACAATCCTCCCTTACATAAAAATTTGGTCCTCCAAAATTGCTTTTAGCTTCAGGTATTCTATAGGATATCTTTTCGTAAGGTCTTCTTCAGTTTCCCAGGTTGCTTCCCTTTTAGAGTGGTGTGACCACTGAACTTTAACCATGGGAATGAGCTTATGTCTTAACCTTCTGGTATCCTTGGCTAAGATAGCTATAGGTTTCTCTTCATATGTCAAGTTAGGTTCCAACTATATGTCTTCCAAAACAATAGCATGCTTTGTGTCTAATAGTCACTTCTTAAGCATACTGATGTGAAAAATGTTATCAACACTTGACATGCTTGGTGGTAGAGCTAACCTGTATGCCACTTTGCCAACTCTGTCCAGGATCTTATATGGACCTATATATCTTGGAGCTAAGTTGGTTCTTCTGTCAAATTTGATAGTGCCTTTGGTTGGAGCTATTTTCAGCCAAGTGCTATAGCCAACCTCAGACTCAAAGTCTCTCTTCCTTCTATTCATAGAGGTCATGCTTGTTTCATTGCCTACCTTTAATCTTTCTTGAATCTTCTTGATCCTGGCAGTAGTTTCCTTAATGATTTTGGGACCCAACTCTAGCCTATTTGAGGCTTCCAACTGACAATGGGGTGTCATGCACCTTCTTCCATATAATGCTTCATAAGATACCATGCCAATGGTGCTCTGATAACTATTGTTATAGGAAAATTCCACCAATGCCAACTGTTGGTCCCAATCACCCTTGAAATCCAACACATAACTCCTGAGCATGTCTTCAAGTATTTGTATCACCCTTTCAGTTTGCCCATTAGGCTAAAGCTGATAAGTAGCACTTTGCTGGATTTTGGTACCTAGTGCTCTGTGAAAAACACTCCAAAACCAAGTTGTAAATCTTGGATCCATATCAGATACAATGAAATTTGGTATTCCATGTAGTCTCATTATCTCTTGGATATACATCTGAGCCAACTTCTCTAGGGAATCTATGAGTTTCATAGGTAAAAAGTTGACACATTTGGTTAGCCTATACACAATGACCCAGATTGTATCATGCCTTAATTTGGTCATAGGCCACCCAGTCAAAATGTCCACAGTTATGTTGCCCCGCTTCCTCACTAGTATAGGTAGAGTTTGTAAGGTACCAACTGGGTTTTGGTGCTCTACCTTTACCCTCTGGCATATGGCACATTTGGAGACATAAGTAGTCATCTCTCCCTTCATGTTTGGCCACCAGAAGTGAGTCTTGAATTCTTTATACATTTTGTCACTTCTTGGATGTATGTTCAACTTGCTTGCTTGAGCTTCTTCAACCCTGAGCTTTGGTCCTTTAGGCACATAGATTCAGTCCCTGAAGTATAGTAATCCTTGCTTGTGGGCAAAGGATTCATACAAGGAACCTTTTTCCTCTCCTAATATCCTTTTCAAAATAGGATCTATCTCCTGTGCCTTTCTGACCTCTTCAATCCATCCTGATTAGATTGTCATGGCGTAGATTTTGGCTTCCTCCCACTTATGCCATTTATGCCATAGGCATAGAAGACAATTATGCTCATCATGATCAGCTATGGATCCTCCTTTTAGAAGACCCGTGTACTTCCTAGTTAAGGCATCTACCACAAGATTGCCTTTGCCCTGTGTGGACTTTATACTATAATCATAGTCCTTGATGTACTATAACCATCTCATTTGCCTTATGTTCAACTCTTTTTGAGTGAAAAAGTATTTTAGTCCTTTATGGTCAGTGTGGATCACAAAGGAACTACCCATCAAGTAGTGTCTCCATTGCTTTAAAGCTAAAATCACTGCTGCCAGCTCTAGGTCATGGGTAAGATAATTTTGCTCATGGGGTCTCAACTTCCTTAACCCATAATTCTTACCACCTTACAAAATGGGAGAATTACAAGTGTGTCATAATGGCTAAAAACCATTATATTGTGTAATTCTCACCATAATGATTAAAGTGTGGGGGGTAAAATCCATGATCAACACCTCCTTAAAAGTGTTCCAAGTTGGTAACTTGGTCCTGAAGAAAAGCCTTAAGGGTTGCTTGTTTGTCACGCAACCTATGGACATTTTTGTAAGGTTTTGGAAATTTGGGTACTCAATTGCAAAACTCTCAAGAACGAAACTTGGAGAGTTATGGGAAGGATAGAAATTATATGAAAGTGCTATTGGAGGACCAAATTACTCATGGAAGACAAGTTTGGGCAAAGGAAACACTAAAGGCAGTAAGGACCTAAATGTCCTAGTGTAAACCTTAAGGTGTTCAAGCTTTTGACTTAAGTCTAAGGGTGGAATTGTGGGGTTATCCCACCATGGGGGAGGCAGCCAAGACTTGATAATTAGTCAAAAATGTTCGGCACATGTGGACCAATGAGTTTAAGACAAAGAAACCATAATTAGTGAGAAGGAAACTGACATAAAGCAAGGTTAAGCTTGTTTAAGTGTATTTTGTGCCCTTAAGCTCATTTAAGGCCATTTAAGTGGCCAAATCACTTATCCCTCTCTCATTTTCGTCCTCCCCTAGACCAAGAACACATCCATACTTCCTCCATAGCCACCGCACCTTCAAACTTGCAATTGATTGAAATTGAAGGCAAAAGGAAGCAATTGGAAGCAAACCAGAGCTATTTCTTGGATACTTCAAGGATCAAGCTTGATTTTTAGCCTACCCACTTTGGTAACAATTCTCTTGCTCTCATGGGTTGTTTTCTATATTTTCAAACATCCATGGAGCTATGGCTAAGCTTGGAAGAGAGCCATGAGCTTGATGAACCAAGCTTATTGAGAGGAGTGCACTTATTGAAGGTTTTGTGACCGATTGCCAAGTGCACAAAAATGGAAGTAAAATGAGGGTTTCTAGAGCCCAAAGTTAGTACTAACTAGTGTTAAAATCCTCGTAAGACCAAGCATTATCTTGAGGAGGGCTGCCATAGTGATTTGGTTATGTTTATTATGTGTTTTATGGACTAACCTATGGTGTATGTTGCTGCCACATTTCATGTGTTTGTTGTTTGTGTTTGGCTGCTGCATTTGGTTGCTACATCTTGTATATATGCATTGTGGTTTTTGTGTTTTCGTGTCTTTGGATTCAGGTTTTAATGATGGTTACATTGGCTAGTGAATCCAAGTGCTACCCTTACTAAGTTTCTCAATGTAACTTACTCCCCTCAATTCTGTCATTTCAGGTCCAGCTGAAAGATTACCTTCAAACTAACCTTTGTGGTTTGATTATTAATCTTAAATTTCAGGTACATGAACTTCCATATGTCTAGTTATGATCTGGAAGGTTTGGTGATTTTAGGAGCACATTTGGTATTTTTAATGGTGGTACTTATTGTGTTATGCAGCAGCTGTCCAGCATCCTGTTCTTGAGTCCATTGTGTCTCAGGCACCCCTGTAACTTAGGGTGTGTATTTAGCTGAGTTAAGACCATTATGTAGTGCATGTATGCATGTAAATGTAGTGTATGTAAGATGAGACAAGTATGTGAAAATTTGAGTAATGTTTTGGCTATGTAAGTGATGTGGTGCAAAGCTGCCTAAGTGTGAATGATAGGCTGCTTACTTGTAAATTCTGTTTTAGCCACATAAAGTTGCTAGATGCAAGAGAATGTAATTCCTATGTGTAATGGACATATATGGGATATCTTTGGAGGGTTTGCCCCTTGTGAATGAAGTGTTTGCATGGTTTGGAAAAATTGTATGGGCAAAATGGTCCAAAACTTGCCAGAATTTTGACTCTTGACCTAAAGTTTAATATCTCCCTGTGTAGAAGGAATCTTAGTATGAAATTTTGACCACACCTAGAAAAAATCGAGAGGATGAACTGGGATTTGGAATTTCTGAATTCAGAGCACTGTAGCGAAAGAGAAGACATTGCAAAGTTGGCTAAGTTACTGTTTATTTGGTCAGAATTTTGTAACCAACTTCAAAAATCCATAACTTGGTCCATAGGTGGGCTATTGATGTAAAAAAAAATTCCTTGGTTTTATCTAAGTATCTACTTGGTAATGGAGTAAATAAAACATGGGGGTATGTGGCTATAATGATACAGTTTATTCATGGAAGTTACAGGTGCAGTGGCTGGTCACTAGAACTTAACAAGATTGCCTAATGTGTGGTAGCCAAGATTAAGATGTATGCTAGTGTTTTCCTTCTTTGCTGCAATGGTACGAATGAAATGTGAATATGTGTGTGATGGTTGGACCAATATGCATGTGTTTACATAGTGCCCAAGAGGGCCACTTGGGTATGCACACTAAGGGTAGTGTTCTGATGGCCTACAGAACATTACCAATCTTGGGAGTTTAAATGCACAATTTTGGCACCATAATTGGACTACCTCGGAGTGGTTAACAATAAGCAATGACATTTCTGTCTTGGATAAGTACACAACCTAAACTAGATCTAGATGTGTCTGTATAGATGGTGTAGGGCTTGCTTGGATAAGGAAGAATCAATACTGGAGCTTCAATCAACTTATTCTTGTGCTTGTGGAAACTCCTTTCATACTTCTCATTCCACTCAAACATTTGACCTTCTTGGTCAGATGAGCAAGACTTGAGGCAATCATGGAAAAACTTGATACAAATCTTCTGTAGTATCCAGCTAATCTTAGAAAACTTCTAATTTCCTTTACAGTCTTTGGTCTTTCCCATTCTTGCACTGCATTGACCTTTTCAAGGTTTACCTAAGGTATTGTGTATCAACAATGTGTCCTAGGAAAGACACTTTCTTTGTCTAGAATTGGCACTTGGATAACTTGGCATAAAGTTGAGGTTCTAAAAGGGTCTTTAAGATAATCTTCAAATGGTGATCATGTTCATTTTCATCCTTGGAATACACTAAGATGTCATCAATGAACACAACCACAAATTTGTCCAGATGTGTTCTGAACACCCTATTCATCAGGCCCATGAAAGCAACTGGGGCATTAGTCAAACCAAATGGCATGACTGTATACTTGCAACTAAAAGTATCCAGATCTCAAGTCTATCTTGAAGAATATCTTTGCTTCCTTGACTTGATCAAATAGATCTTCAAACCTAAGGAGTGGATACTTGTTCTCAATACTCACTGCATTGAGCTTTTTGTAGTAATGCGTACTCTCAATGATCCATCCTTCTTTTTCACAAAGAGAATTGGAGCTCCCCATGGTGAAACACTTGGCCTTATGAAACCTTTTTCAATAAGTTCATCAAGTTGTTTCTTGAGATTATTCATCTCTATGATAGGCATTATGTTAGGAGGAATGGATATTGGACTAGCTCCTGGTTGCGTCTTGATTTCAAACTCAATCTCTGTTTGTGGTGGAATACCTGGCAGGTCTTTAGGAAAGACTTGTGGAAAGTCTCTCACTATAGGTATTCTATCCACTTATTCTTTAGAGCATAATTCATTAAATGCATAATAGTAATCTTGCTCAGAAATCATAGGTATTTCATCTAATACCTTTAGTTCCATGCCATGCATTTCATACACTAATTCCTTAGAATTCACTAATGCATGCACTTGACCATCAGGCAATGTTATTTGCATCTTAGCGCAATCAATTCTTATGTTATGCATAGCAAGCCAATTCATACCTAGAACTATATCATACTTAAGAATGTCCAACACTAGCAGATTAGTCATAACCTTAGTCTTTCCTACTACTAGCTCACAATCCCTAGCTTGGTCATCAGTGAAAAGACATTGACTACCTACTGTTTTCACTAAGGATATCCTAGGCATGATTTCAGTAGGAAAATTCATGGCATCAACAAATTTCCTAGCCACTACAGACACAGATGCACCAGTATCAAATAGAACACTAACAGGCATACCATTAAGGTAAATGTTACCTCTTTGTCCTCCTCTCTACTATGATGTCTCTGGCCTTCCTACTTGGAACACTATGCCAGCTCTTTGCATTAGAGGCCTTTGCACTAGAAGAACTGGTCGCTGATGTCCCTTCCTGGGTACTGCCTCTTTGGGTCCTACTTTAGTAGGTCTCAGTAGACCTTGGTCTTCTGACCTTCTTTTGTTACCATCTCACAAAAATGGGAGAATTACAAGTATGTCATAATGGCTAAAAACCATTATGTTGTGTAATTCTCACCATGGTAATTGAAGTCTAGGGGGTAACAGGCATGATCAACACCTCCTTAAAAGTGTTCCAAGTTGGTAACTTGGCCCCCAAGAAAAGCCTTAAGGATTGTTTGTTTGCCAAGCAACCTATGGACATTTTTGTAAGGTTTTGGAAATTCGGGTACTCAATTGCAAAAATCTCAAGAATGAGACTTCGAGAGTTATGGGAAGCACATGAATAGTATGAAAGTGCTATTGGAGGACCAAATTGTTCATGGAAGACAAGTTTGGAAAAAGGAAACACTAAAGGCATTAAGGACCTAAATGTCCTAGTGTAAACCTTAAGGTGTTCAAGCTTTTGACTTAAGTCAAAGGGTGGAATTATGGGGTTATCCCATTATGGGGGAGGCAGCAAAGACTTGATAAATAGTAAAAAATGTTGGGCATATATGTACCAACAAGTTTAAGTCAAAGAAACAATAATTAGTGAGAAGGAAAATGACATAAAGCAATGTTAAGCTTGTTTAAGTGTGTTTTGTGCCCTTAAGCTCATTTAAGGCCATTTAAGTGGCCAAATCACTTAAGCCTCTCTCATTTTCATCCTCCTCCAGCCCAAGAACACAGCCACACTTCCTCCATAGCCACCACACCTTCAAACTTGAAATTGATTGAAATTGAAGGCAAAAGGAAGCAATTGGAGGCAAACTAGAGGTATTGCTTGGATGCTTCAAGGATCAAACTTGATTTTCGGCCTACCCACTTTCGTAGGGTTTCTCTTACTCTCATGGGTTGTTTTCTATATTTTGAAGCAACCATGGAGCTAGGGCTAAGCTTGGAAAAGAGCCATGAGCTTGATGGGAGTGCACTTATTGAAGGTTTTGTGACCTAGTGTGATGTGCAAAATGATGGCAGTGATATGAGGGTTTCTAGAGCCCAAAGTTAGTGCTAACTAGTGTTAAAATCCTCCTAAGCCAAGCATTAGCATGAGGAGGGTTGCCATAGTGATTTGGTTATATTTATTACATGTTTTATGGACTAATCTATGGTTATTGTTGCTGCCGCATACTTGTGTTTGTTGTTTGTGTTTGGCTGCTGCATTTGGATGCTCTATATTGGATATTTGCGTCATGGTTTTTTTGTGTTAGTGTCATTGGATGCAGGTTTTAATGATGGTCACTTGCCTATTGAATCCAACTGTTACCCTTACTAAGTTTCTAAATGAAACTTACTCCCCTCAATTCTGTCATTTCAGGTCTAGCAAAAAGATCACATTCAAACTGTTACCCATTATGGGGTAATCCAGTTCTGGTGCCAAAACTATGCATTTAAACTCCCAGGATTGGTATGTCCTATAAGTCACTAGAACAATGCCCCTAGTGTACTTACTCAAGTGACCTTGTTGAGCACTATGTAAATACATGCATATTGGTCTAACCATAACACACATATTCAAATTTATGAACACCATGGTAGCTAAGAAAGAAAACACTAGCACAACAAGTCTTAGTTTTGGCTTCCACGTGTTAAGCATTCTTACTAGGTTAAAAAATTCCAGCCACTTCACCCAAACTTCCTCCAATAAACTGTATCATTCTAGCCATGTGAAAGTTGGGTTTCGGGAGCCAAGCAGCGCAGCGGAATCTAACCGAAACCCTCTAGGATCCAAGTGAAATGGGGTAAACTGGGTGTTCAAAAATTTTCATACCTAATTTTCGGTTGAGATCTCTTACTCAAGTATAGAGTCGAATCACAAAACTTGAACAGTTGACATGTTCAAGCTCTCTATGGTATCCACACGAGCCTTTCGGGATCACCACACTTCCACCGTGTCCCGGCAGATGCGTTTCTTTTACACTCGCAATGCTAGCTTGCGTCCTCCAAAGAATTGCAAGAGAATAGTGCAGCTGTCCTTTTAGGAGGCCAGGGCAAGGAGACCTACGAATTTCTCACTAGAAGTTGTATTTATAGTGAGACTCAACTTCTAGGCCTAATGGGTTTCAAAGCCTTAATCCAATTAGGCTTTAATTTCGGGCTTAATAATGGCTCAACTATTTGGCCCATTATTAATACTAAATTATTGTGAAACCAAAACCCGAATTATTAACCCATGCACTCTAATGATCCAAATAGCTCTATGTGTGCAACCCACTAGGCTCTTACCACGTTGGCAATGATCATAAATCACATTTATGATCATAAGCAATGAGCGGTGTCTAGCAACACATCATTGCTACCCAAGTGACAAGATTGTCGATGATTCGACTAAACCTTTATGATCATCACCGATATATGCCATTGTCCCTTTGTCTAAGATATCAAGACTAAGCACGAGACATGGAATGTGTCACTCTCGTATAGCCTAACCATTGGTTTCTTTATTACCAAGTAGATCAACTTAAACTGATGACATTGATATCGTATACCAACTCATCCAAGCATGGCCATGCATTTTTCTAAGTCTTACTCTATCAAGGGGCCCGAAGATATCACTCCCATTACATAGGAGGGACAAATCCCATCTTGATCATACAAATCCCTCCGCATGATATGTGACATACCCAATGACCTTTTTCAAGTTCACTCAGTTACGAGCAACAAAGGAAAGTATCAAAGTATGTGACTCACATTTAGGGAACCTTAATGATATGTGACATACCCAATGACTACATATACCATGATCACTATGAGAATCACTTATGACACACATATAATGATTCATGTAGTGTTCTCATGGTGGGTCTGTCCAGTACACAAGTTCTCCAACTTGTACCCATTTGCAGAGTACATATCTCATATTAGTCTCCACATATGCTAGTCCTTATATATTATTGCAATCCGCTCCACAATAATACTGGACTAGGGACATTTGAGAATATCATTATTCTTGTGTTACAGTTATGTTTGTTAAGTTACGCAGAAACAAAACAACAAACATAATTGCTGGATTAATGCCTTAATAAAATATCATGACTCAATGTGAAAAAATACAATCATCTCATGATTGGCCTTTTGGGCACAACACTAACAATCTCCCACTTGCACTAAAAGCCAATCATCCATGTATCTAATACCGATGGACCTAGAATGGCTATCATGCTTCTGCTGCGTAAGGGGCTTTGTCAGTGGATCAGCAATGTTGCTGTCTGTCGAAGTCCTGCATATCCTTACATCACCCCTCTCGATGATCTCCCTGATGAGATGATAGCGTCGGAGTATGTGTTTGGATCGCTGGTGAGATCGAGGTTCCTTAGCCTGTGCGATTGCTCCATTGTTGTCACAATAGAGCTCTATCGGGTCGGCAATGCTTGGAACCACTCCAAGTTCAGTGATGAACTTCTTGATCCAAACTGCCTCCTTCGCAGCATCAGAGGCGGCAATGTACTCAGATTCTGTTGTAGAGTCAGCTACTGTCTCTTGCTTTGAACTCTTCCAGCTCACAGCACCACCACCAATACAAAACACATAACCAGATTGCGATCTAAAATCATCCTTATCGGATTGGAAGCTTGCATCGGTGTAACCCCTTACAACGAGCTCATCTTCACCTCCAAAGACCAAGAATGCATCCTTAGTCCTTCGTAAGTACTTAAGGATGTTCTTAACAGCTGTCCAGTGACTCTCACCGGGGTTCGATTGGTACCTACTCATCATGCTTAAGGCATATGAGACATCAGGATGAGTACATATCATGGCATACATGATAGATCCAATTGCTGAAGCATATGGAATCTTACTCATGCGCTCTCTCTCCTCGGGTGTACTCGGACACTGAGATCTAGAAAGAGTTATACCATGTGACATGGGCAAGAATCCTTTCTTGGAATCTTGCATGCTAAACCTCTTTAGCACCTTGTCAATGTATGTACTTTGACTTAGGCCAAGAAGCTTTCTAGATCTATCTCTATAGATCCTGATGCCTAACACATAGGCTGCTTCACCCAAGTCCTTCATAGAGAAACATTTCCCCAGCCAAGTCTTCACAGACTGTAGCTCAGGAATGTCATTCCCGATGAGTAGTATGTCATCTACATACAACACCAAGAAGACAATAGCGCTCCCACTAACCTTCTTGTAGACACAAGGTTCATCTTCATTTTTGATAAAACCAAACTCTTTGATTGCTTCATCAAAACGAAGATTCCAACTTTGAGAAGCTTGCTTCAGTCCATAAATGGACCTTTGCAACTTGCACACTTTATTGGCATTCTCAGGAGTGACAAAACCCTCAGGTTGTGTCATGTAAACATCCTCAAGTAGCTTTCCATTTAGGAATGCAGTTTTGACATCCATTTTCCATATCTCATAATTATAGTGTGCAGCAATAGCAAACAAATTTCGGATGGATTTAAGCATAGCAACTGGTGAAAAGTTTCATCATAGTCAATACCATGAATTTGCTTGAAACCTCTTGCAACCAATCGTCCTTTAAAGGTAATCACATTACCATCCATGTCAGTTTTCTTCTTGAAAAACCATTTGCACCCTATGGGTTTTACCCTTTCAGGTGGGTCAACTAAACCATAACCTGTGTCAGCTCTGGCTTTTCTCTCAAGTTACAGCTATTTAGGTAGGCAACTCCTTGCCAATTGCATCCCATGCAACTCTTGGATAGTTGGGTGAACAACACTTGTCCAAGCTCATCTCATGAACTTAAGCCCAACTCTATGCCTCTAAGTCCCTAATCCTATTAGGATTACTTAGTTAAGTCGAACCCAAAGTTAGCAGTTTGGATATCACTATTATCCCATCGCGCCTTACCAACATGAACATAGGTGCTTTGTTTTGGCAAACCCACCTAATGTTGATCAAAGTCTTGACGAGTGCCAACATTTGGAAGGCATCACATTTAATGACTTAATATTTGTTTGAGGGATTTTTCTTTTGATCTCACCAATTTATTATCTCCGGTTGTCTTATACATGCATCACATACAAATATAAAACATGCATCTCATGCTTACAAGAAATAAACGTGACATGGTTATAGCCCAAACTATGCGATATTTTCAAGCCAATGAGAATATCATAAAAGCCTATGAAAAGAAAAGGGTCTTCACAAGCTCCTTCTCTTCCTTTCTTGGTTGCCTTTTTGTTGTCACCTCCTTGGACATACCACCTTGGATGATCCCATAATGTAGCATTACATCAATAATAGAAACCTTGAGTTATACTTGAGGGGAGTAAGGTGACAAGAGAATGTACAACGAGAGTAACAAGAGAAGGCACGACTCGCAGGCCGTATTTACAAGTACAACCACTCAAGGGCTATAACCATGCACCTTGCTTGAAACACCAATCTGCATATCATGTCAAATCTCATTCAACAAAAATGTATGCCAATTGACGTGCGTTGATTAACCAGTTTTTATTTAAGTGGCACTTCGCATACGGCGGTCTTGCTGGCCAGTCAGCGGGCAGTGCTTCCGCACGAGCCTCTCGGAATCACCACGCTTCCACCGCGTCCCGGCAGATGTGTTTCTCTTGCACTCGCAGTGCTAGCTTGTGTCCTCCAAGGAATTGCAAGAGAAGAGTGCGGCTGTCCTTTTGGGAGGCTAGGGCAAGAAGACCTTCGAATTTCTCACTAGAAGTTGTATTTATAGTGAGACTCAACTTCCAAGCCTAATGGGTTTCAAAGCCCTAATCCAATTAGGCTTTAATTTTGGGCTTAATAATGGCTCAACTGTTGGGCCCATTATTAATACGAAATTATTGTGAAACCAAAACCCAAATTATTAGCCCATGTACTCTAATGATCCAAATAGCTCATGTGTGCAACCTAATAGGCTCTTACCACGTTGGCAATAATCATAAATCACATTTATGATCATAAGCAATGAGCGGTGTCTAGCAACACATCATTGCTACCCAAGTGACAAGATTGTCGATGATTCGACTAAACCTTTATGATCATCACCGATATATGCCATTGTCCCTTTGTCCAAGATATCAAGACTAATCACGAGACATGGAATGTGTCACTCTCGTATAGCCCAATCTTTGGTTTCTTGATTACCGAGTAGACCAACTTAAGCTAATGACATTGATATCGTATATCAACTCATCCGAGCATGGCCATGCATTTTTCTAAGTCTTACTCTGTCAAGGGGCCCGAAGATATCACTCCCGTTACATAGGAGGGACAAATCTCATCTTGATCATACAAATCCCTCCGCATGATATGTGACATACCGAATGACCTCCTTCAAGTTCACTCAGTTACGAGCAACAAAGGAAAGTATCAAAGTATGTGACTCACATGTAGGGAACCTTGATGATATGTGACATACCCAATGACATACCCAATGACTACATATACCATGATCACTATGAGAATCACTTATGACACACATATAATGATCCATGTAGTGTTCTCATGGTAGGTCAGTCCAGTACACAAGTTCTCCAACTTGTACCGATATACAGACTACATATCTCATATTAGTCTCCACATATGCTAATCGTTATGTATTATTGCAACCCGCTCCACAATAATACTAGACTAGGGACATTTGAGAATATCATTATTCTAGGGTTACAATTATGTTTGTTAAGTTATGCAGAAACAAAACAACAAACATAATTGCTAGATTAATGCCTTAATAAAATATCATGACTCAATGTGCAAAAATACAATCATCTCATGATTGGCCTTTTGTATCATCCCTGTTTTATTTGATCCATTATCAATTAGAGACTTAGATCAAACCACGGAATTTTATTTTACATCAATAGCCCACCTATGGACCAAGTTATGGATTTTTGAACTTGGTAACAAAATGCTGACCAAATGAACAGTACTTAGCCAACTTTGAAACATCGTATCTTTGGCTACAGGGCTCCAAATTCAGAAATTCTAAATCCCAGTTCAACCTCTAGATGTGCTCTAGGTGTAGTAAAAATTTCATACCAAGATTCATTCTACACAGGGAGATAATGAACTTTGAGTGTATAGTCAAAATTCTGATCACTTTATGACCATTTTGCCCATACAAAATTTTATAAGCATGCAAACACTTCATTCACAAAGGGTAAGCCACTCAAGGCTATTCCATACATGTCCAAGAAACCTAGGAATTACATTCCCTTATAGCTAGTATCTTTGCATAGCGAATACCAAAATTTACAAACAACCAGCCTGTATTGCACACTTAGGCAGCCTGTGCATAGCATCCTGATACATAGCAAAACAGCCCGCAAATGTTCACATGCATTGTCCAAAATTTAAATGCATTACATGTACATGCATCCATGCACTACATGATATTATTAACTTAGTTGAAGCACACACCCTAGTTACAGGGGAGCTTTAGACACATTGCACTCCAAAAATAGAATGCTAGACAGCTGCTGCATAACACAATAAACACCATCACTAAAAATACCAAATGTGCTCTTAAAATCACCAAAATTTCCAGATCATAACTAGACACATGGAAGTTCATGTACCTGAAATTTCAGATTAAAACTCAAATTAAAATGGTCATTTTGAATGTGATCCTTTTGCTGGACCTGAAATGGACAGAAAGGGGGTAAGTTTCTTGAATGAAACTTAATAAGGGCTTATCAATAAAATATTCAAACTCCAGTCATATAAATGAAATCCAAAGACATTAAAACACAAAAATACAGTACAAATACACAAACACAGCCGATCCAAATGCACAAACAACACAGCAACAAACAAATGTAATGCTGGCAGAAATAAACACATTAGGGTTAGTTCAAAAACAATCAAATAAACATTATGTAATCAATGTGGAAGCCTTGATCAAGCTAATGATTGGACTTAGGAGATTAATTGCTCTTAGTTAGTACTAACTTGGGCTCTAGAAATCCCTATAAACACTACCATCTTAGTGCATGAAAAGCAGTAAGGCTGGAACCTTGTTCATGCACTCTCCCTTAGCCCATACTTGGTTCCATGAACTTTTTTGCTCTCTTCCAAGCATGATATTAGCTTCATGGATATTTGACCATCATCTCAGGATAGTAAACAACCTTGAAACATGAAGATAAAACCCTTACCTAAGC
>SMDT01000086.1:0-216734 GCA_005392925.1 Aquilaria sinensis
AAATAAGGATGGACCCCGAAGACGAGGAGAAGACCGCCTTCATCACCGAGGGCGGAACGTATTGTTACACTAGGATGCCCTTCGGGCTCAAAAATGCAGGAGCCACTTACCAGAGGTTGATGAGTAAGGTCTTCAGTGACCAAATAGGGAGAAACATGGAAGTCTACGTCGACGACATGATAGTCAAGAGCAAGCTGTCTAACGACCATGTCGCAGATCTAGAGGAAACTTTCCACCAGCTCAGAACCTTCGGGATCCGCCTTAATCCCGAAAAGTGCATCTTCGGAGTGACCTCGGGAAAGTTTCTTGGGTACATGGTATCAGAAAGAGGCATTGATGCTAACCCGGAAAAAATCAGGGCTCTGCTCGAATTCCGAACTCCCGTCACAATAAAAGATGTGCAGAGACTCACTGGAAGGATAACCTCTCTTAGTAGGTTTATTTCCAGATACGGAGATCGGTGCCGAGCATTCTTCAAAGTCCTCACTAAGGCAGTAAAAAAGGAAGGCAACCTCGGAAGTGATGATCATCCTTGGAACGAAGACTGCCAAAAGGACTGGGAAGAACTCAAACTCTACTTAGCACGTCTACCCACTTTGTGACAGCCTCGCGAGGGAGAGCCCCTCGTATTATACCTCACTGTCACAGAAAAAGCAGTAAGCCCGGTCCTCGTGAAAGAGGAAGGGCCGAAGCAATGGCTGGTCTATTATGTAAGCAAGTCCCTGCACGGGGCCGAAGTCAGGTATTCTTTGCTGCAAAAAGCTATATATGCCTTGGTGCTAGCAGGAAGGAGGCTGCGACCATATTTTCAGGCTCACCCTATCATCGTCCGAAGCAGTCTACCTCTGCGGGATGTCATGAGAAAAGTTGATCATTCAGGAAGGCTCTCCAATTGGTGCATAGAGCTTAGCGAACATGACATTACTTATGAACCTCGGAAAGCCATAAAAGCTCAGGCCTTGGCAGACTTCATTGCCGAAGTGCCCACCGCTGAGGACAGCCATCCAGATCCCAGCGAAGGTGAGCCAGAATGGACTTTGTATGTTGACGGAGCCTCGGGGTCTGAACACCAGGGCACTGGGGTAATTATCAGAGGTCCTGAAGGTCTAGAAGTAATGAAGGCCATCAAGTTCAGCTTCAACGTCACCAACAATGTGGCCGAGTATGAAGCTCTCATAGCAGGATTGCGCCTAGCCAGAAAAATTGGTGTAAGAAACTTAAAAGCCCACAGCGATTCCCTGCTGGTAGTTCGGCAAACAGCAGGGGATTATGGGGCGAAGGACCCGACCTTGGCAAAATACCATGAACTGGTAGCAAAGCTTATCCGGGAGTTCGACACCGTACGAATCAAAAATGTGCCTCGTCGAGATAACGCCGAGGCAGATTGCTTGGCAAAATTGAAAACGTGCACCGAGGTACTAAACAGCCCGAGCATCACAGTGCTGAGCATAGTAACTTCGGGAAAAGGCTGGAAAGATCCGATAAAAAGATATCTCGCAACCAATGCGCTCCCCGAAGACCCCAACGAAGCGGCAAAGGTGCGAAGACGCTCCGGTCGTTTCTTCCTGATTGGAGAAGAGTTATATCGGCAGGGATATGCAAATCCATTGCAGAGGTGTGTTGGCGAAGAGGATACTGAAATGATCCTCGAAGAAGTTCACGAAGGCGCTTGTGGTTCGCACGTTGGAACTGACGCCCTCGCAGCAGTAATACTTCGGCAAGGATACTTTTGGCCTACTCTAAGAAAGGACGCTAGGCAGTTCGTCCGGAAATGTGGAAATTGCCAAAGACACGCGAGTATCCAGAGGACACCCTCGGAAATGGTAACTTCGGCTGACTATCCCTGGCCCTTCGCAGTTTGGGGCATAGACCTCATTGGGCCACTCCCAACAGCGCCTGGAGGCGTGAAGTTCTGCGTAGTTGCAGTAGACTATTTCTCTAAATGGGTCGAGGCGGAACCCTTGGCGACTATCTCGGCAAAAGATATGCAAAAGTTCGTATGGAAGAACATTGTATGCAGATTTGGCATACCGAGGGTACTAGTAGCCGACAATGGGCCCCAGTTTACAGACAAAGGGTTCCAAGAATTTATCAACAACCTCGGAATAAAAATGCACTTCGCCCCAGTAGCTCACCCCCAAAGCAATGGGCAAGTAGAAGTATCCAACAGGACTATCAAAGATGGTCTGAAAAAGAGACTGGGGGAAGCAAAAGGGAAATGGCCGGGAGAGCTCCCAAGTGTGTTATGGAGCTACCGAACAACACCCCGAAGAGCCACAGGGGAAACACCTTTTTCACTTGTTTTCGGTACAGAGGCTATCATCCCAGTCGAGGTAGTGCAGCCATCGGTGCGAGTGCAAGTGTTCGATGAAAGGGGAAATGACCTCGGCCTGAGAACCAAGCTTGACCTCGTCGGCGAACACAGAGAAATAGCCGAGCTGAGGAGAAAAGCTTTTCAGCAAAGAGTGGCCGCGGCTATAAACTTGCGCGCCAGGCCAAAAGGAATAAAGAAAGGAGACCTCGTTCTCCGAAAGGCTGAATTTGGACCCCGAAGGCCATCCCACGGGGTACTTCGCGCAAATTGGGAAGGACCTTATCTGGTACTTGCCGAAGTGCGAAAAGGGGTTTACAAGCTCGGCGATGCCGGAGGCATAGAGTTAAACAATACATGGCATTCGGACGCCTTGAGAAAATTCTATGCTTAAGATTTCGGTGAGAAGATTGTATTGTACAGAAAAATTTCTAAGTACAAAAGTTCCTTAGCCAAAAATCTTGAGCATGAGTTATACAAGTCTGAATTTCGCGAAAGTGACCACTGACATAAGCGAAGATATGATTTTCCGAAGTCCCTTGAGCAAACGTGTTCGGAACAATGGGAAATGAAAAATCTCACAAAGGACTTAGCCAAAATTCTTGAGCATAAGTTGTACAAGTCGGAATTTCACGAAGAAGATCACCGTATTTTCCGAAGTCCCTTGAGCGAACATGTTCGGGACAATGGAAAATGAAAAATTTTACAAAAAGACTTAGCCAAAATTTTTAAGAAAGAGTCTTTATTGAGATGGATCTGCTTACAAAGAAGAAAGCTCGCCAAAAGAAGAAATACAAAAAACAAGAAAAAGAAGGCAAAGGACCCTAAAACAAACTAAGGAATCTCGGCGTCTCGGGAGCCACAGCTCCTGCGTCATTTTCCACCACCTTCGGCGCAGGGAAAGAAAGGGGCAAGTTCAGGTGCTTGATTTTTGACCAAGACCACCGAGGCCCCTCGGGAATGTTTAGGGCCTCCAAGAAAGAGAGGTCTAGATCTGGGAACCTCTAAAGCACTTGGTGACGAACGAGGCATGTTAGGCACCTCCTAAGTGCTTGGCTTAGGCCAAGGAAAACAAGGAAAATAAGAGAAAACAGAAAGGGAGAGTAAGAGGAACTACAGAGTCTAGTATAGTGGCCTATGTGTAAAGCTGGAGACTGTAGGGCTTATTTGAACATAGGAACTATACTAGAGAAAAACAGACAGAAAACAGAGAAAGGGGATCAAATTGTACTTTGAGATGGGTGGTGCAATTTAATCCATAAACTTAAGGTTGGCATTTTCGGCCATGCAAACTTTTTTGGTGGCTAGTGCAAGACTAGACCAATTATGGGAGACAACCATGATTACTAGTCAAAATCTTGTCTACCACTAAAGTACTATTCACTAGTTCCTAGTTAAACTAACTAGTCTTTATTTTAGTTACATGGCCGGTTATGCATGGGTGTTTATGACATCTTGGTACTTGTGTTTGTTGCTAGCTTGGCATTATGGGCCATGTTGGGCTTAAGTGTCCATTTTAACACAAGTTTAAGTGGCGGCCTTGTGTACATGTGGAGTTGAGGGCTACATTACACCATGCAAAGAAATAGAAGTGAAAGTTAGCATTTTAGCTAACTAAAGACTTATGTCTTTCGGCCGAATCCAAGTCAAAACCATTTAGTTCATTTCGGGCTTGCCTTTGTTCTTGAATAGCCGAGAGCTTGTTCTTGAGCTCCTTCACAAATTGGTCTTGGATTCAAGGAGAATTGAGGGCGTTGAAGGATTCAAGCTTGGAGAAGAGTGTTTCGGCTCTTGTTTGCTTGGAATCAAAGGTTGTTCTTGAAGATTGAAGAAAGGCCGAGCCAAACTAAGCTAGGTTTAAGGTAATCTTGTTATCTTCCTTGAATCCATGGTATTTGCTTCCATGAACAAGGATTTAAGTGCTCAAATGTTGTTAAACTAAGTGAATTGAGCATTGTTTATGTTGATGTGGAAAACCTAGTCTTGGCCGAATATGTTGGATGAATGAGCTTGATGTTCTTCTTCATTTTCATGGAAATTAATCCATGACTAAGTGTTGTTGTTGCCTATTTGATCTTGTGCTAAGCAATTGGAGAGGAGAACAACAAGTTGAGCAAATTTGTGTTTGGCCGAAAAGGATACTTTGAGGTAAATCATGTTCTTCTTGTGTTTACATGGCATTGATGCCATGAGTAGTGTTAGTTGATGACTTGGTGGTCATATGTTGAATTTGGAATGATGAAGAACATTAGTATGTGAAGTTGGACTATATGGCTGCGGGCTTGAAGCAATATAAATTGGTGTCCATTACTTGGATACATAGTGATGATGCCATAAAACAATAGTCATTGATGATTTGGTGTTATGTATGTTGAGTTAGTTGGTGAAAGACACTATTATGTGAAATAAGCACTTTGGCCGAAAGCTTGATATAGAGTGAAATGGTGCATTTCACTTGGTCACTTGGTAATAATGCCATGGATGATGTTCATTGATGATTAGAATATCATGTGGTATGTTAGAATGATGGGCAGCACATGTATACAAAATTGGGCCTTTGGCCGAGAGCTTAAGTGTGTATATCTTAGTGTTCTTCATGTGAGTCATGGTAGTTTAATCCATGAGTGTGTGTTGATGCCTATGTGATTGTTTTGGTAGGCATTGTGGTTGAGGAACACTCGAGCACTTGAAGCTTGGTTGTAAACCGAGAGCTATTGAGGTAGGATTCACTAACACTTGATGTTGCTTGGTAATGTGCCATGGTTCAAGTGTTTAAAGTGGCTAAGTGATGGTTAAAATCTGCCATGTGATCTTAGTTGCTTGATGGGCTTAATGATTATACTTGGTTGTATTGTTGATTAGCTAATTGACTAGTGTACATGTACTAGAAATGCAAGTAAATGTGGCCTATTTGCTTGGCATTTTGGGAGCTCCAAGTGGAAATGGTATATTGGTAATGGTTGTGTGCAATAATGCACATGAGTAGATGTATGGTTGTTAAGGCCGAGAGCTACATTGTGGAGTGTGTGTGTGTACTTGTGTGCTTTGGTGATTCCTTGTGCATGCTAACCCCATTTATGAATTAATTGTCATGGTTATCTATCTTGTATATGTATATGCTTGGTATTCTTGTCTTTGTGTTTGTTTTGCAGGTTGAGCTAACCAATTGGAGGTTAAGCTTTGAGTGAACACTCAGCTTAACTAAATAGACTCATTTGAGTTGTATATGTATATAAATGTGAATCCTACTGAGTTATACTCACTGCCCATTCCTTTATTTCAGGCAAGGACATTCGGCCTGAGTAGTGTTTGCTTGTTGTGCTTGTGTTGGCACTAATTTTGCTTAATTCCCAAGGTATGTGCCAATGTGTGCTTGGCTTGTCAATTTGGGTTCATTACAAGTCTTATTTACTTATAGTTGGCCGAGACTTATAAGTTAAGTTTGCAGGCAGTAGTTGGAGACTTGTCTAGGAGAGCTATGGATACCTGGACTGTGGCTTTGATCATAGTATTTTCCTTCATGACCATGAATCAGGCTATTGGGTTGGTGTTGCAGTGTGTGCTCTTGTATGGCATACTTAAGGTCATGTTTGACCATTAGGGGTCTTGGTATGTAATAACTTGGCCTGGACATCTTTTGGATTCATGGCATGTGTAGCCATGTTTTGGTTGCTAGGCAGACTATGGCTTTTTGTGTTTATATGTGTAGTCCTTGATGCCTAGACTTGTAGTACTTTGTTGGTTTTGTATGCCAAGTTATGTATGTACCTATGGATGACATTATGCTTGCTTATGTATGCTGGAGTTTATGGGCCAGAGTTGCCACTTTTATGTGAATGGTTATGGACTTGAACTTGTGAAATTGTTGTGCACAATTGTATGTACTTAAGTAGGCCGAGAGCATCATGCACATACAACTTGTGGTTTTTCAAAATCCTAAACCAACTTTGTGGGCTTCTTGGTTGCCATATAGGTAGTACACTTGATTGCACACCATGTATGCACTTAAAGTTGCATTAAATGTTGCCTTGCTTGTTATGCAATAAACCAAAGTAAACCTTGCTTGTTGTGCAAGTTAGGGGTATCGGGCCTTGCCTTTGCTGCAAGTTGATAGTGGATCTTGTTAAAGCCACCTGGGCCACCTCCCAGGCCTCATAACTTAAGAAAATAAGACTTAAAAGTTGCCACTACTTGCTTGGCCGAGAGCTAGAAACATAATTTTGGAGTTGGACATGTGAGATAGTTTAGAAACTCATAGGCCAGGGCCTGAGTGAGGTGTGACAAGGCAGAAGCCGTCTTGAAAACTGACCTTGGTCATTTCATCGGCTTTCTTCTTCTCGACCGCCAGCTCATCACGTTCCCTCTCCAGATAGGCAATCTCCTTCCTCAGCGCCTTCGTCTTCTTCTTCTTTGGCTCATTCTTCAAAGACTCGACCTCGGCCTAGAGCTCGGCCTTCTCGGCAAACACCGTCGCCTGGAGAGCCTAAGAATCTAACTTCTTCTTTTGATATAATTCATTCGCTGAGGTCAGCTCCGCCACCTTGGCACCGAGGTCAGAAATCTTCTGGGAGGAGTCCTTCAAAAGTTCCTCCTTCTCCTTCGCGAACTCCTCCCGAATGGCAGCGACCTCCATCTTCGCAGCTTGAGCCATCTCCGTGTTCTTGGCGGCCAATTCAGAACACTTGGCCCTAGATTTTTCTATGTGATCTAAGGCCGAGACTCGGAACGCCGCTTCCTTCGCCACCCGGACCCTGAGGAGGCCGGTGTACCCCAGCAGCTGCAAAGAAGTAAGAGCAAAAGTTAGTTAGGCAAAAAGTGGGCCAAACACTTAGAAGAAATCAAAGGGAAACAAAACAAAGGCCTGAAGTATACCTGGGCAGCGTGCTCGGAAACCTTGGCAGCGAGGGACTCATCGCTCGGGCACGCTTCGGAAACGGCCCTGAAGGAGGCCTCGGTGAGGATCCCCCTCGAGATTTGGTTGGCCATGTACGGGCAGTCGCCGGAGTACAAGTTCATGTCTTCCGTAAACGACCAAAAGGGCTCCCTCGGGATCTTCCCCTTCGGGACATGGGCATCCCGAAGAGCCCGTTTCCGGGCGTGCTCGGCTGCCCAATCCGGGTATAGCAGCTCCCCTGCACGGCAAAGCAAGAAATTTATCAAGACAAGGAACCCTTAAAGAAATAAAGGTACCACAACTTGTCTAAGAAAACGAACCTGGCGGCACCTCCGCGACGTCATCGTCGGAGTCCCGGACCTCCTCGGCAGGAATCTCCTTACCTTTACTCTTACAACGCTCCTCGGCAGAAGGGACTTCCACCAAGGCGTCCAGAAGAGCCGCCGAGGAAGAGGGACTCCGAGAAGGGGCGGCAGCGGCAACCTCGGCCGGCGGAACAGCAGCAGCAGCATCCGACTCTTCGCGCGCCTCCTCGGGAATTTCCGCTTGAGGAGGAGGCACGTCTTTCTTTGCCCGTTTGGCCACGGATGGCCCAGCCCCAGATGATTTCCGCCTTCGGGAGACGGCCTTCTTCGTCTGCTCGCCCTTCTCGGCTTGACCGAGGAAAAGGGACTTGTAGTAGGCAGCGGAGTCGTCGCCCATCTCTGAAAAAGAAAGGAAACATCAGTGTGAGTCCAAGGTAAAACTATAACAAAAGAACCCTGAGATAACTTACTCTAAAAAAAGGACTCATAAGTGACTTCCTCCCTAAGGAGTTGCACCAACCAAGAGTCTTTCCCAGCGATAGCAGGAGCCGGCATCCCGAGGTCCGTCTTGTGCTCCTTCACCACCCCTAGTTCCCGAAGAACCTCCTCGGTCATCAGTTTCCAATTGATGGGGAAGGGGTAAAGGGGGCGCGAAGGGACCTCGGAATCCCAGTCGGAGACTGCTCGGATCCGTTTGTCGAAGTCCGCGAATATGGATGCCAACTCAGGAGTCAGCATTATCCTCGGATCAACGACGTCCATCTCCAGCCTTCCCCGAGCCCACTTGGTCGGCACGTGCGACCAGGCCTCCTCCATCTTCAGAAAGAAAAACTTTTGTTGCCACCCTCGCCAGCTGTCCTTGGTGGCAAAGGTGAACATATACTTTTTGCTCCCTGATCCCCGAGGTAGCATGAAGTAAAAGCCACCCTTCGGGACCACAAAGAGCTTATAGTACTGCATGAAAAGAATAAAGTGGGGCTCTATTTTGAAAACGCCGCACATACAGAGGAAGGCGTTGAAGTAGCAGTATGAGTTCGGCGGAAGCTGATTTACGGCAATGCCATGGAATTGGCAAAAGTCGCAAATCATCTTCGGAGGAGGGTACCGAAGTCCGGCCTTCAGTTGGGCTCGGAAAACGGTAACCTCGTCGCCACGGTTCGAAAAGCTAAACTGGTCAGAACGTGGCAACCTTGTAATGGCATACGAGGGAAGAAAGAATTTGGTCTTCCATCTTTCTAATTTTTTAGAAGTGGTGCAGCAAGGGTGAGACAAAAGAGGTTGCCAGCTCTCGGGAATAGGCATGGTCGGCTGAAAAGTGATTTCGGAAAAAGGCCAAAACTGACTTCGGGAAAGCTTAAAAAGCAAAAGACTCTGGAAGTTAAAACCCACCAAATGTTTTGCCAAAATCTGGATTTGAAGACGCCGTCGCGAAAGGTTGCCGGAAAACACTCCGTCAAAGAGGATCGCCGCAAAAAGCAGGAGAAAACGTGAAAGCAGTTGAAAGCAAAAGCAGAAGCAAAAGGAGGTTATGACGGAACAGAGGTATATATAGGCCGAGGAGGGTAGGCGAACCGGCGTCATAAAGTACTCCACAAAGGCGAACAGTCGCCATAACTGCTCATTGCGCGTGAAAAGGCGCGCCTGCTGTATCCGACGCAGTCCCCGCCAATAACAAGCTGCCACGTGTCAGCCATCGCGCCAAAAGAGGGATACGCTTTCTGACACCCCTAGACCCTGGGCGCGCCGCTCCAGACTGACACGCCTGGTTACAAGACGCGACGTTACGCAGCCCTGCAAAAGGAGAGAAGTGGGTGACCTCGAAGACACCAAAGGACGGGCTATAACCGAACAGCCCATGTCTTCGGACAAAAGGTACATCTTCGGCACAGGTATTACACCCGAGGTCCCGAAGGACGCCCTGCGAAAGCCGACAAACCGAAGTTCCCACTTCGGCTTTTCGGAGGGGGGCCTGTGATAGCCGAAGGGCTATCGCCTTTCTCAGTACATACTTCCTGACGAAAACATGGTCGGGAAGCCTGGCGTCATCCGAAAGAGGCACTATCACTGACCTCGGAAGGAGCGAAGTCAGATACCACGAAGTCGGGACTTCGGCTAAAACGCTAGGCGTTTAAAAGGTATCGCCGACTCCCTCGGGGGACCAAGCGGATCGCCTTCGGGGATAAAGAACCAGCTATTGCAAGCAGGAGAGAACTTCCCCGAAGGCGGAACCCTCGAACCAGGGGACTTCCCGAACTACAAGCATAACTACCGATGAAGGTCATCTGTACCAAAGAACGACCTCGCCCAGAGGACCTCGGGAGTACGGCGTGAGCATTTAAGGAGCCTCTAACATGTCGCCCACAGGCGTTACATGCCGCCCCAAACGGCGGTCTGACACGCCGACGCCGTCCAGGTCTTGTCACGACCTGTCTCGGCTCAAGGCTCAAGGAGCCTGCAAACGGCTACTTGTCCCCTACGCCCGGAAAGACAGAGAACATCCGACCAAACACGTGTCATGATCTGAACGGGCTGAAAACTCCTATAAATACCAGGGAACAGGCCCTAGCAAAGGGATCCCCGATCCGACCCTCTCCCCCGGAGAAAATACAAACAGGCAAGGCCACCAAACCTTTTAGTGCTCCCCTTCTTTCACCTCTCAAGACACTGACTTGGGCGTCGGAGGCTCATCCCCGGAAAAAGATCCCGGGGACCTCCTGACCCTTTTTTACGAGTTTTACAGGCACACCCCTTTGGGAAACCTTCGCACCAGACGTTCTCCCTCTCAGGAAGTCCCTCCCGAAGTCACGATGTCTTCCAACGAAGATGCCGCTGGGCATCACTACTATTGGGCAAATCTTTTAGACATGGTAATTATTGGTCCTGAAATAATAGTTGATACCACAACTAAGGTTAAATTGATCCAAAAACGGTTTAAAGCAGCCAATGACCAACAGACTAAATATGCCAATCTAAGAAGAAGAGATTTGTGTTTTGAAATTGGGGACAAAGTATTTCTCAAAGTGTCACCCATGAAAGGAGTTATCCATTTCGGGCAGAAGGGTAAGTTAGCCCTAGGTATATTGGTCCCTATGAAATTTTGGAAAAGATAGGAAAGGTTGCTTGTCGGTTAGCGTTACCACTTAACCTATCCTAAGTGCATAATGTGTTTCACAATAGTCCTCTGAGAAAATGCACAGTGGAACCGGGATATGTAGTTAATCCTTCAATGGTACCCGTTCAGAAATACTTGACCTACGAAGAAAAACTCGTTTAGATACTTGATAGGCAAGTTAAGAAACTTTAAACCAAGTGGATTCCAATGGTTAAGATCCATTGATCAAACCATAGTGAAGAGGGAGCTATTTGGGAGACAGAGCAGGATATGCTGAAAAGATATCTTAGTGTTTTTCCAAAGTTGCTACGGAATTTGGAGGACCAAATTCCAGAAGAAAGGGAGAATGTTATGGCTTTCTTAGCTGAAGGCTTGCTTGAGGAAGTTAAGATGTTTGAAATTAAATTTTTAACTTTACTTCATGTTCACCTAGCAAAAATGGGTAAGTTTAGTAAAGTCCACTAAGTTCCGAGGAGATTAAGGCAATAAATGAGGTTTGGGGGCAAAATGGTAATTTTGCATCTTGAATAGTTGGGCTAGTTCCCGAGTGTTGAAAATTAGTTTTTGATAACCTAAATTTTAACTTCAACCCAAACTTAGTTGAAATAAACAAGATTTGACCAAGTTTGACTAAGGTTACTTGAAGGAGAGGACTTATTTGTAACTTTTTAAATTCTTGGATGGCTTCTTGGTTAAGAGCCTATAAAACTTGGTAAAGTGATGGAGGAGGCCATACTTGCTACTTAAATCCGATTTCCTCCTTCACCTTACCAATTCTCTACCAATCCAAGCCCAAAATGAAGAAATTTTGATGAAAATGGGAGCCACCAAGGATGTACATGCTATGGAAAGTTTGTTTCAAAGGTGATTTCATGCTTCTCAAGCTTGGAACAGAGTTTTTCACCTTCCCCTATTTTTTATGCGAGGTAACACTTATACTCTTGGTAGATTTTTGTTTATTAGATGTTTGGAAGCTTGGGTTTTAGTTAGAAGGTGGTAATTATGTGATTTGTGCCTTTGGTTACTTAGAATTAGGGGAAGCTTTGTAGAATTCGAGTTCTTGAGGAAGGGTTGCTTGTTTTTTGCTTGTGAGGTGAAGTTAAGGTAAGGAAATTGTGCTTTCAAGCTTAATTGATGTTATTAGAATGAGTTAGCTTGATGAATTCAAGAAGTTCTAGCAATGGCATTAGTTACTCAGTAAGGTTGAATCATGGCAGACTATGAGGTGTGTGATGATTGGAATGATGTTATAATGCATCATAGATTGGCTTGTGATAGTTGATTGTGATCTATGCCACATGTTTTATATGTATTTGAAGTTTGGAGGCTATCCATGCATGTTTGATTTGTTTGGAAAATGTCCAAAGTTCATAGTAGTGAAAGTAGAAATTTTCTGGGTTATCACAGGTATTGGTAACGCGTCGCCAGTACTCATGACACATCGCTATTACCACAAAAATTGGCAGCTAGTTATCAACTATAGCGACACATCACTGCAGGCATAATGACTGAAAATTTCCAATTTTGCTAGAGAGGTCAGGGGAAGACCTAAGGGGGTTCTTAGGGTGCCTTAGGGTCCAAGCATTCTAGGGGTACTCCGAGTCTTTCAAAATTCCTTTGAGACCTAGGAGTTTCCTTGAATTTTATAGTTACTTTTACCAAAAGCAAGGAAACTAGTTTTCAAAAGATCACAACTAAGTATCACCAACTTGGGTGAAAGGTTTAGAACCCTTGGTGACCTAACCGTGCCAACAGCCACAAGGTTGCAAGGTGAAACCTTAGTGCACCTAGTCTACAAGGTCTCTACAACCTAGTGTACAAGGTCTTTATGGCATAGTCTACAATAGTCCCACCATAGTGCCCATGTACAATATAAAAGGGAGAGGTTCAACCAGTGATTTATCACTAATTACGCTGGCAAGCTAAGCTTGCTAAAGGACAAGGCTATGCCTTATAGTTCAAGGATGAGGATGAGGAATAGTCCCAAGGGACTTAGGTATATGCATATATTAGACCCTCAGATTGTATGAGCTCACAGCAGGTCACATATGTTCTCATATGTGGAATCCTCAATAACTTTTCTTGCAGGTGAAGCAAAGACCCTTACTGAGAATGTCTAAATTCTCACTCCCTAGTTATGTTGTGTAGATTTTGATTTTATTAGACCAAATAACCACAGAGGGTTGTCATGATAGTTTGTTGTTGCTGCAGGTACATTGCTTGAGAATCTTTTTCATTCTAGTCTATTTAGGTTACTTGTTGGTAAGGAAACAGTACTAACTATAGTCTTCCTTTGGCCGTAGAGCCTAGCAGCACATGGACAAGGACTTTTGTGAATCGCCACTGGGACTAGCATTCAAGGTGGGAGTTAGTTCAAGAATATCTCAGTTGAGGCTTGTATATATAGTACTCCTAGTTGCCTCCATTATTTATGTTTTGAGGAGTCCTAGACTCTGGGGTTGCTCTTGGGTGAGGGCATTAGCCTACTTTATGTATGCATGTTCCCACACAATTGTTATGTATAGTAAGTTTACATAAATGTTGATTTTGTGTGGTTTGGCTATTTGAACTTGTTTTCGTTGGAAATGTCTTGGCCAAGTGAATGTTTTATGGATTTTGTTAATCCAAGTCAAAGCATAAAGATCATGTATTTTGCATATTCTAGGTTAATCAACTAGTATCATAGAGTTTTAATCTGCACACATATACAGCCGGGCAATTACAACCATCGTGAGACTAGCTCTCACAAGCGTCTTGGGTAGGGGCCAAGGACGGCTGTGTCATTGAGGGTTGGCATCTGGTTTGAGTTTCTTCTCTAGAGTTTCAGATTATGGACAAGTCCTATATGGTGAAGTAAAAGTGTGTGCAAAGTTTGGCTTAAATGTTTGCACTAGAACCCCAAATGAGCCTCCTAATTCAAGCCTAAAATTTATTGAACTTGCAGAATATGGTAGATTTCTGATCTGTTCTTAAGTTAGCCCTATTTTCAAAGTTAATTTTATTGATTTTTATCAATTCTTGAGGGTTCAAAGTGGTTTTTGGAAGTTGGCATTAGAGTTTTTGCAGCAATGTACTTCACTTGGGCTAGAGAGAATGTGTTGAAGGCAGATTGAGGGAGTAAGGATTGAAGGTGGAGGAAGGATATAACAATTGGATTTAATGAAAATTGTTAAAGGGAAGTAGTTTGCTGAACTAATGTAAACATATAAAGAAGTTTGACTGGAGCATTGACTTTTGTAAGTGAGGGTTATTTATTGAAAAAGGCAAAGTGTTATACACGAAAGGACAAAAACAGATGATCAGGAATTGATAGGGAAGAGGAAAAAGTAACCTAGCAAAATCAGGGGTATTGGCAAGCGAAAAGATCTCAGGCGAAATGAAAAGTGATAGCTGAGGGGAAATAATATGTCGAGCGAAACACAGTATAAACCCATATGAAACGAATGCCTAGTGGAAGTAAATCTGAGTGTTTAGAAAGGAAGTAACAAGAGAGCTCTAAAATGGTGGCAAAAAGATCCCTCAACAAGGAAAATATAGGCTATTTGTAAAGGGGCTGGGCATATAGAGCTACGCTATGTGTCTTTAGATCAATGATGGTGAAAAGTGTAGGGTCATTTTTTTATAACGGCCATTTTTTGGGATTTTTAGTCTATCAGTTTGGTTGAAAATTCCAATAGGCCTCCAAGCCCATCAAGTCAGAACTCCTTGAAATCATCCCCTTATGATGTCGAACAAAAATTCTCGCCGAAAATTTTATGTTTGACTTTGTCTAACCTACAAAAATCTAAACAGCCAATAAAATTCTATTAATAAATAATAAATGAAAAACAAATATACAATACGAAATTCTGTCACTATAACTTTCAAGGCAAGAAACTTGTTGAAAGTTAGCATAGGCTTGAAGGCCTCCTGGACCTAGTAGAAATTTGCGAACTTGCAATTTACGTTTGTATAAACTGTGAAACTGTGGAAGTTAATACTTCCAAAATTGCTGAGCGTCTAAGGAAATGTTGTGATTGTGATTTAGTAGGCTCCAGGGACTTTAAGCCCTCCATGTGGAAATACATGAATTAACAAGAGGGACAATATCCTTCGATGAGAAACTTTAAATAGTTACTGAACTTCTAAGCTACTGTCTTGGACTTCACCCAGACTTAAATTCCGGAACTGCAGCAATTGGTTTAAGTCTGTGAGTTTTGACTTTCAGGTTGGCTTTTGAACCAAGCTGCTAATTTGGGGTGAGATTAGGCTAAAAAGACTTCTGAAGCAATTTTAGAATTACGAAAAGCTTGAACCTCATGACTCATGGGCTGTAAACCTGGTTTAAGGATGGAACTTCAGAAACTATTAACAGTTTCATTATGCTGTTGGACTATTATGTGGCCTAAGTTATTGTGCCAACTGGAGATTTAACCTAAGTCTTACTAGTTGACATCTATCAAGAAATGATCAAGGAGTTCCCGACCAGAAATCCGGGGGTTAATATATCCCAGACATTAAAAGGTAGGACCAGAAGAATAATCGAGTACTAGAAGTGAGTGATGGAAGATGGAGCTATGACATCAAAGATCAAGAGTAGCAGCTATAAGCTTGTTTATTTGACTAACACATTGACTTTCCCAAGGACCCAACTGGTAGAACCTGAAACTTTATTTCTGGGTCAAGTTGGTTACAAGAAACTCGTGTGGAAGGAAGAACAGTGTGCCAGTATAATGGATATTGGTAATTGTGCAGCCAACAACAATAAGTCTGCAGATTGACCAATGCATTGACTTTTGGATATACTTAACAAACGAGTCTAGAAATTTAAACGTGAACCAAGGCTGCTATTGGAAACTTGGCAGAAGAGGAAATTAGGTTTTACTTAATGCATATTACTGGAATTTTTGTGGAAACCAGTCCAGAACACCCCCGGAGTTTGACCTGAGCATTGACTTCTCACGAACCTTAATGGTTTGTACTGAAACCATTTTGGTGAACTGGAGAACCTAAATAGAAATTGTTTGGAGCGGAATTTAAGGTACAAACAGTTACAAGCTAGAATTTCTGTAGAATGGGCTAGGAAGGAAATAAGTTGACCCCATGGTTGTCTGATTAAAGCAAGTATTGGGCTTCGGCTTTCACCATACCTTTATGACTTAATAATTTGAGTTTGTTGGGGGCTTCAAACTTGAATTATTAGGAACTTTTCCCTACTGACTACCATTGCGGGGCAATATAGAGTTTAAAGGCTTGTGATTCTGTTTGGAGGATATTGTTGACATGAAAGTGGCTGCTTCAAACTTTCAAGCTGTGATTAGCAACGGTAAAACCAGCAAGGGACCCTGGAAATGACAGAGAGTGAATTATCGAAAATAAAAATCATGAGACGTTACTGCAAGAAAGTTGCACATCCTTCAAAGGGCAACAACAAGCGTATTGAACTGTACAATGTGTACTATGAGGAGGACTAAGTTGGAATAGGTTCTGAACCTAAGAGAAATTGTGAGCAGCCCGTCATGAATAAGAATTGCTTGCTTCTAGTTGTATTTGCTTTAGCTTGAGTGTCATTTTGTTAGATAGTCAATCTTCTGAAATACAACCATATGGGTACATGGTATGCACATATTTAGTCATGTTTTTTTTTATAGATTTTTCACTTATATTCACTTCTCTTTTGATGTGTTTTTGCTAGTATATGATGCTTAATTGGTTTATATTTCATTTTCAGGTCATATTTCAGCTTCATGAGAGATAGGAAGGATTTCTGCAAAGTTTTGGAACTGAATTACAAGTTTTGACGAAGTTTTGGAGCTTACACGCCCTTGTACATGCCCATGTAGCCCCTTACACACCCATGCTCCGAACTGGGAGTTAAGCAAAATTTTAAACTCCAAAAGAGTAACATGGCCGTGTATCTGCCCATGTTTGCCTAATATTTAGGGTTTCCTGGGATTAATTCAGAAAAATGAGAGACAGAAGAGGGCAGGCAGAAAAAAGATAGAAAAAAAGAGAATATTTCATGGAGGAAGACGGCCGGAGGCAATTCTAATGATCAAGACAATTCTATGAGCACTGGATCAAAGATTTCTTGGAGAAAAATAAATTCAATGATGGATCTTCCTTTTCTTAGTTTTCTTTTGATTATTTGGTGTTTATTTTACAACATTATGAGCTGAACATTTTCTACTCATACTTAGAGTAGACGAAACCTAGGATGATTTTGTGATTGTGATTATTTCGGGTTTAATATAATTGTATTTTTCTTCCGATTTATCTAATGTGTTTTGTTGCATTGACTAATAGTAATTAATCTATTAACTCAATTTGGGGCCAAGTAGTATATGGTATGTTTGTTGTGGATCAATTTTGGATAAAATAGATATTATCATAATCAGGAGTGGTGCTATATAATACATCCAAACTAGGTGAAACCAAGTAGTGGGTCATTGGACATGTAATGCATTCTTAGAAAGCACGGAAGGTGTAGACATCCTATTGGTGACTTAAGAACATGGTTAGTGTAACGGGTGGTGGCCTGTGGCAGCTTCGTCGTGTGCCATTGTGCGGGTAAGGAGGGCTTCTGACGAAGGAGAGCACCTTGGGAGGAGATTCCCCAATGGAGGATACCTGAAATGCTCCAAAAAACACAGGTTAGGAGGTTCCCGGAGTGTATTTCCGGGGAGGAGCCTCCGACGCCCAAGTCAGCACTTATAGGTGACTAGATGATGTGCTCTTTTGTATATTCCAAGAGAACTTTCTTACCTGGCTGGGATGCTTTTTGGGCGTTTATAAAGGGGGCGTACAGAAGCCATTCTACTCACGTGGTCGTCCCAGATTACGACACGTGTTCGGTGGGATGCGATCCCGGCTTTTCGGGGAATGAAGGGACACTTATCTCAGTAAAAGTCGCCTGGCTAAAAGCCTAGGCATTCTGAGAGTGTCATGTCGAGGTGTCCTTGTGATGGCGTGCTCCAGTGATAGCGTGTCAGAACGTAGTTGGAGGGCGACTTTATGGGGAGGTGTTAGAGTCTCCTTAAATGCTCTGTTCGTACTCCCCGAAGTTACTCTAACGTTTGCAGTAGTATATTCCCCGAGGATGGTCCCTCCGAGGGATACTTCTGCTTTTGGAGAGGGTCTGATTGTTTTGGCGAGGTTGGTCCTACTGCTCCCTAAGGAGGCGAATTCCCAACATTAGGCCAGGGGGTCGTTTTATCCTTCCAACCTCGGCTGATAGTTTTCCTCTGTCAAGGTCGGTACTCCATCAAGTCTGGGAGCTCGGCCAGTGATGGGCACCTTGGCCGTCACATGCCCCCTCCTAGAGAGCCGAAGCGGGGGCTTCGGCTATGCTTTTCTCGGAAAGTTGCCTTTCTTGAGGAGGCGTCTCCTCGAAGCCAAGGTACACTCCTTTAGTTTTCTTGATGTCCTCGGGATGCACGTTACTTTTTTCTTTTTGCTTTTTCTGCCGCAAGTCTGTGAATCATCGCATCCTTTGGCCAGGCGTGTCAGTTATGGATAACCGTGCCTGGGTTTTCGCGATGTCAGAGGGGCGTGCCTTGGTTCCTTGCGCTGCATGACACGTGGACATTGCTGGATGGCGAAATAGTTACGCTGGTTACGTTAATTGCGCCCCTTCGCCTTCAAGGAGTAATAATGAGGCGGTTACATCTTCAAAGGATGAGTATGACGACGTTTCGCTTATCCTTCTTCAGTCTATATAAGCACCTTTCGTCCCATTTTTCCTTACTCTTTTGTTTTAGCTTTCATCTGTTCTAGAGTCTTTTCCCGTTCTTTTCCTTTTTTCCGGCGGCGGTTCCTACGGCAGAGCGGTCTCCAGGGACTTCTTGCGGCGGTGTTTCGCAGTTCAGATCTTAGCAAAATCTTTGGTGCGTGTTCCTTTTTGTGGTTTCTCTCCGTCGTTGTTCCTCTATTTCTCCCAAAGTCATCTCTCTTTTTCTTTTGAAAGATGTCAAATCCGACTCCATTGATGATTGTGCGCCCTCTTTCTGAAAACTTCATTTCTCTTGAGGCTTACCCCTGTTCCACTACTTTGGAAAAGATGACAAAGTGGGTGGCCAAGTACTACCTTCCTTCTTATATCACACCGAAGTTACCTCTCTCGGGATCTTATGGTTACGCAGCTTCTTTGGGGGAGGTTACCGTTTACCGAGCTCAACTGAAAGCCAGTCTTCGGTATCCCCCTCATCGCATGATATGCGAATTCTGCGAATTCCATGGTATTGCCGTGAACCAACTTCCCCCAAATTTTTATTCTTACTTCAATTCTTTCCTCTGCATGTGTGGGGTGTTCCACATAAACCCCCACTTTCTCTTCTTTATGCAATACTACAAACTTCACCCGGTCCCGAAGGGTGGTTTTTACTACCTCCTTCCCCGAGGGTCCGGGAGCAAGAAGTTTAGGTTTACCTTCGGCAACAAGGACAGTTGGTGAGGGTGGCAGAGGAAGTTTTTCTTTTTCCGGGTTCCCGAGTCTTGGAGCCATGTTCCTACTAGATGGGCTTCGAGGACTTTGAAGGTCGACGTCGTCAATCCCCGAAAGCTCCTAACTCCAGTATTGCTTGCCGAGTTTGACAACTTTGACAGACGTATTCGGACAGTAGCGGACTGGGACTCCGAGGACCCCTCATGTTCACCTTACCCTTTTCCTATTAAGTGGGATCTTATGTCAGAGGAGGTCCTCCGGGAACTGGGAGTGATAAATGCCCGCAAAGGTGACCCCGGCATGCCTGTGCCTGTTCTTCTGGGGAAAAAAGCCTGGATAGTCATGCTCCTTCGGCGCGAGATTTCTTATGAGGCTTTTTCCGAGAGTGAGTCATCTTTCAGGGTTTGATATCTGTTTTCCTTTCGGACTTACACTGATATTTTATTTTTTTGTAGAGATGGGCGATCAATCTGTCGACTTTTATAAGTCACTTTACGCCAGTCAGGCTGAGAGGGGGGAGCAAGTTCACAAGAAAGCTCCTGCTAAAAGGAAGAAGATGACTGTCGGCTCTTCTAAGTTCAAGAAGGTCAAGGCTACCACTCCTCCTCTTCCCCCCGAGAACGTAGCTGAGATGGAAGATCAGTCTTCTGCTCAACTTCTAACCTCCGCAAACCCTCCCTCGGACCCTGCCCTCCTCGGGGAGACGCTGAGTCCTGCCATTGCTACCGAGATTTCAGCAGAGCAAAGGTCTGCTCAGGAGTTTAAAGTGGGTAGAAGGAGGAAGGGAAAGAATATCCCTGAGGAAGTTCAAGAGGTCGGTTCTGAAGAGCACGTCCCCGAAGTTCCACCATGTTGGTTCCTTAGCCATTCCGCTACAAATCTCAGTATTTTTCGTATATACGATTTTTTGGACGAATGGCTAAGGGATAATGTCTTGATGGAACTTCGGCATGATCTTGCAGAGAACATACCCACTGCTCCCTGGGTGGAGACTTACGCCCGTCGAAGGGCTCTTCGGGATCGGCGGGTTCCTCAAGACAAGGTGCCACGGGAGCCCTTCTGGACGTTTACAGAAGACATGGATCTGTTCTCTGAGGATAGCCAGCTGATGGCTCCACAAATGGCGACGGGGGTTCTGACTAACGCCACCTTCCAAACCCTCACCACCAAGTGCCCTAGTGAAGAGATCCTCGCTGCGAGGATGACCGAGCATGCTGCTCAGGTGATCCTTTCTTCTCTTATGATAGCCGAAGTGCTATCGCCCTGACCACTGAACTTCGGAGGAGGGGGCCACATGCCTGACAAATATGACCTTGGAAGCCCCATTATACCGACCTCGAAAAATTGCCATATCGCCTCTCCATCAAAGGACGAACGAACCGACCTCGGAAGAGTGGGTAACCCCGGAGAGACGATATCACCCCGGGGAGAGGTCCCTGTTCGTCCCCCTGAAAAGTAGCGTCGGCCGAAGCGACCTCAGAGGAGCGATGGGTGACGCAAAGGAGTCTCTGACATGTTCGCCCGTACGCACTAGACGTTGACCTCAAGTTCTCTGACAGGCCACTTTTGTCTGTGCTCTGGCACGCTGAGACATTCTCGACAAATCACTGCCCAAGAAAGCCAACATACGGCTGGCCCCTTTTTTTTGCTTAGAGGTACGGATGGCATCCGTTCATACACGTGTCACAATCAGAGGGCTCATTTTCCCCTATTTACAGCAGAAAAGACTCTTGAGAAAGCGAGAGAATAGGAGACCTTTTGGAGGGCTCCAGAGTTCTGCCTTCTCTTTTCTCTCTAAACATGCCATTGAAAAGCTTCTCTTTCCGGCGAAATTCTTCCCCTTATGTGCATGCCAGAGAAGCCCGCCCGGAAAATCTATTTTGTGCTTATTCCGTTGGTCATTTAGAGGCACTGACTTGTTCCTCGGAGGCTCCTCCCCGGAAAACCACTTCGGGGACCTCCTAACCCCTATTTTTAGACGGTTTTCAGGCCGGACACTTGGGGGCTACCCATTCTCAGGCCCTCCCAGCACCGGAAATCCTGAGATGGCCACCGGCCATTCTTCAGGACGGTCACGCCGGACAAGCCAGAGGTCCCTGCCACCCCCGTCGTGAATCCATCACGGCGGGAATTACAACAAATGGCCAACTCAAACGCCCTCCTTTCTTCTCTTATATTTTAGAAAATTGCTCTTCCAAGCTGTCACTTCCTTCTGATACTCATACGGGGCCTCTATTTTTTGTATAGCTTTTGGCATACAGCGGGTACTTCCGCGCCTGGTCAGTGAAGCAAACGGAGACCCGTTCTCGGTCCGAAGACTCCTTGCGCAAGACGAAGGAGTCCCTCGCCCAATATGCCCTCAAATATGGTGAATTGAACAAAATCGCGAAAGAGGACCTTGGGAATCTTCGGACCGAGGTTGTGTCCAGCAGGCAGGAGCTTCTTACTGACTTCTCAGCCAAGGTGGAAGACCTCGGCTCAAAGTGCGTGACTCTTTCTTTAGAGAATGAAGCCCTTCGGAAGGAGATCGCTCAAGATGGCGAGAGTCTTACGAAGGCGCTCGCTTTGAATGCCGATCTCCAAGCTGAGGTTGCGTCGTTGAAGAAGAAGGAGACGAAGAGCAAGAAGAAGAAGAAGCTGGAGGGGAAGATTGCTGCGCTAAAAGCTGAGCTGGCGGCTCTTAGCGCCGAGAAAGATCGTACCGAGCAAATGTCGAAGACGTCTTACCAAGACGGCTTCTGCTTGGCTCGTTACCAGGTCCTCGCTCGGCACCCTGGGCTTGACCTCTCTTACTTATCTGCTCTGGACTTTCCCAAGGAGCCCAGATCTTCATGGTCTAAAATCGAGTTTATCAATCTTCCTCCAGCTAGGCCTATGTCTCCGTCTGAGCCATCCGGAGATAATGTTGAAGAGACGCCAGATACTCCAGCTCAGTCATAGGCTTTTTCTTCCTTTTTTTGTATTCTTTGTCTAGAATTTTTTAATGAAGAAATTTTCTCCATTCTCTGTTCTCTCTTCCGAATATGAGTTGTCAGAAGCTAGTATGATTTTAGGTGCACATTTTTGGCGGACACCTGCGCCTTCTCTTTCGGAAGGATCCATTTTAGACTGCTGTCGGGTTTTTGAGCTTAGTAAGGAACTTTGCCTTAAAAGAAGAATCATTAAGGCATATTCTTTCGATAATGGGGCCTTATTCATCATGTATTTTCATTGATGACTTCAGGGAGGAGTAGCTACAAGCTTTCTTTGAAAAATGTCTAAGTGTAGAATTTTTTCAGAGAGTCTGAATGCCAAGTATTCTTTAACTCCCCTCCCTCGATATCACCCAACTTATAGAGCCCCGGGTGAACTTCGTCAAGGACCAAATAGGGTCCACTCCAATTTGCTCGAAGCACCCCTTCTGATGGCCTTCGCTGTTCAAATTCGGTCTTTCGGAGAACGAGGTCTCCTTTTTTGATCTTTTTTTCTCTTACTTGTAAATTGGCGGCGTGTGCTATTCTCTGCTGGAAGGCCTTTCTTCTCAACTCGGCCATTTCACAGTGTTCCTCGAGGAGGTCCAGTTTTGCCCTTAGTCCAAGATCATTTCCTCCTTCATCGAACACCTGTACTCTTACCGAGGGCTGCATGACTTCAATGGGAATAATGGCCTCAGTCCCATATACGAGCGAGAAAGGAGTCTCTCCCGTGGCTCTTCGGGGAGTCGTTCGGTAGCTCCATAGCACACTTGGGAGTTCTCCTGGCCATTTCCCTTTTGCCTCTTTTAGCCTTTTCTTCAGGCCATCTTTTATTGTTCTGTTAGATACCTCGACCTGCCCATTACTCTGAGGATGGGCCACTGGAGCAAAATGCATTTTGATGCCGAGGTCCTCCATGAGTTCCCGGAACCCCTTGTCCGTGAACTGAGTTCCGTTATCGGCCACTATTACCCTCGGAATGCCAAATCGGCATATAATGTTCTTCCATACGAACTTTTGAGCGTCCTTCGCCGAGATTGATGCCAGCGGCTCTGCCTCTATCCACTTAGTGAAATAGTCTACCGCGACGATGCAAAACTTTACCCCGCCGGGAGCGCTTGGGAGAGGTCCGATGAGATCAATGCCCCATACGGCGAAGGGGCAGGGATAGTCCGTTGCATTTATTTTTTCTGAGGGTAGCTTTTGGATGTTGGCGTGCCTTTGGCAGTTGTCACATCTTCGGACGAACTGCCTTGCATCCTTCCTTAAAGTAGGCCAAAAGTATCCTTGGCGGAGTATTACCCCAGCGAGGGCGTCTGTTCCTATATGGGAACCACACACTCCTTCGTGGACCTCTTCAAGTATTACTCTGACATCATCCTCGCCTACACATTTTTGTAGGGGGCTTGCATACCCTTGTCTGTACAGTTCTTCCCCAATGAGGAAGTACCTTCCTGCACGCTTTCGTATTTTTACGGCTTCTTTAGGATCCTTGGGAAGCTCCGAATTTTCTAAATATTTCTTGAGGGAGCCTTGCCATCCCTCCCCCGAGGTTTCTATGCACATTGACTCCTTGTTGGGATGTTTTAGTACTTCGGTGGGTTCCCTGGATTTGGCCAAGGCATCAACTTGGGTATTATCCCTTCGGGGCACGTTCTTGATGCGCACCGAGTCAAAATTCTCAATGAGTCTCTAAACAAGGTTGTGATACTTAGCCAAAATTGGGTCCTTTGCCGCGTACTCTCCCTTCGTCTGTCGGACTATTAGCTGTGAATCATTGTGGGCCATAAGGTTTTTTACGCCTACTTTTCTGGCCATTTTCAGTCCCGCTATGAGAGCTTCATATTCGGCAATGTTATTGGTAACATTAAAACTGAATTTGATTGCTTTAGAAGTTCCATGCCTTCGGGACCTTGAAGAACTATTCCAGCTCCTTGATGTTCTATGCCTGACGCTCCATCGACGAAGAGCTTCCATTCCGGATCAATCTTTGTTTCTCCTTTCGCGAGCGCTTCGGTTTTTTCGATCTCAGGGATTTCGACAATGAAGTCTGCTAATGCCTGAGCCTTTGTCGCCCTTCTAGGCTCATAAGTAATGTCGTATTCACCGAGCTCGATGCACCATTTTGATAGTCTTCCCGAATGCTCCACTTTTTCCATTACATCTCGTAGGGGTAAGTTACTTCGGATGGTGATGGCGTGTCCTTGGAAGTAGGGTCGCAATCTCCTGCCTGCGAGTACTAACGCGTAGATAGCTTTTTGGAGCAACGGGTATCTCGTCTCGGCGCCATGTAGGGACTTGCTTACGTAATACACTGGCCATTATTTCCCACCTTCTTCTTTCACCAAGACGGAACTTATCGCCCTTTCAGTGACTGCGAGGTAGAGAATGAGAGTCTCTCCCTCCTGAGGTTGCTGGAGTGTTGGAAGGTGGGTCTAATAGCTTTTGAGCTCTTCCCAGCCTTTCTGGCATTCTGTATTCCATGGATGCTCCTGGATTCCGGAGGTTCCACTGTCCTTGGATACTTTGGTGAGCACTTTGAAAAATGGGGGACATCGGTCACCATACCTGGAGATGAATCTACTTAGGGAGGTGATCCTCCCGGTAAGCCTCTGTATGTCTTTGATAGACGTAGGTGTTCGAAAATTTAGTAGGGCTTTCACTTTCTCAGGGTTAGCGTCTATTCCCTTTTTTGATACCATAAACCCGAGAAATTTCCTGCGTTTACTCCGAACACACACTTTTCAGGATTAAGGCGTATGCCGAACTCCCAAAGTCGTTGGAAAGTTTCGGTTAAGTTGGTGATATAATTACCAGGTACTTTGCTCTTGACTATCATATCATCGACGTACACTTCCATGTTTCTACCGATCTGTGCATCAAATACTTTGTTCATCAGTCTTTGGTAGGTGGCCCCTGCGTTTTTGAGCCCGAAGGGCATTCTAACATAGCAGTAGGTACCTATTTCTGTGATGAAGGCCATTTTTTCCTCATCCTCGGGGTTCATTCGGATCTGATGATACTCGCTGAAGGCGTCGAGGAAGCTAAGCAGTCCATGCTCGGCAGTTGCATCTACCAGCTGATCTATGGCCGGCAATGGGTAGGAGTCTTTTGGACAGGCATCGTTCAAGTTTCGGAAGTCGATGCACATTCGGAGCTTTTCGCTACCCTATTTTGTGGCTATAACCACATTGCTGAGCCATTCGGGGTATTTTACTTCCCTTATTACCCCGGCCTCCATGAGGCGATTAACTTCGGCTTTGATGAAGGAATTTTTGTGAGCTGATAGATTCCATTTTTTCTGCCGAACTGGTCTAACGTGTGGTTGTACTCTAAGGTTGTGGTGGATTATGCCGGGGTCAACCCCAGGCATATCCTTCGGCGAATAAGCAAACAGATCTTTGTTCATGCATAGAAAGGATACAAGCCTCTTTTTGTCCCCTTCGGCCAGTTTTTTCCCAATTCGGGTGTTTCGGCCGGGGATCAATTCTACATCTTCCGTTTCTACTTTTTCGAGGCTTTCCGTCTCCTCTGCTGTTGTCTTTTCATTTATTAAGACCATTTTTTCTTCTGTCGAAGTCTGTACTTGGATCTTGGCTGGGCTGTGCCTGGCCCTTGTGAAGACTTTTCTAACCTCGGCCTAGTCTATGAAGATTTTGGCATCTCCGTCTTCGGTGGCGAAGGTGACCGTCAGGTATCTTACATCTGGTCGAATGTGAAAATTGCCCTGAGTCTGCCTTCCCAAAATGGCGTTGTATGCTGACGGTACGTTAATGACTATAAATCTTGTTCTGTCAGAGGCAATTAACTCTTTCTTGCTCTGGGGTGAGACCCCTTTCAGCATCACGGGCAGGTCGATGTACCCAAGGACTGGAAGTTCAGATGCTCCTACGCCAAAGGTGGGGGAACTGACTGGGCTAAGATCACTTTTTGAAATGTCTAATTTACCCAGTAGATGAGAAAAAATGACGTCAGTGTTTGAGCCGTCGTCGAGGAGCACTCTTTTGACATCCCAGTTTCCTATCCTTGCCATGACAAGGAGGGGATCATCGTGAGGGAACTTTACTACAGACCCATCCTTACGGGTGAGCCTTCGCGGGGAGTTCCCGTACTCCATGACGGAGACTTCTCTCATTTTTCTTTTTCTTTCGACCGAGGGTATCCTAGTGGTGATGGTTTGGATAACCCCTGCCGAGGGTGGCAGACTTTTTCGGGGACTCCGGTCCCGCCGTCTATCAGAGTCATACTCTTCATCGTCTGCTCTCGTCTGCTATTCTTTTCTCCCCTTTGGAGAAGGCATCCGCAGGTATCGTCGGAGTTGACCTTGTTTGATCAGGGACTCGATGTACTTCTTCAACTGGATACAGGCTTCAGTGTCATGGCCATGATCCCGGTGAAATTGACAAAATTTTTTCATATTCCTTTTATTCTCCGGGGCCATGGCCTTTGGCCTTGAGACTATGGTCCCTTGCCTTTCTAGCGCCATCAGAATACTGGCTCTTGTGGTGTTCAAGGGGGTGAATGCTACGGGCCTCTTTCCTCTTTGCCTTCGAGACCGCTCTGCCTCGTTCTGCTAGCGCGGTTGATGGCTAGGCCCTTCGGTGCGAGGGTGTTCGCCTTTAGGTCCTCCCATTCTGAGTTCTTCGGCCGTCATGTGTTGTTCGGCCCTTCTGTAAAACTCCCCAAGAGTTTTTGGGGGGTCCTTGGAGAACTCGTAAAACAGCTGGGAGTTTCTCCGCAGTCCCCTGACCACTGCGAGGATATGAATTTCTGGCCAAAAGTCTGGTACGCTCAGTGCTTCTCGATTGAATCTTTCCACATAATCGCGGATGGTCTCCCGTCCTCTCTGGGCTATGTCAAACATTTGCACTGGCATTTTGGCAGTTGGCCTACTACTGATAAACTGTTGGGTGAAGGCAGTAGATAGCTCTTGAAAGCTTATCAAACTTCCCTGGGGCAAAGAGCTATACCACGCTGTTGCTGGTCCTGAGAGTGTTACCTCAAAGCATTTATAGAGTGTGGCATCGTCCGCGCCGTGCAGCACCATACTTTGCTTATATTTTGTCAGGTGCGCCTGGGGGTCGCTTCGTCCATCATACGTTTCTAGGCGAGGTACCCTGAAATCACTGGGCATAGGCGCCTCTATTACCTCGCGTACGAAAGGCGACTCCTCTCCGGTGTAGGAGTCGGACAACCGGGACCAGACTGGCTTCCGGGAGATCTGTTTCTCGACCTTTTCCAGTCTTCCTAGGATCCTTTCCATAAGGGCGGCAGTGCTGGTTCCTTCCTGCCGCCGTGTGTTTGCTGGTAGTGGCGAATTTCTCCTTCGCCTTGGGGAACGACTCCGGCGAGGGGGAGAGGGGGACCTCTAGTAAGGGGAGGCGCTCCGTTGACAGAAGGCCCTGGTCTCTTTTGGGGCTCCCCTTCTGGCGGGGTGCACCTCAACGGGTTCACTGTCTGTTGAATATGCATCAACGGAGTCTCCACCCCCTGAACTTCGGTGAGTAGATCACGAGCTCCTTTCCCGACGAATGGTCGGGGGTGAGGCCCTTTGAGCGGGTGGAGGTTGCGGAAACCTCTGATCAAGTTGCTAAGTGATTTCGGCAACGATAGAACGCTCGAAATCTCGTAGGAAGATCATCGTTACCGTTACAGGACGATCGTCCTCCGTCATAGAAGTTTCTGCCACAGGCAGAGTGGTCGCCTGCTAAGTCTCGGGTGAGAGGGGGGGTCTTGAAACCCCTTTGTCCTTCGCGCGCCGAGTTTCCATGACGGCGATATAGGATAGAGTTCCCACAGACGGCGCTAATTGGTGGCCTGCGGCGGCTTCGTTGTGTGCCATTGTGCGGGTATGGAGGGCTTCTGACAGAGGAAAGCACCTTGGGAGGAGATTCCCCAGTGGAGGATACCTGAAATGCTCCAGAAAACACAGGTTAGGAGGTCCTCAGAGTGTATTTCCGGGGAAGAGCCTCCGACGCCCAAGTCAACACTTGTAGGTGACTAGATGATGTGCTCTTTTGTATATTCCAAGAGAACTTTCTTACCTAGCTGGGATGCTTTCTGGGCATTTATAAAGGGGGCGTACAGAAGCCATTCTCCTCACATGGTCGTCCCAGATTACGACACGTGTTCGGTGGGATGCGATCCCGGCTTTTCGGGGAATGAAGGGACACTTATCTCAGTAAAAGTCGCCTGGCTAGAAGCCTAGGCATTCTGAGAGTGTCATGTCGAGATGTCCTTGTGATGGCGTGCTCCAGTGATAGCGTGCCAGAACGTACTTGGAGGGCAACTTTATGGGGAGGTGTCAGAGGCTCCTTAAATGCTCTGTTCGTACTCCCCGAAGTTACTCTAACGTTTGCAGTAGTAAATTCCCCGAGGATGGTCCGTCCGAGGGTTACTTCTGCTTCTGGAGAGGGTCTGATTGTTCTGCCGAGGTTGGTCCTACCGCTCCCTAAGGAGGCGAATTCCCAACATTAGGCCAGGGGCTCGTTTTATCCTTCCGACCTCGGCTGATAGTTTTCCTCTGTCGAGGTCGGTACTCCGTCAAGTCTGGGAGCTCTGCCAGTGATGGGCACCTTGGCCATCAACGGGAATAATAGGACGCTAATCTACCTTAGGTAGTACTCCATGATCCAAGTTAATCACAATTCTATTAAACTAGAGTAAAAGCAAAACAAAGAAAGTTCTTGGAAGATTCGATTCTAAGTATAAGATTTTTTAGCATTGATTGTTTTAGTTGTTTTCCGCTGTTTGCTGATAGTTAGTGGTTTATTTAAATGTATTAGTTAGTTTAGTTAATTCATAATAGTTAGTTAAACAATTCCTCTTAATTTCCATTTAGATAATAGGGAGATATTGAGTACGGTAGACAGTCTCCATTCCTTGGGAAAAATGATCTTAGTAATTTCCAATACTATACTTCAATGATAGGTGCGCTTACCTGTGAGTTCACATATTTTTTTAAGTATAGAGAAATTTTATATATCCACACTGTTACTAGTGTAATGGGAAAGGCTTATTGTCAGCTACAATACACCAAGTTTTCTAGCGTTGTTGTAGGGGAACATTTGTTGATTTTGCTACTTGAAAAATTAATCTCTATTAACCTAGCCATTTATTTTATTGCAATATTTTTCTTTTAATTTTTATTGATTTTTATTTTATTGATTTCTTCTTATTTTCCTGCAAGAATTTTGGTGTATGATTCATAACCATCCAAGTGAAGTTGTCAAAGTGGATCTGATAATTGAAAGAACCTTGAGGAAACTCTTATATTCGAGAGGTCCTAAGTTACAACGTTCACATCATGAGTTGAACCAGCAAGGAGAGAATCAAGAAGGATTAGTTATGGAAGATTGCAATCAAGTAAGCCTTATGTCGGAATATGCTAAACCTTTTCTTGAAGGAACGGAATCGAGCATTCTTAGACTGTCTGTCAATGCCAACAATTTTAAGATTAAGCCGAATATTATCCAAATGGTGCAAAACTATATTCAATTTGATGGCTTAGCAAATGAAGATTCTAATGCTCATATAGCTAGTTTCTTGGAGATATGTGATACGTTCAAGATTAATGGAACTAGTGAGGATAACATTTGGTTGAGACTATTACCATTCTCTTTGAAAAGAAGAGCCAATTAATGGTTGATTTGACTTATAAGAGGTTTTATTGACACTTGGAACACTTTTGCCTATAAGTTTTTATTGAAGTATTTTCCTCCGGCGAAGACTACGAAGTTTTGTAATGATATTTTTGCTATCAGTTAGATGGATTCAAAGAGATTATATGAAGCTTAGGAAAGGTTTAAGGACTTATTGAGAAGGTGTCTGCATCAGAGATTACCTACATGGATGCAAATACAAATGTTTTATAATAGTTTGAGTTATGCTTCCATGTAGATGATCAATGCAGCAACTAGTGGTACTCTAAATAGTAAGACACCTATAGCAGCTCAAGATTTGATCGAGGGAATAGTGATGAACAATTATGAATAGTAATTATTGTCTAGGATTAAGATGAATAGAGTAGCTGTTCTTCAAAATTCTAATGCCTATACAACTTTACCAAGTCAAGTTGAAGCTTTAATGGAAGAATTCAGAAACTTTTTGGCTTATCAGAAAGAAACAGTGTTACAATGTGAAGTGTGTGGAGATGATCCTTCGAGCAATAACCGTCAAATGGCTAATTGGTTGAACAAAACCGAGCAAGAGTATTTTTTTTGAAATCCATGGAGACCACAGAATAATCTGTACTATAATATGCATAATCTGGGGTAGATAATTCATCCTAATTTTTCTTGGAGTAATTAGAGGTAACAACCATCTGGTTTTCAACCTCGACCACAATAAGAAAGGAGGTTGACTGTGGAGGAACTAATTTCCAAGTTCATGCAGCAATCTAATGCTAAGATTAATGCGACGGAATCAGAGCTGTGAAATATGGGAGCTAGTATGTAGAATTTTGAGACCCTATTGGGACAACTTGCCAAGATTCTTTCTAAAGGGCCATAATGACCTTTGCCAATGAATGCCGAGCCGAATCCTAGAGGAATTTTCAATCCAACTTTCCATCACAAGGCAAATGGCCATGTGAAAGTAAAATGTTGGAAAAACAAGAACTTCCTCAAGTAATCGAGGAGAACGTCGGGCCAACGACGTTAAACCAAGCGCTTCTTGAGAGGCAACTCAAGCATTAATCTTTTCATTTAATCTTATAGCCTATGTTGTGACGCAAGAATCTAGAGTATTTCAAGAAAAAAATTTGTTCAAAGTGGGAGAAAAAGATTAAGTTCAAATTCACGTACGTTTGTAGAGTTTTAAAAGTTTTAGGAGCCAAACACGCTTTTGAACACACCCATATTAAAGGATGTGTTAACTAACACAGCTATGTTTGTTTTTTTTTTTAAATTGATTTTTTTACAGAGGATTTATATTTGACCTATAATGGCCAAACATGGACTATCTCTAAGCCATGTTTTTAACGGCATGTTTCACAGCATGGTCTCATACATGGCCATGCACTTACCCGTGTTATTCAAAATTTCAAAATTCCAAAGCATAAACACATGCACATACATGCCCATGTATCAAAACATGTTTATGTTACAAGATCATATACACACCCATGTTGGAGAATGTTTTTTGGTCTCTGTGTTTTAAAAAATGTTCATCCCAAAGCACATACACAATTAATTACATGACTGTGTAATGTGGCATGTTGAGTGTACACAGTCATGTACACAACCGTATTAACCCCGTGTTGTTATTCTGTGTTCCAAAAAAAATTAGGGTTTAGAACATGTAGCACGCCTGTGTTTCATGGTGTGTTGAGGAAGTTGTGGGAAACATGGGCATTTACACACTCATGTTAGAGACTGTGTCTCACCTCTATTTAAGCTTGTTCGTTATTTTTTTGCCCCACTTCGCATAAAACTCACTCAAACTTCTTCCCTAACACCTCAAACTCAAACCCTAACTTCCTTACACCCCGGGTGACATTCTTTATTGTTGGAGGAGTCCATTTCTACTCTAATTCTCGATTTTCATCCCCATATATTTGATTTTCTCTCTCTCAAGGTAACTCTCTCTCTTTAACTTTATTTGAATATTATGGAATATTAGCTTGGTTTCTTGCTTTGGGTAGTTTATACGAGTTAGTTGGTATATTTTGCATGCCTATTCATGTTTGTTTTAAGTTAATATTGTGGTTTGCAAGTATTGAATTTTTTGTTGTTTTGTTTGGAAGAGGAAGAGTTGGAGTTTATGGTTATTGGAATTTATGTTATGTATGCTTGATTTGGTAATTTTATATCCTAGATTAATGTTGTTTTAGGTTTTGATTTTTGAAGAATGCCTTGATTATTTAATTTCTCTTGTAATTTCATCAAATCTAAGAATTGGAAGTCTTTTAGTGGGTGGATTATAGGTTTCTTGAGCACCAAGAAGGAGCCTAATTGTGAACTACATTGCTTTAAATTCGTTTGATTGTTATGCATTTAGCTTTGGTTGTTAAGCCTAATCACCTTAATGTCTAAAGTTGAATTCGAGTTATTTCATATAGGGGAATTTTATTAATTCTTGTTGAGAGCTCTTATTCATGGAATTAATATTGATTATATGGTATTTGAGATTATCTGTTACTCTTGAAAAATCATATGTATTTTTTAGGATGTCCAATAATAAAGGTCAAGATTAGCCATGGTGGGAGCGAGAGTAGGTTCATGCCAAATTTATCTCCTTTCAAGCTTTCCAAGTTCATATAGTTATAGTAGGAACAGAAGTGATCCATCAGTTGGGCGTTTGACTACACTACCCTTCACACCTAACCCATCATGGCTACCATTCAGCGCTGTGGATGGCAAGTTTTCTGTAGGACACCGAGCATTGCATCACTAACTTTGGAGTGCGAGTTTTATGCAAATGCTCATGCCAATGACCACTTCCTAAAACCACTGATGAAATTTAGGATGAGAGGATGACAGTTTACTATTTACAATGACCAGCTTAATAACCTTTTTGACACCAAAAATGTTAGAGGGCCTATTCACCATTTGTCGCCAAAGAGGCTATGTGTCATGTTCTGTGACAGACCAGTGGCTTGTATCACTTATCCTAGACTTCCATTGTTTCTCCTTAGATCATAGTTAAGCCATGATTTCTAGGCTTGGCTCACATTCATTAATGTGAGTTTGCTCCCCATCTTGCCAACTCTAGAGGTTACTAAAGAAAAGGTTGAGATTCTATATGCATTGGTTACTAATGGCTCGATAAATGTGGGGGCACTTATATGGATGAGTATTAGGGAGGTTTTGAGCAACTTTCACCATTGGATAGTTTTTTCTAGAATTCCTTATGCAGCTAATGGGGCAGGAGGGCATTCATGACTATAAGGATCGTGAGAGAATATTCCAAGTGGAGAATATGATTTGCGTAGGATCATTCATGTTACCTGTTAGTGTTGTGCCCAAAAGGCCAATCATGAGATGATTGTATTTTTGCACATTGAGGCATGATATTTTATTAAGGCATTAATCCAGCAATTATGTTTTTTGTTTTGTTTCTGCGTAACTTAACAAACATAATTGTAACCCTAGAATAATGATATTCTTAAACGTCCCTGGTCTAGTATTATTGTGGAGCGGGTTGCAATAATACATAATGACTAGCATATGTGGAGACTAATATGAGATATGTAGTCTACATATGGGTACAAGTTGGAGAACTTGTGTACTGGACCGACCCACCATGACAACACTACATGGATCGTTATATGAGTGTCATAAGTGATTCTCATAGTGATCATGGTATATGTAGTCCTTCGACCTAAGATCATCAAGGTTCCCTACATGTGAGTCACATACTTTGATACTTTCCTTTGTTGCTCGTAACTGAGTGAACTTGAAGGAGGTCATTGGGTATGTCATAGATCATGCGGAGGGATTTGTATAATCAAGATGGGATTTGTCCCTCCTATGTAACGGGAGTGATATCTTCAGGCCCCTTGATAGAGTGAGACTTAGAAAATGCATGGCCATGCTCGGATGAGTTGATATACGATATCAATGTCATCAGTTTAAGTTGGTCTACTCGGTAATCAAGAAACCAAAGATTGGGCTATATGAGAGTGACACATTCCATGTCTCGTGCTTAGTCTTGATATCTTGGACAAAGGGACAATGGCATATATCGATGATGATCATAAAGGTTTAGTCGATTCACCGACAATCTTGTCACTTGGGTAGCAATGATGTGTTGCTAGACACCGCTCATTGCTTATGATCATAAATGCGATTTATGATCATTGCCAACATGGCAAGAACCTATTGGGTCGCACACATAGAGCTATTTGGATCATTAGAGTGCATGGGCTAATTATTTGGGTTATGGTTTCACTTTAATTTTGTATTAATAATGGGCCCAAGAGTTGAGCCATTATTAAGCCCGAAATTAAATCCTAATTGGATTAGGGCTTTAAAACCCATTAGGCCTGGAAGTTGAGTCTCACTATAAATACAACTTTTAAGTGAGAAATTCGCAGGTCTCCTTGCCCTAGCCTCCCAAAAGGACAGCCGCACTCTTCTCTTGCAATTCCTTGGAGGACGCAAGCTAGCACTACGAGCGCAAGAGAAACGCATCTGCCGGGACGTGGTGGAAGCGTGGTGATCCCGAGAGGCTCGTGTGGATACCATAGAGAGCCTGAACACGTCAACTGTTCAGGTTTTGTGATTCGACTCTACAGTTGAGTGAGAAATCTCAACCGAAAATTAGGTATGAAAATTTTTGAACACCCGGTTTACCCCGTTTCACTTGGATCCTGGAGGGTTTTGGTTAAATTCCGCTGCACTGTTTGGCTCCCGAAACCCAACAGTGGTATCAGAGCTACTGGTGAAACCCTAAATTGGGATTGAGTGTTGAATCGCATGATGCTATGTGTTCGATTGGTTTTCGGCCATGATTAATTAGATTGATTCATGATGCATGAAACCGGAATTCGTAATGAACATATGAGATATATGAAGAAACGACACAAATTGGTTAATGAGATTAACCCGAAATTGATAGGTATGAGATACCTATATGGATTAGGATTCTTGCAATAGTTGCAAAAATCCTAGGTTTGTTCGGATTCAGCCTGTTCGGGCACTGAAAGTAAGGTATTTTTGGTGGCTCGAATGGAGGAGTCTCGGGTGCCTACTTTCTCGAAATAGAAGATTTCGGGCTAAGCAATTGTAAGACAATTTTTTGCGCCGGGGGGCGCTGCCCCCCACGCCCCCCGCAAGGGCGGCTCCTCTTGACCCCATCCGCTGACCGGTCAGCGGAACCACCGCCCGCTGACCGGCCAGCGGGACCGCCGTATGCGAAGCACCACATAAATAAAAACTGGTTAATCAACGCGCGAAAATTGGCATGCATCTTTGTTGAATGAGATTTGACATGATATGCTGATTGGTGTTTGAAGCATGGTGCATGGTTATAGCCCTTGATTGGTTGTACTTGTAAATACGGCCTGCGAGTCGTGCCTTTTCTTATCACTCTCATTGTACATTCTCTTCTCACCTTACTCCCCTCGAATGTAACTCGAGGTTTCTATTATTGATGTAATGGTGCATTATGGGATCGTCCAAGGTGGTATGTCCAAGGAGGTGACAACAAAAGGGCAACCAAGAAAGGAAGAGAAGGAGCTTGTGAAGACTCTTTTCTTTTCTTAGGCTTTTATGATATTCTCATTGGCTTGAGAATATCGCATAGTTTGGGCTATAACCATGTCACGTTTATTTCTTGTAAGCATGAGATGCATGTTTTATATTTGTATGTGATGCATGTATAAAACAACCGGAGATAACAAATTGGTGAGATCAAAAGAAAAAAAATCCCTCAAACAAATATTAAGTCATTAAATGTGATGCCTTCCAAATGTTGGCAGTCGTCAAGACTTTGATCAACATTGGGTGGGTTTGCCAAACCAAAGCACCTATGCTCATCTTGGTAAGGCGTGATGGGATAATAGTGATATCCAAATTGCTAACTTTGGGTCTGACTTAACTAAGTCATCCTAATAGGATTAAGGACTTAGAGGCATAGAGTTGGGCTTAAGTTCATGAGATGAGCTTGGACAAGTGTTGTTCACCCAACTATCCAAGAGTTGCATAAGATGCAATTGGTAAGGAGTTGCCTACATAAATAATTGTAACTTGAGAGAAAAGCCAAAGCTGACTCAGGTTATGGTCAAATATGGATCTTGGCCCACTAGAATACCTTAACGCCGAGGTGTTCCGAAATAATATCGAAGGTTATTATTTTGAGTAAAATAGTGGGAGTATCATTTAATAAAAGTCCTTATTAAATGAATTAAAATACATGACTCTTACACTGCATATTTATTGTTGTAGATAACCATGGCACAAAACACATCGACACTTTCATTGCGATCGATCCTTGAGAAGGAAAAACTGAATGGGACCAACTTTCTCAAATGGTACCGAAACTTGAGGATAGTCCTCAAACAAGAGAGAAAGGCTTATGTCCTAGAGCAGCCCATTCCGAATGAGCCTGCTGCCACTACTCCAAGAGCTGAAAGGGATGCTCACAAGAGGCATTCTGATGATGCTTTGGATGTTGCATGCCTCATGCTTATTACCATGGAATCTAAGCTTCAGAAGCAACATGAGAACATGGGGGCGTTCGATATGATCGAACATCTCAAAATGCTTTTCCAAGAGCAAGCTAGGCATGAGAGGTTTGAGACCTCTAAGGCATTGTTTCAGTGCAAGATGTCTGAGGGAAGTCCCGTGGGTCCTCATGTGCTCAAGATGATTGGGTACATTGAGAATCTTGAGAATTTGGGATTTGCTCTTCAGAAAGAGTTGGCTATCGATGTAGTCTTGCAATCGTTGCCTGAAAGCTACAGTCAGTTCATCATGAACTATAACATGAATGACCTTGACAAGTCCCTCCCTGAATTGCTCAACATGTTGAGAACTGCTGAGCAAAACCTTAAGAAGGCTAAGCCCATTTTGATGGTTCAAAAGGGCAAGGGAAAGGGAAAAGCCAACAAGAAGAAGGATAAAGCTAATGGAAAGTCCAATGCTAGTTCTTCTTTAGCTGCACTGAAACCAAAGGGTGGTGTGGCAAAGGAAGGGGAGTGCTTCCATTGTAAGCAACCTGGACACTGGAAGCGCAACTGCAAGCTCTATCTTGAAGAACTTGCTAAGGAAAAGGGAAGTAAGACTTCCACTTCAGGTATTCTTGTTATAGAGGCTAATTTTTCCACTTCCTCATCTTGGGTATTGGATACTGGATGTGGATCTCACATTTGTGCAAATGTGCAGGATCTAAGTAGAAGTAGAAGATTGGCCCGAGGTGAAGTGGACCTACGTGTTGGAAATGGAGCAAGGGTTGCTGCCTTAGCCATAGGGACTTATGTTCTCACTTTACCTAGTGGATTAGTTTTAGAATTAGACAACTGCTACTTTGTGCCTACTATTAGTAGAAATTTGATTTCTGTTTCTTGTTTGGACAAGAAAGGTTTTTCATTTATAATAAAGGACAAATGTTGTTCTATTTATTTGAATGAAATCTTTTATGGTAGTGCTCAACTTAGCAATGGGTTGTATGTTCTAGACCTCGAAGATCCAATCTATAATGTGAATACCAAGAAGGTCAGATTAAATGATTCGAACCCGACCTATCTCTGGCACTGTCGCTTGGGCCATATAAATGAGACCCGTATATCCAAGCTCCATAAGGATGGACTCTTGGACTCATTTGATTTTGAATCATATGAGACATGTGAGTCATGTTTGTTGGGCAAGATGACCAAAGCCCCATTCACAGGGCAAAGTGAAAGGGCTAATGACTTACTAGGACTCATACATAGTGATGTATGTGGCCCTATGTCTACACAAGCTAGAGGAGGTTTCCAATACTTCATTACTTTCACTAATGACTTTAGCAGATATGGCTATGTGTATCTTATGAGACACAAGTCAGAATCCTTTGAAAAGTTCAAAGAATTCAAGAATGAAGTAGAGAATCAACTCGGGAAGAGTATTAAAGTGCTTCAATCAGATCGAGGTGGAGAGTACTTGGATCGAGAATTCCTTGACTATTTGAAGGAGTGTGGTATAGTATCACAACTCACTCCACCAGGTACACCACAATGGAATGGTGTATCTGAAAGGAGAAATCGAACTCTGTTAGACATGGTTCGCTCTATGATGAGTCAAGCTGACCTTCTAAACTCCTTTTGGGGATATGCTCTAGAGATAGCCGCTTTTACACTAAACCGAGTTCCATCTAAATCGGTTTAAAAGACACCATATGAGATATGGAGTGGGAGGCGTCCCAATTTGTCTTTTATGAATATTTGGGGCTGTGACGCTTATGTGAAATGTCAATCCTCTAACAAACTAGGGCCCAAATCTCAAAAATTCCTTTTTGTTGGGTATGCCAAAGAAACAAAGGGTTACTATTTCTACAATCCTTCTGAGCAAAAAGTGTTTGTTGCTCGAACTAGTGTCTTTTTAGAGAAAGAGTTTATCTCTAAAGAAACTAGTGGGAGGAAAGTAGAACTTGAAGAAATTCAAGAACAACAAGGAGACATCGAACCTGAAATGGAACCTGAACAGACACCACAAGATGTTGTGGTTCAAGAGTCTGTTCCTGTAGCACAGAGCCCACGTAGGTATGGTAGGATTCGGCATGAGCCCGAGAGATATGGATTTCTCGTGACTCACACCGGTGATGTGATGCTCATGGATCAGGATGAGCCCACAACCTACCAACAAGCTATGTCGGGGCTTGACTCTGAGAAGTGGCTAGTGGCCATGAAATCTGAGATGGAATCCATGTATGAAAACCAAGTATGGACTTTGGTTGACCCACCTGAAGGGGTAAAACCCATAGGGTGCAAATGGGTTTTCAAGAAGAAAACTGACATGGATGGTAATGTGATTACCTTTAAGGGATGATTGGTTGCAAAAGGTTTCAAGCAAATTCATGGTATTGATTATGATGAAACTTTTTCACCAGTTGCTATGCTTAAATCCATCCGAATTTTGTTCGCTATTGCTGCACACTATGATTATGAGATATGGAAAATGGATGTCAAAACTGCATTCCTAAATGCAAAGCTACATGAGGATGTGTACATGACACAACCTGAGGGTTTTGTCACTCCTGAGAATGCCAATAAAGTGTGCAAGTTGCAAAGGTCCATTTATGAACACGTCAACTGTTCGGGTTTTGTGATTTGACTCTACAGTTGAGTGAGAGATCTCAACCGAAAATTAGGTATGAAAATTTTCAAACGCCCGGTTTACCCCTGATAGCCAAACGCTATCGCCTCTATCTGGCCGAACTCCCTGCCACAAGAATGGCCAGAAGAAGCTGGCGCTACCCGAGAAAAGGTGTGATCATGCACCTCGGGAGATAGCTGAAGAGCTCCGAGCTCGGCACGCCAGGAAAACCCGAGGACACTACTTGCCCCCCCAAGGTTGTGAACAGATCGCCTTCGGAAAAGTGGCACCAGACATTGCGAGCCGAACATGATATCCCCGAAGGCGGAACTCCCTGAAACTGGGAACCCCCGAACTGAGGGCTTGTTTCCCGAAGAGGCTCTGTCCATACCAAAGGATGACCTCACCCAGGGACCTCAGGAGTACGGCAGGAGCATTTATGGAAGCATTTAAGGAAGCCTCTGACACGTCCTTTCACAGACGTCACAAGCCGCCTCAAAAGGTGCTCTGACACACGGATGCCATCAGAATCACATCATGGCCCATCTCAGCACATGGCCCAAGGCAACCTGCTACCAGCTATCTGTCTCCTACGCCCTGAAATTCAGGAACATCCGACCGAACACGTGTCGCGATTTGAACGGGCTAGGCAATCCTATAAATACCAGGAATTAATACTTGGCAGGAGGTTGGTTGGCAAAACACTGCTCCCACACTCTGAGAAAATTACCAGGCGAGACTCTTCAGCCCTGTGTGCTATTACCTTTGCCTTTTTCTCAGCCAACCACTGACTTGCGCGTCGGAGGCTCCCCCCCCGGAAAAACACTCCGGGGGCCTCCTAACCCTTTGTTTCTGAGCTTTCAGGCACACTCCCTTGGGCGATCCATCCTCCAGGTGTTCTTCCTCCCAGAAGTCTCTCCACCAGTCACCATGACTATAAACGATGAGGCTCCACGCCATCATTTGGCGCCGTCTGTGGGAACCCGCTCTGAGATCGCCGTCGTTGAGACTCGGCGTTCTAAGGACAAGGGACTCCCAAGGTCCCCGTCCGCGCCTGAGATACAACCGGCTGCTGAGCAAACACTCCCAGGGACTTCTGCGCCCGAGGAAGACCGCCCTCTGGTAGTCACCATGAGCTTCTTGAGGGACTTTCAGCGTTCGGTCGTGTCTGAAATGACACAGCAGATCGACCGAAGGTGGCCACAGCAAGCACAGGCCCAGAGACCTCCCTCACCAACACGCCCTCGGGAGAAAAGCCCAAAGTCTACTCATTGCAGTTTGGGAAGCGGAGATCCGCGCGAAGAATCGTCCACAGAAAATACTCCCCTCGGGAAACAGCCTGTGGGGCAGAAGAGGTCTGAGCGACCGAGGGTCTTGCAGCAAAGAAGTTCGCTGCCTGAGGCGAGGTCCCTGTCCCCTCAGTGCCGAACTCGCTCCCCGAAGAGGCATCGGAAATCTCCCTTCCCTGAAGTAGGGCCTAGTGCCACAGTGCTTATGGAGAGGATATTAGCACGGCTAGATAGGGTGGAGAAACAAATGGCCAGAAAACCCGTTTGGGCCAGACTCTCGGGAACATTCTGCGAAGATGACTCCCCATTCATTCAGGCCGTTGTTGAGGCAGCCATGCCAGGTGACTTCAGAGTACCTCGGTTGGAGATTTATGATGGCCGTACTGATCCACAGGCCCATCTGACGAAGTACAGACGCAGCATGATAATGCACGGTGCTGATGACGCTACCATGTGCAAATGCTTCGAAGTCACCCTCACAGGGCCAGCAACTGCGTGGTACAATTCATTGCCTCCAGGGACCATCACTGAGTTCCAGGAGTTGTCCACGGCCTTCACGCAGCAATTCATTGGGAGCAGACCTACTGCGAAGATGCCTGTCCAGATGTTCGACATAGAGCAGAGGAACGGAGAAACCATCCGAGACTATGTCGAAAGATTCAACAGGGAAGCTCTGAGCGTCCCAGACTTCCGGCCCGAAATCCGCATTCTTGCCATGACACGGGGCCTTCGGCGAGACTCACAGCTGTTCTACGAGTTCTCAAAGGACCCCCCGGACACCCTCGGAGAATTTTACCGAAGGGCCGAACAGCACATGACAGCCGAGGTGCTGAGAATGGCTGGGCCAAAGTCAGACAACCACCGCGCCGAAGGGTCCAATCAGCAAGCCCGTAATCCTACCGAACAGGCAGGACGATTTCAGAGGATGTGGGGAAGGAAGCCTCAATGTTTCACGCCCCTGAGCACCACATGGACCAACATCCTCATGGCGCTGGAAAGGCAAGGGACGCAGATTCGGCGGCCAAGGGCCATGACCGCCGATAATAAGAAGAATGCAAAGAGGTTCTGTCAGTTTCATCGCGACCACGGTCATGACACCGAAGACTGCTTCCAGCTGAAGAAGTACATAGAGTCGCTGATAAAACAGGGCCAACTTCGGAAATACCTGTGGATGCCATCCCCGAAAGGCAGAAAAGTGGAGGAAGAAAGGGCCGAAGATGAGGACTATGACTCCGACAGGCGGAGAAACCGAAGTCCAAAAAGGCGCCCTCCACCTCCGGCAGGGGTTATCCAAACAATCACCACGGGGCTCCCATCCTCGGAAAGAAAGCGGAAGGTCAGAGAAATTGCAATCACGGAATATCAAAATCCAGCAAAAAAGCTGGCCCGCAAAAATGGATCCACCATCGTCTTCCCCCACGACGATCCGCTGCTGATCATGGCGAGGATAGGGAACTGGGACGTCAAAAGGGTGCTACTTGATGACGGATCAAATGCGGACGTCCTATTCTCGCACTTACTGCCGAACTTGGGCATCTCCAGCAGCGAACTTAAGCCAGTCACCTCGCCCACCTTCGGGGTCGGACCATCCGAACTGCCTGTTCTCGGATGGATCGACCTCCCACTGATGATGAAAGGGACTTCGGTAGACGGAGCAGCTGAGTTGTACGCCTCCACAATGGCAAGGTTCATCGTCATGGATGTCCCGTCCTCGTACAACGCCATCCTTGGAAGGCAGACACAGGGAAACCTGCACATTCGCCCTGATGTGAAGTACTTGACTGTCACATTCGCCACCAAGGATGGAGATGCAGAGATCTTCATAGACCAGGCCGAGGTAAGAAAGGTGTTTGTGAAAGCACGAAAGGCTCTGGCAAACAACTCTACACAACACGGTGGAGGCAAAGGCGCAGGAGAAAGGCAAAGGAGAAGATCCCGCAAAGGCAGAAACGGAAGCAGTAGATCTTGTCCCAGGACAATCTACCCGAATAGGGAAGAGCTTGGCCGAAGGTGACAAGGAAAAACTTGTATCCTTTCTGCTGGAAAATAAAGATCTGTTTGCCTACTCGCCAGAAGATATGCCGGGGGTAAACCCTGGCATAATACAGCACAGCCTCAAAGTAAGCCCGGAAGCAAGGCCTGTCCGGCAAAAGGAACGAAGCATCTCAGCCCATAAGGGCAACTTTGTCAAAACCGAAGTCCAGCGGCTGTTGGAAGCCAAAGTTATCAGGGAAGTGAAGTACCCCGAATGGTTAAGCAACGTGGTCATCGCCACAAAAGAAGGTAGCAGCAAACTCCGGATGTGCATCGATTTCAGAAATTTGAACGATGCTTGCCCGAAAAACTCATACCCTCTGCCGCCAATAGATCAGCTGGTAGATTCAACTGCGGAATATGGGCTCCTAAGTTTCCTTGACGCCTTCAGTGGCTACCATCAAATAAGGATGGACCCCGAAGATGAAGAAAAAACTGCCTTCATCACCGAGGGAGGAACGTACTACTATATCAGGATGCCCTTCGGGCTCAAGAATGCAGGAGCCACCTACCAAAGATTGATGAACAAGGTGTTTAAGGACCAAATGGGGAGAAACATGGAGGTATATGTTGATGATATGATAGTCAAGAGCAAGCTGCCTCTCTACCACGTTGCAGATCTAGAGGAAACCTTCCAAAAGCTCAGAGCCTTTGGGATTCGGCTCAATCCTGAAAAGTGCATATTCGGGGTAACCTCGGGAAAGTTCCTTGGGTACATGGTATCCGAAGGAGGCATTGACTCTAACCCCGAGAAGATTAAGGCTCTGCTTGAATTCCGAACTCCTGTCACGGTCAAAGACGTGCAAAGGCTTACCGGAAGAATAACCTCCCTAAGCAGGTTTATTTCCAGGTACGGAGATCGGTGCCGACCTTTCTTCAAAGTCCTCACAAAGGCAGCAAAAAGGGAAGGTGACCTCGGAAGGAATGATCATCCTTGGGATGAAGATTGCCAAAAGGCCTGGGAAGAACTCAAAGTCTACCTGGCCAGCCTGCCGACTCTGCGACAACCTCGGGAGGGAGAGCCACTCGTATTGTACCTCGCCGTCACGGAGAAAGCTGTAAGCTCGGTCCTCGTGAAAGAAGAAGGCCCAAAGCAATGGCCAGTCTATTACGTCAGCAAGTCCCTGCATGGCGCCGAAATCAGGTACCCTTTGCTTCAAAAAGCTATATACGCCTTGGTGCTTGCAGGAAGAAGGCTGCAACTGTACTTTCAGGCTCACCCCATCATCGTCCGAAGTAGTCTACCACTACGGGATGTTATGAAGAAAGTTGATCATTCGGGAAGGCTCTCCAAGTGGTGCATAGAGCTTGGCGAGCACGAAATCATATATGAGCCTCGGAAGGCCATAAAGGCCCAAGCACTGGCAGATTTTATCGCCGAAATACCCACCACTGAGGACAGCCACCAAGATCCGAACGAGGGTGAGCCAGAATGGACCTTGCATGTTGACGGAGCCTCGGGTTCCGAACACCAGGGAGCTGGAATAGTTATCAGAGGACCCGAAGGCCTGGAGGTAATGAAGGCTATCAAGTTCAGCTTCAGCGTCACAAACAATGTGGCTGAGTATGAAGCCCTCATAGCGGGATTACGCTTGGCCAGAAGGATTGGCGTGAGAAACTTAAAAGCTCACAGCGATTCCCAGCTGGTAGTTCGGCAGACGGCAGGAGATTATGGGGCGAAGGACCCAATCTTGGCAAAATACCACGAGCTGGTAGCAAAGCTCATCCAAGAGTTTGACGCCGTACGGATCGAAAATGTACCTCGGCGGAATAACACTGAGGCGGATTGCTTGGCGAAGTCGAAAACATACACCGAGGTGCTAGACCATCCGAGCATCTCAGTGCTGAGCATAGCGACCTCGGGAAAAGGATGGAAAGATCCCATAAAGAGATACCTCACAGAAAATATGCTCCCCGAAGACCCCGGCGACGCTGCGAGACTGCGAAGACGCTCCGGCCGATTCTTCCTGATTGGTGAAGAGTTATACCGGCAGGGATATGCAAACCCGCTGCAGAGATGCGTGGCTGAAGAGGATACTGAAATGATCCTTGAAGAGGTCCACGAAGGCATGTGTGGCTCACATATCGGAACTGATGCCCTTGCAGCGGTGATACTTCGCCAAGGATACTTCTGGCCTACCCTGAGAAAGGACGCAAGACAGTTCGTCCGAAAATGTGGTAGCTGCCAGAGACACGCGAACATCCAGAGGACACCCTCGGTATAGACCTTATTGGGGTAAGTTCGGACTGACTATCCTTGGCCGTTCGCAGTCTGGGGTATAGACCTTATTGGGCCACTCCCCACAGCACCCGGAGGCGTGAAATTCTGCGTTGTAGCAGTGGACTATTTCTCTAAATGGGTCGAGGCAGAACCGCTGGCAACTATCTCGGCAAAAGAAGTGCAGAAGTTCGTATGGAAGAACATTGTATGCAGATTTGGCATACCGAGGGTACTAGTAGCTGATAATGGATCCCAATTCATAGACAAAGGATTCCAGGAATTTATCAGCGACCTCGGAATAAAGATGCACTTCGCCCCAGTAGCTCACCCCCAAAGTAACAGGCAGGTGGAAGTATCGAACAGGACCATAAAAGATGGCCTGAAAAAGAGACTGGGAGAAGCAAAAGGGAAATGGCCAGGAGAACTCCAAAGCGTATTGTGGAGCTACCGAACGACGCCCCGAAGGGCCACAGGGGAAACTCCCTTTTCACTAGTCTTCGGGACAGAGGCCATTATCCCAGTCGAGATAGTCAGACCATCAATACGGGTGCAAATATTTGATGAAGGTGGAAACGACCTCGGCCTCAGAACCAAGCTCGACCTCGTCGGCGAACACAGAGAAATAGCCGAGCTGAGAAGAAAAGCTTTTCAGCAAAGAGTGGCCGCGGCTGTAAACTTACGGGCCAGGCCAAAAGAAATCAAGAAGGGAGACCTCGTTCTCCGAAAGGCTGACTTTGCACCCCGAAGGCCGTCCCACGGAGTACTTCGCGCAAACTGGGAAGGACCTTATCTGGTTCTCGCCGAAGTACGAAAAGGCGTGTACAAACTTGGCGACGCCGAAGGCGTAGAATTGAAAAATACTTGGCACTCAGACGCCTTGAAAAAATTCTACGCCTAAGATGAAGCGGAGGAATTGTAAGTACAGAATGCTCTTAAGGAAAGTTCTTAAGTATCCAAAACTGTGCAAAGCAGAATTCCGCAAAGATGCTCGCCGTAATAAAGCGCAGATTGACCTTCCAGAGTCCCTTGAGCCATCACGCTCGGGAAAAGATGGAGAAATCTCGCAGAGGCAGTTTTCCGAAATCCCTTGAGCCATCAAGCTTGGGAAAGATGGGAAACAAGAACGTCGCAGAAGTACTCGCCGAAATAAGCGCAGAGACAGTTTTCCGAAGTCCCTTGAGCCACCACGCTCAGGAAAAATGGAAAACAACTCTCTAAAGATTTCCTAAGTCTCTTGAGCAAACATGCTCGGGACAAAAGGAAAAGAAGGAAAATTTTTTGACTAAGGAATTTCCGAAGTCCCTCGAGCGAACGTGTTCGGGACAAAATGGAAATGCAAAAGCCTGCAAAAAGACTTAGTCAAATTTTTCAGACTTTCCAAAAAGCCTCTGGAGCGAACAGGCTCGGCCAAGGGAAGGTAAAAGAGTTTCTTTGATTGTAGGTTTTCCGAAGTCTCTTTAGCAAATGCGTTCGAGGCAATAAAAATAAAGAAACTTGAAGAAACACTTAGCCAAAAAAGTCTTCATTAAGGAGTAAGCTGCTTTACAATAGAGAAGTGCCCGAAGAAGGAATACAAAATAGAAGGGAAGGAAAAGGGGCCCTAAAATAGCCTAAGGGTTCGCGGCGTCCCGAGAGCCACTCGCTTGCCCGCCCTTTTCCACCACCTTTGGCGCTGGAATTGAAGGAGGAAGGTTCAAATGTTCGACCTTGGACCATTCCCACCGAGGTCCCCCAGGAATGTTTAGAGCCTCTAGAAAAGAGAGGTCCAGATCTGGGAACCTCTGGAGGACTTGGTGCCGAGCAAGGCAGAAGCCGTCCTGAAAGGCGACCTTGGCCATTTGATCAGACTTGTTCTTCTCAAGCTCGAGGTCGTCAAGCTCGTCCTTCAGATCCGCGATCTCCTCTTCCAGCGCCTTTATCTGCTCCTTCCCCTTCGGATCCTTCTTCAAAGACTGGACCTCGGCTTGAAGGGCGCTCTTCTCAGACAAGAGCGTGACTATGATATTCTCATTTTTTGACTTGTCTTGGAGAAGGTCTTGATTTGCAGCACGCAGCCCCGCCACTTGATCGCGGAGGTCGGCAATCTTCAGGAAGGAGTCCGCCTTAAAGTCTGCCTTTTCCTTTCGGAACTCCTCCCGAAGGGTGGCAACTTCCTCCTTCGCAGCATCTGCCAGCTGCTGGTTCTTGGCGGTCAATTCCGAGCACGTGGCTTTCGCCTTTTCTAGGGCCTCTAAGGCCGAAGCTCGGAATGCCGTCTGCCTGGCTACCCGAACTCGGAGAAAGCCGGCGTACCCCAGCAGCTGCAAAGAAGACAAACGTAAGGTCAGTAAGAGCCAAACACTTAGGAAAATATTGAAGGAAATGGGTCTGAAGAGTATAGCTGAGCAGCATGTTCGGTAACTTTCGCGGCGAGATCATTGTCCTCCAGATAGGTCGCCACAATAGCCTTGAAGGAGGCCTCAGTAAGCACCCCTTTCGAAATTTCCTTCGCCATTTGAGGACAGTCCTCGGAGTACAAATTCATGTCCTCCGTGAACGTCCAGAAAGGCTCCTTTGGTATCTTCCCTTGCGAGATTTTGGCGTCCTGAAGAGCTCACTTTCGAGCATGTTCGGCCGCCCAGTCAGGGGTAGTCAACTCCCCTGCATGGTAAGAATGAGAAGGAGATTAAAGACAAAGAAGGCAATCCAGAAAAAACAAAGGAAGTACACTTTGTCTGGAAACAAACCTGGTGGAACCTCGACAACGACGTCCTCGGAGTCCTCGGCCTCCTCGGTCGAAATGCCCTTGCCCTTCCGCCTGCGCCGCTCCTCGGCAGAAGGTACTTCTACCACTACATCAAGGAGGGCCTGCGACGCAGTAGGACTTTGGGGAGGGACGTCGGTTGAAGGGACCTCGGAAACAGCAGTCTCAGGCGCCGGAATCTCGGCTGTCCCAGGCTCCTCAGCAGTCTCCTCGGGAATTTCTTCTAGAGGAACCTGAGCAGGGACCTCGGCCGAATCATCAGGCGGCGAAGTGACAGCAACCTCGGCGTCCTCGTTTCCCTCCCCAATACTTTCCAAATGGGAGGAAATAACAGTCTTCTTCGCCCGTTTAGACGAGGGACCAGCACCAACGGACTTCCGCCTTCGGGAAGCCGCCTTCTTTGTCTGCTCCCCCTTCTCCACTTGGCCGGAGAAAAGGGACTTGTAATAGGCGGCAGTCCCGTCGCCCATCTCTGAAAAAGGAGAGAAACATCAGCGTAAGTCCGAGGAAAAAACAGCAAAGGAGTAGAAGATGACTCACTTTCGACAAGCTTTTCGAAAGAAATTTCCTCCTTAAGAAGCTTGACCAACCAGGAATCCTTCCCGGCGATGGCAGGAGCTGGCATCTTGAGGTCAGTCTCGTGCTCCTTTACCACCTTTAATTCCCGAAGGACCTCTTCGGTCATCAACTTCCAGTTGATTGGAAAAGGGTAAAGGGCGCGCGGAGCGACCTCGGGATCCCAGTCAGAGACAGCCCGAATGCGGGCGTCGAAATCCGCGAACACGGGAGCCAACTCTGGGGTCAGCAGCATCCTCGGATCAACAACGTCCACATCCAGTGTTCCCTGAGCCCATTTGGTCGGAACGTACGACCAGGCCTCGTCCATCTTCAGGAAGAAGAACTTCTGTTGCCACCCCCGCCAGCTATCCTTAGTGGCGAAGGTGAACATGAATTTCTTGCTCCCGGATCCCCGAGGTAGCATGAAATAGAAGCCACCCTTCGGGACCACAGAGAGCTTGTAGTACTGCATAAAGATTATGAAATGGGGTTCTATCCCGAAGACGCCACACATGCAGAGGTAGGCGTTAAAATAGCAGAACGAGTTCGGGGGAAGCTGGTTCACAGCAATGCCATGAAATTTGCAGAACTCGCACACCATCTTCGGGGGAGGATACCGAAGACCGGCCTTCAGCTGGGCTCGAAAAACGGTAACCTCCTTACTATGGTTTGAAAAAGCATAATGGCTAGAACGAGGCAGCCTAGTAATGGCGTAAGAGGGAAGAAAGAATTTTTTCTTCCACCTCTCTAACTTTGCAGGGGTGGTGCAACAAGGATGGGCTAAAAGAGGCTGCCAGCTCTCAGGAATGGGCATTTTCGACATGAAAACGAGTTTGAAAACGGAAGAAAACAGTTTCCAGAGAAAAACTCAAAAGAACAGAGGGATCAAAACGCTCTGGAAAACAAAAACCCACCGAAAGATTTGCCAAAATCTGAGGACGCCGTCGTGAAAGTTGGCTGGAAAAAAGCTCTGATTAAGGTAGCTCCGCCACAGAAAGCAAGAAAGTGCAAGAACAGGGGCAAAGCAGAGAAAAGAGCAGAAGAAAAAGCAAAAGGAACTTATGATGGAATGGGCTATTTATAAGCCAGAGGTGGGTAACCGAAACATCGTCATAAGTACCCTTTGGAGGCGAACCGTCGCCGTAACTGCTCTCTGCACCTGAAAAGGCGCGCCCTCTGTAACCGACGCGACTCTCCTCCAATGGCAAAGCGCCACGTGTCAACCGCTGCGCAAAAATGGGGGACACGTCCTCCAAACGTCCCTTGAAAACTGGGACACGTCTTCTGACATCCCTGGAAAACTGGGACGCGCCGCTCAGACTGACACGCTTGGCCAAACAGACCTGCAGAAACAAAGAGCAGGCCAACTCGAGGACGCCAAGAGACAGGCTATGGCCGAACAGCCCATGACCTTCGGACAAGAGGTGTATCTTCGGCACAGGCTCCGCCTCGAAGACACCAAAGAACAGGCCAAGGCCGAAGAGCCCATGATCTTCGGGCAAAAGGCGCAACCTCGGAACAGGTTGAGCTTCCAAAGAGACTCCCATAAACAACCTCGGAAAGAGATGCAAAACTGAAGTCTTCACTTCGGCTTTCCAAAGGGGGGCATGTGATAGCCAAACGCTATCGCCTCTATCTGGCCGAACTCCCTGCCACAAGAATGGCCAGAAGAAGCTGGCGCTACCCGAGAAAAGGTGTGATCATGCACCTCGGGAGATAGCCGAAGAGCTCCGAGCCCGGCACGCCAGGAAAACCCGAGGACACTACTTGCCCAACCCAAGGTTGTGACCAGATCGCCTTCGGAAAAGCGGCACCAGACATAGCGAGCCGAACATGATATCCCCGAAGGCGGAACTCCCTGAAACTTGGAACCCCCGAACTGAGGGCTTGTTTCCCGAAGAGGCTCTGTCCGTACCAAAGGACGACCTCACCTAGGGACCTCGGGAGTACGGTAGGAGCATTTATGGAAGCATTTAAGGAAGCCTCTGACACGTCATTTCACAGACGTCACAAGCCGCCTCAAAAGGCGCTCTGACACACGGACGCCATCAGAATCACAAAATGGCCCATCTCAGCACATGGCTCAAGGCAACCTGCTACCAGCTATCTGTCTCCTACGCCCAGAAATTCAGGAAACATCCGACCGAACACGTGTCGCGATCTGAACGGGCTAGGCACTCCTATAAATACCAGGAAATAAATACTTGGCAGGAGGTTGGTTGGCAGAGATCTCACTCCCAGACTCTGAGAAAATCACCAGGCGAGACTCTTCAGCTCTTGTGTGCTATTTCCTCTGCCTTTTCTTGGCCAACCACTGACTTGGGCGTCGGAGGCTCCCCCCCCCCCCCCCCCCCCCCCCCCCCCCCCGGAAAAACACTCTGGGGGCCTCCTAACCCTTTGTTTCTGAGCTTTCAGGCACACTCCCTTGGGCGATCCATCCTCCAGGTGTTCTTCCTCCCAGAAGTCTCTCCACCAGTCACCATGACTATAAACGATGAGGCTCCACGCCATCAACCCCGTTTCACTTGGATCCTGGAGGGTTTCGGTTAAATTCCACTGCGCTGTTTGGCTCCCGAAACCCAACATATTGGTGTAACCATAACACACATATTTGCATTTATGCACACTATGGCATCTAAGAAGGAAAACACTAGCATAAGTCATAGTTTTGGCTTCCACACATTAGGCAATCTTGTTAAGTTCTAGCAACCAGCTACTGCACCTATAACTTCCACTAATAAACTGTATCATTCTAGCCACATAGCCCCCTGTTTTCTTTGATCCATTATTAAGTAGAGATTTAGAGAAAACCAAGGAATTTTGTTTTACATCAATAGCCCACCTATGGACCAAGTTATGGATTTTTGAAGTTGGAAACAAGATTATGGTAGGCATAGCCTCGCTTTCCCCTTCTTAAACCCTCACTTAACCTCCAAGCCACCAAAGTATTAAGCTTAATACAATTAAACCCCCATCTTTTGGTACTTAGTTATTCTTGATTAAATTCTTGTTTATTTCTTCCAAGTTTGGTTTAAGGTTGAAACTTAAGTTATAAAAACTCATTTTAACCACTCAGGACCACGCTCGGCTATTCAGGATGCAAAAGTACCATTTTTCTCCTGAACTTCATTTAGTACCTTATCTTCCTCAGAACTTAGTGAACTTTGCTAAACATCTCTATTCTTGCTATGTAAAGTTGAAATTAGGTTCCAAACTTAATTTAGATCACTTTACCTTTTTTGGGAGTGCCTGCTACTAGGAGGTCCATAACAACAAGAGTCGATCATAGCTCGAAAAGATACTAAGAGCATGAGTATGATGAAAATTCATCTTGCATTGTGTTGAGAATTTGCTTAGGTATAGACAAAGTTCCTGTAGTGTACACTTGCTACAAATTTTTTTTACACATAAGAAGAATTGGTTGAAAAGAAAAGAGAAAGAAAAGATATAAAGTTAATTAATCGCCTGATCCATGGTTTATGTTTGAATAGTTTTGCATAGTTAGCACTGGCTTGGTGTGGTTTATGCTTTTTACTTTGCATGAAAAATTTGATGTTATCTTTTACAGTTTTGAGATATATGGGTTGCTAGCTTGAGAGTGAATTATTACCACTATATTATTTTGTTTTGGAAGTGTTAGATAGAAAGAGTTGCATGCTTTCTAGACTTGTTAATTTCCCAAGATAATTAGAGTCTCAATTCTCTCTATATCTCCTTGCTGAAGGAAATGATTCTACATTCTATGTTCTAATTGTTTCAAGGTTTTAAAAAGTTTTCAAATTTTTCTCTTGGTTTTTGCTTGTGTGCAAGCAAAAGTTCAAGTATAGGAGAAAATTATGATATACTAATATTTTTTCATGTTTTCTATTGGTTTTTCCCTTATATTTGCTTGTCTTTTAATGTATTTTACAAGGATATGGTGCTTAATTGGTTCATATTTCATTTTCAAGTCATATTTCAGCTTCATGAGGGATAGGAAGGATTTCTGCAAAGTTTTGGAGCTGAATTGCAAGTTTTGGCAATGTTTCGGAGCTTACACACCTTTGTACATGCCCACATTCCAAACTATGTTGAATTAAGTGAAATTTTAAACTCCAAAGGAGTAACATAGCGTCTTACTCAACCATGTATCAACCTATGTTTGTCTAAATTTTAGGATTTCTCGAGATTAATTTAGAAAAAATAAGAGACAAAGGGAAGGAAGCGAAGAAAAAGGCAGAAAAAAAAAAGAGCTTTTCATGGAGGAAGGCGGGCTAAAGGCTATTCTTCTAATCAACACCATTCTATGAGTGTCGGATTGAAGATTTCTTGGAGAAAAAATGGATCATTCATTTCTTAGTTTTTTTTATTCTTTTGTGTTTATTTTATGGCATTATGAGCTAAATGTTTCTTAATCATGCTTAGAGTGGATGAATCCTAGGATAATTTTGTGATTGTGATTATTTCTTGTTTAATATGACTACATGTTTTTTTTGTGATTTATCCAATATGCTTTGTTGTGTTAATTAATAGTAGCTAGCCTATTAATTCTATATGGGGCAATAACATGCATCAAGTAGTATCCAGTATGTTTGTTGTCGATCACTATTGGATAAAAGAGATATTATCGTAACTAAGAATAATAGGTGTGATATAATCTCTCCGGACTACGGTCAAACCGAGTAGTGGGTCATAGGACTTGTAATGCATTCTTAGGAAGCGCGATAGGCCTAGACACCCTAATGGTGACTTAAGAATAGGGTTAATGTAACAGGAATAATAAGAAGCTAATCTACATTAGGTAGTACTACACAATCTGAGTTAATCACAATCCTATTAAAGTATAGTACAAGCAACACAAAGGAAGTTCTAGAGAGATTCAATTCTAAGTATGAGATTTCTTATTGTTGATTATTTTAGTTATTTTCCACTACTTGCTAATAGTTAGAAGTTTTTTTTTACTACATTAGTTAGTTTAGTTAATTCATAGTAGTTATTTAAACATTTCCTCCTAATTACTAGTTAGATAATAGAGAGATACTAAGTGTGGTAGACAATCTCTATTCTTTAGGAAAATGATCTTAGTACTTGCAACTGCTATACTTTGATGATAGGGGCACTTGCCTATGAGTTCACATGTTTGTTTAAGTATAGAGAGATTTGATGCACCAATACTGTTACTAGTATGGTGGGAAAGGTTTGTTGTGAAATACAAACACACAACTATAGGTAGAATATAGTGAGTTATTGCTAGTCAGTACAAACTTATAAGAGTTCATTTTGGCCCTTAATAGTGCCAAGTCTTCAATTAGCATTTTGAAGACCAAATTTTTTTTAGGGTTGAAATGTTATAGGCCAAAGTTGAATTATATAGTGAACTAGAAAGTTTTGCCTAATTAAAATTAATTAGGTACTAAATTATGAGAAAATTGGCTATTTTAAACTTAATATAGCTACTGTGGAAGGAATTGTAGCTGAGCCAAGCTTAAGTCACTAAATATAAATGTTGTGGTTAAGAACTATCGGATTAACCATAAAATGAGAAAAGTTAAGGGTTGAATTACATAATTGAAAGAAAAGCTTATAAAGCATAGACAAGGACTTGCATTGATAGAATTGGTAATTCTAGACCAAATTGTAGAGAATTAAATAGGTCAAGTTTTAAGTTGAGAGTTTGGCCTTATTAATGCAGGTTGGATGCTTAGCTATTTCCTCTTTCCTCAATACCACTCAGTTGACCTTTGTTGTCCCGCATTCGCAACTTAGCTAGCAATGTAAAGGGGCATCCCTAGTGGAAGACTCAAATTTGAGTGACGCCGCACAACAAAATACCAGAAATTCAAAAATGGTCAAATTATAACGAGAGCCAACCAAGGTTTCGTGTAGTAAACATTTAACCTCTAGCTTTCTTATAGGTCCTTCTAACCCTTAAAACTCTTATACTTATAAAGATGTTGAATATTAAAAAAAAAGTTGACCTTTTTGGTCTTAATATCTTTTTAAAGCCAGACTTAGACTGAAAATGTGAATCAAACCCAAGCAAACAAGAATTTTTAGCTATTAGTTTCAAATTTGAGGAGGGTTTGTCTTGGGTTCATAGAAAAGGAGGTTGACATCAACAATAAGCATGCTCATTGCTAGCTACATTCATAGCTAGTAATCTTAACCATGACTCAAGAGGGATTTTGATGTTCAAGGCCACCAGGGAGGAGTGATGGCTTTTGCAGTAAGCTTAATCTAGTCTAGTGGGAATTTGACTTGGGCTCCACAAGCAAACTAGGGTTTGTTTCATGTTCACACATAACTTGGGTAGGAACTTCAATAATAAATATTGTATGGTAAGGAACAATCAATTTTACATAGTTTTTGTCATTTTGTACATGCAATGGTTCAACAAACGTTACAATTTTGTAGAAAGGCAATGCAGCCTGGGGACATTGATTATTATGGATGAACATGGTTTTTCTGAAGGGAATTGAGAACTAATCATTGAGTGGTCAAGGGGTTCAAGCTGCGGCTTAGTGTAAGAACAAAGTGCGACACCAATTCTGGTCATGTGTAAAACCCTTGTGGTTTTTTTATAGTCTGTATGGGGAGTGCATCTAGGGTATAGTGTAGGGTTAGCATATTATTTGAAAGCCCCTTTCGTAGTGTGAGCTTAGGGAATTGTTAGTTAAAGGCTTGCAGTGTAGCTTTTGCAGAATCTTCTAATTGTGTGCTTATCTTACTATTTTCATTGTTTTGTTTTGTTGTTCCTATTGCTTTATTGTTCGTTGGTTGAGGCGTGCTTAAATGTTTTTTATTGCATTATTTGTTTTCTACTTGTCTTTTGTTTCCTATGCAGGTTCAATGGTAGCTAGTCATAGTGATGTTTTAATGATCAGTTATCTTTATTATTGGGTTTTCTACGGAAAACTCACCTCTTACAATCTCATTGTAGGTTAATAGTGATTGTTAGCTTTTATAGATAAACCTACTAAGTAGTTTGCGTTGTAGGCTAGCTAAACTAGTTCTAGGTGTTATGTGCATTAAATTTTCATATTTCACATTCATTGGATTGATTAGTGTTTAAACTAAATTGTAAATGTCATTTACTACTGTGAGCAACCATTTGGAATGTTGCAGGGGAAACTCTCTACCAACATGGATTAGATTAGAAATCAAGCAATGGCTAAATGGTTTATGGACCTTTGGTTTTGTGTTAGACAAACTAGTATAAGCTAAACTTCAGCCTAAGTGTTTATTGTCCGATATGAAGGCTATTTTCGTAGTATGTCTATAAAAATGTGCATGTAATGTATCTAAATTTTAGGCAATTTGGAGCTTGAAGCCATGCCTAATTTGTTGATCAATGTTTGTGAAGAAATATAAAGTTACTGTCATTTTTTGGTTGATGGCATTAGTTATCTTAAATAGGTTAGAAATCACATAAGGAATGAACTACAATGTAAGTTCCTAAGCCATGCTTGTAGGCTTATATGGTGACCCAGTGAGGGGTTGTGACACCCTAAGCAAGATTTTAAAGTATTTTGTGCAATTAAAGATTTCTTGATATTTCTTTAAGGTGTTGAATTAAGTTCATGAGGTAAGTCCATTTTTAAGCTATGGCTTGGTTCTATGAGTACTAGTGAGTCACAATTGGTCTTGACATCTCATTTTTGGTGTCCAATTTCAAGGAAATTGAGCTTGGAAACTTAAGGAGCAAGATTAGCAGTGTGGATGAATAGTATTGCTTGATCTTGTGGATTCTTTATTTGAGGTAAAAGAATTAAATTAAAGTTGTTACTTTGATGCATTTTCAAGTCTGCTAGGGCATAGGAGTAAGGATTCTTAAGCTTGAAGTGTGGAAATGGTTGAGAACGGTGTTAGAACAACCTAGCATGAGTTTGGAAGAAAAAGGACATCTCTAGGTGTAGATGTGTAAGCACCATGGGTGTGGCACTTATACATCGTGCCCCATGGAGGCCTCATTTCAGTTATGCATATGCACAACAATGTGGTGTTTATGTACCATTTCTAGAAACTTACCTAAACTTGTTGTGCGTACACACCAAGGTGGTAGTACATATGCATCACTCCTACACCTTGAAGTTCTTTGTTCCTTAGGTCATAGACTATTTTGTAAGGACAAAGGATGGTTTTAGTAGGGCTCATAAGCACTCCTAAGACTAATATAAGCATTAAATAAGTTTGGTAATGAAAAGATGGTTAAGAGGGCAAAGTGTGTAGACAAGTTTTGTACCTTAAGTTGCAGGATATGTACTAAGGAAGGACAAAAAGAGAGTTTCAGTCCTCTAATGGCCTAAGAGGCAAGGTTTAAGCCTCCAGGCATTGCAATGGGTTTGAGGCCTTTAATGGCTCCAAGTTGGAGGTTAAAGATCTTTCGGCATTAGAGTGGAACTGAAATGGTCCCAACTAAGCTGACACATTTCGTAAGTGAACCACTAAGATGCCTAAGTCAAGTCCGAGAAACCCTAGTAAATTATGGCTGCTAAGTTAGTTACCCTGCACAATAAGAAACGTGAAAAGGCTGCTAAGAGGCAAGTGAATGACAATTTTGTTATAGCCCTCCTAGCAAAATGCTTGTTGAGTGAGGTAAGTTCATAAATCCCTAGTTTAAATGTCTTAATTAAAGATGAATTAGCAAGATCGAGTAAGTCATCCAAGGGTTAGTTGGTTATGAGCGGTTTATGGCACTAGGTTTGCTTGGGGGAAAAATAGTCAATTTGCACCTCAGAAGGTCGATATGAGTCCCAGGAGTAAAAATGATTTTTTAAAAACCCAAAGCCCAAGTTAGTAAAGTTTGCCAAAGTTTTTAATTACCTAGCTACTGTTTGGGGAAGGGGTATTTTTGCAACTTTTAAAAAAGTTTGGGAGAAGGGAGAGATTTTGTGTTTAAAACACATTTGACGGCAAAATTTTGGCACTATTCACCCTATTTGCAGCCCAAATTCGTAGCCCTTTCTTTCCCTCTCAGTTTCTTGCCAAATCCTTCCTCAATCCATGATTTCTTGGTGAAATTGGTGAGCTTTCTTGATGCCCTAGTGGGAGGTAGCTTGGTTTGCACTTTTTTTCTTGGTTTGAAGCTTCTTGGGGCATTTTTCTTACTTGGGCATAGTGTGTGCATGAGGTATGGCTTTGATCCTTGATTTCTCTTATTTCTTGAGCTTAATCAAGCTTAGGTTTTCTTGGGTTAGTGTTAATTTGGTGCCATGAACCTTTGTTTGTGTGTTGGAACCTAGGAACCTAGTGGAACCCTTGGGACTTAGAGTTTGATGCTTGTGGTGCTTGATTGTTGCTAGTTTAAGGCTAATTGAGGTAAGGGATTTATGATTCATGCTTGATTAATGCCATTCATTGCTTGTTTGAAGTAGAATTCATGTGAATTAGTGAATGGTGTTAACTAGTGGATGGCATTGGTTATGTTGGACTAGTTGAGTTTCCAAGCTTAGTATGATGTTTGTGTGTGTTGCAAGCTTGGAATGAATGGTGCATTGGGGCTGATGGCCAGGGGCCTCATCGTTCAGAGTCATGGTGACTGGAGGAGAGACTTCTGGGAGGAAGAACGCCTGGTGGATTGGATCGCCCAAAGGAGAGTGCCTCAAAGCTTAGAAACAAAGGGTTAGGAGGCCCCCGGAGTGTTTTTCCGGGGGGGAGCCTCCGACGCCCAAGTCAGTGGTGGCTGAGAGAAAGGCAGAGAAAGTAGCACAAAGGGCTGAGGAGTCTCGCCTGGTAATTTTCTCAGAGTGTGGGAGCAGTGTTTTGCCAACCAGCCTCCTGCCAAGTATTAATTCCTGGTATTTATAGGAGTGCCTAGCCCGTTCAGATCGCGACACGTGTTCGGTCGGATGTTCCTGAATTTCTGGGCATAGGAGACAGATAGCTGGTAGCAGGTTGCCTTGAGCCATGTGCTGAGATGGGCCATGATGTGATTCTGATGGCGTCAGCGTGGCAGTGCGCCTTTTGAGGCGGATTGTGGCGTCTGTGAATGGATGTGTCAGAGGCTTCCTTAAATGCTTCCATAAATGCTCCTGCCGTACTCCCGAGGTCCCTGGGTGAGGTCGTCCTTAGGTACGGACAGAGCCTCTTCGGGAAACAAGCCCTCAGTTCGGGGGTTCCCAGTTTCAGGGAGTTCCGCCTTCGGGGATATCATGTTCGGCTCGCTATGTCTGGTGCCGCTTTTCCGAAGGCGATCTGTTCACAACCTTGGGGGGCCGAGTAGTGTCCTCGGGTTTTCCTGGCGTGCCGGGCTCGGAGCTCTTCGACTATCTCCCGAGGTGCATGATCACACCTTTTCTCGGGTAGCGCCAGTTCTTCTGGCCATTCTTGTGGCAGGGAGTTCGGCCAGATTGAGGCGATAGCGTTTGGCTATCAGGGGCCTAGGAAGTGTGTTTGGCAGTTTTGCAAAGTAGGATGGAGTCCCAAACTTGTTTGGGAGCCTTTGGAAGCCAGCAAAGAGGCTTAGGAGGCATTTTCTGGGTTAGGGCACAGGTCTCTGACACCTACGCACCATTCGGTGCTGCTGCACCCAAGATGATTTTTTAGCCCACGAAGTAGGGTGCTCCTGGTGCCTAGGCGCCAACACTCAACAGCATTGACATGCTGTAGTGTTTTCACCATAACTTTTTGCTCGGGCGTCCAATTAAGGCGATTCAAGTTTCCACATGAAGCTAAGAGGAAAGCATATCATTTCCATGCATTCCCCAAGCATGGTTTAGCCCAATTTTAATGGTGTTGTCACTCAAAATGGGGAGACACTTGGTCATATTCGAGCACCATTAGTCAAGTAAAAGCTTTAGTACAATCGGGAGCCTAGTTCAACCTTTTGGTTTAAGGTCCTGATGTTAAAACCCTAGTTTACCTAGGAGGGTCCAGTGGAACCTAGAATTTATGAGTCCAACCATGACCATTGCCACTCTACTAGGGTGAACCGAGTAATGGTGGATAGGTATGTGCCTTGAGTGAGGGTTTAGTGCACTTGTACCCTAAGCAAGGTTACTTGAGGTGTAAGTGAAAGCCTAGTGCACTCTTAGTAAGGGTTTAAGGTGGAAGCTTAATACACAAGTAACCTAGGTAAGTCTAAGAACTTGAGGTACTATGTGGAGGCTTAGTACGCGTAGTGAGTTCTTTTGAACTCAAGCAAGGTGCATCCATCATGTACATCTGTACAACAATCAAAGGAAGTTTAAATTTACTACGTTAGTAAGCTAAGGCTTACTAGGAGCGAGTTAGGGGCTAGAACTCACTAGGCACGAAGTGACGCCCATGAGAGGACTAGGAAGAGGAGGGGTCCCAGGGGACTCAAATGTATGCGCATATGTTAGACCCTCAAACTGCAAGTGCACAAAGTAGATTTCATATATGTTGTATATATGTTTGTCCTCAATATTTTTGTTGCAGGTTGAAGGATCCCTTATTGAGAATCATTGATACTTACTCCCTTAATGTTTGTTGTGCAGATATGCTTCGTAAGGCTGGCAACCATTAAGGGTTGTTAAGCTAGGCTCATGAGCAAGTGTAAAGTTTATTTGAAACTTTAAGATTCTAGTTTGTGGTTTTCTTGTTTGTTATGGTATAATGCTAGCTACAGTTGTCTTTTGGCCGAAAAAGGCCAGTGAAGCACAAAGGAAGGCTTTCAAGGGTTGCCACTGGGAGATTGCTCTAAGGTGAAAGTTTAGTTATGGATCTCAATAAAGTTGTTCAGTGTATAGTTTCCATGCACTAGTTTGCCTTCAATGTTCATGTATGAGTAATGCACACTAGAGTCGCTCTTGGGTGTGAGCATAGTCTATTCTTCCTTAGATGTTCACACGTGGTTGATTATGTGTAGTTAACCACATAAATGCTTTGTATGCTTCGACGATTTTAATGTTCGATTTTAATGAAATGCCATGGCAATTTTTTATGGTCTTATTACCTATTTAATCATTCAAGTCAAAGCATTTACCCATTCATGATTGCGTAGTAGGTTATTTAACTAGAAGCATGAAGGTTTTACCTAGTGTTCACATAATCAATTAGCCAATTACGACTGGTGTAAGACAAGTTCCCATTGGCTTCCTGGGCAGGCCCATGAGGGGTCATGTCAGACTCACTCTAAGTAACCTGTAAGAAACGGGTAAGGTTTAGTAGGCTACATCTTGCTCTTAAAAAACCCATAAGAGGACTTCATGGGGTAAGGTTAAGTGCTAGCATTGAATACGAGGGTTAATATCCTAAGTACCCTAGTTTTATGAGCTCGTGGAGAAGAGAACACCAAGTGTGCAAGTAATTCATAAGTGCATATGCATGTGCACCCACTCAATCATCAATATATTGCATTACATTATTATTATTGTTGTTATGTTGTTTGATGTCATTATGTTGCTTGTGATGTTTGATTGTATGCATGTGTATGTGTTTGGTTGTATGTTTTTATATTGGCATGTTTGCGTATGACCTTCCTTGTAGGTGCCTAAATCCTTTACTAAATGCCATAGTATACTTTCCTATTAGATGTTGTTCAGGTATTAAGAAGGCTAGTAAAGCCTAACTTTGGTAAAGGGAAGTTGTTGGGGCTAAGTTTTATTTGTTCTAAATTTGCTTTCTAACTATTGATCTTGAATTCTAAATTACTTGTAATTTATGCTACTACTGACTTATGTGTTTGTTTGTTAGTTCGAGACTAAGAGTGCATAAGGAAAGTGTGGCTTGTCACTTGAAGCAAGGTTGCTTGAGTAAAAAGTTAAGGAAAGATCTTAGAAGTTTTTATTGCTTTTATGCTACTTTTGTATATCAAGTGTTGCCCTACTAGTGTTCATTGATATGTATAACACTAAGATTACATGTGTGTGCATGTAAAGTTTAAGTTGTATGCACACAATTATTACTTGAAGTTAAAGCAAATAAAGTTTTTATGTTTTGGCTTGTTATAACTTGTGTTTTATTTAACCACCTTGGTACCTTTTCATTATTTTTTGTTATTTATTATTGCATAGCTAGGACAAAAAATGCATATAACATATGTAGCATGGGGTAAGTAACTAGTTACACATAAAGATTTTAAGATACTTCCCAAGTTATAACTAGCAAATCGTAACCCAAATGGGATCATAGCTACCAAAGAGCCTAACAATGTTAGTAAAATCAAGGCACTAGGACCTTATTCCACAATAGCTGGTATCAAAGTGGGTCAATGATCCTAGTAGAGGCAATAAGTTACTATGATCTAGGTATATCTTTTTGTTAAGTTTGGTTAGCACTACTTGTAACTGTTTCTGTAGTTGTTGCTTTGCTTCTGTTTTAGGTATATAAGTGACAACCTCGGTAAGCTGTTTGTATTGAGGTAAGATTTTGAGATAGAAGTTTAAGTGACCTTATGCTGGATTCCATAAGGAAGGTAGCATATGTGCATTTTTGTTTGCCTAAGACTAAGGCATGAGTGCCCAAGGAGCATGTCGAACCATCAAATGAGGGGAGGCCATGGTTAATGCCAAAGGGGTGGGGGTCAAGGTATACTAATGCATACTAGAACACAAAGTTAAAGGGAGGAACTACCACCCCAAGGGGCAGGACCAAGGTCAAAGAAATGTTTAAGGGCATATGATATAGGTTCGGGTTTGATAAGAAGAAAAGAACTTAAGGTAAGGGCTGTGGTGTGCCAAGACTTTACGAATGTACCAAGGCAAAGTGAACCATCATCACCAAAGGCAAAAGGGGGATATTATTGACACCAAGAATTTAATTGCCTAAGGGGTAAGGGCTAAGGTGTGCTAGAGATTGACTCTCTACCACATGGTAAGTGTAAGCAAGAGTAGTAGCTCAGGTAAAACCATTTAGAGTGAAGTCCATGAAACCTCCAAGGATGAATGACATGAAAAAAAATGAAAGAGAAAGGGGTTACATGCTTGGTGTGTGGAAGCGAAGTAGAAGATGGACGGAGGACAAAGGTAACCTTGTGGTCAAGGCCTAACCAAGGCTAAGTTCAAGAAATACCTTAGTCATTGGGGAGTACCACTGGTACTCAAAAGCAACCAAGAAGTTCCGGCTCAAACCAGCAGGTGGTTAAAGAGCCTACAACAAAGGAGAGGTGCCTTTAAGTTTATAGCATAGTAATAAGTGGTTTTCATTGCTGTTTAACTACCATGTTCAAGGATGTGACTAGCCTACCTAGAAAATTATGACAGTAAAGGAAGTTACGGGTAAGTTAAAACTCATGGGACTCCAATGGTAGGTTTTGTTAGACCCTTATTGTGCTAAAAGGTTGTACCCTATAGTTTAGGCGCAGTAAGTGCTATTTGATCTATCATTTTGGTTTTCAATAAATAGTGAAGTAACATCTAAATCGTTGGTTGGTTAAGGGCATTAGAATTGACTTAACGGTGCAGGTCATACCTGTGGAAGTATCCTAAAGGTAAAGGTGATTTGTATTGGAAGGTTGGTGACTGGTACCGTGATCCTATGCCTTAACATTATTGAACTCATTCTTTTTGTGTAAGAGGTAGATTAGATACTATGGGAATAGGTCAAGGAGAGGGCAGTTGTAAGATTAAATACTACTAGTCCATTTCCAAGGCTTACTACGTGTGGAGGATTAAATTCTCCAAGCATGTGCAATTGGGAACAAAAAGGCTAAAAAGCCTAGAGTTATCATAAGGGCCTTAGTGTTGCATGTGAATGAAAGGAAGATAATACCCTAAAAACTTGCTATAATTGCAAGATGTTAACTAATTGAAAGTTAACAACCATAACCCTCAGGTCCTAAAGCCATGAAGTTGCTTCCAAGTGTGAGGTTCGTTAAAGAAGGGAGTAAGATGGGATTTGGCAAGTTGGTTAATTTTTAAGAAGGCTAAACTAAACCCTAAGATAAATGTGTGAAACCCAAATCGCCAAGAAAACACAACCTGACACGAGAATGAAAAGAGCAACCAAGACGACACCGAGAGCCATATGGCTTAAGTGATAACCAAAGTGAACCCAAAAGAGGCATCATAAAAGGCTTCAAAAATTAGGACCTAACCTAGTTAAAGACACCCAAAGTGGTAAGAAGAAGTCCAAGTGAGGGGTATAACCCAAGTTGCCTAGTTCAGGTCCATTTTGACTTATGTTTTCCATGCAAAGCTGAGGTGATTATGGGTAACGTTCTTAGTGGTTGGGGACTTTAAGGATGTTTAGGTAGTGGGATTAATTGCAAGCTCAGCAACACCACGAAGGCCACAAGCAATAAGGCTTGGGGTAGGCCTAAGTTAATTTTAAGGTTCATAGGTGTGACATCCTCCCTAGTAGCTGTATAATGTATGTAAGTTGAGGTGTTACTTAGTGTGCATCTAACTTAGTATTGGTATTATTTTGAACACATAATCTATATGTTTGTGTGTTAATCAAGCTACTGTAAGACCTTAGCACCACCTTGCTGAAGTTAAGGTTGAAAGCCTTAGTGCTTAGAGGCTTTAGAAAAGACTTTTTGAATGAGATTTTCAGTTATAAGCCTCTTGGGTCATTTCTTGACTAGTGACTGGATTGTAACAAATGGAACTTTAAAGTTCAATTAAGCTTGGAAAACAAGATATGTCATGATTAATTTGCTAGCTCATTCATAATTGAGGACACAATTAAGCCATACATATGAATAGGATGGAAAAGTTGAAATTTACAACCCACTCATGCATGCGTTCCCGAGCTAGCATTCCTTTGATTTTTCACCTCAAATTCAAGGTAAACTTTATTCCTAACCCTTAGATAAGCCAAGATTATCTCTGATACTCATTAGGAAAGCTAGAATTTTAAGGTAGGCAATTGAAGAATTTGGTGGAAATCAAGCTTGCTTGCAAATGAAGGTTTGGGATTCAAAGCATGGCATTGTTTTGATAGAGGCTTAAGGTTTTAGTAATCAGTAAGGATACACAAAATATTTCTTTCTTGGTCTTAGTTTAATGATTCTAGTTTAGAATGGATAGAACATCTTGTGAGGGATTAAGGGGTCAACTGACACCAAGTTTGGAGAGTGATCATGACTTGGGATAAATATTGTATTTAGCTATTTAGAAATAGGGCAAGCAACTTAGTCATTATCTCTGTCCACTATCAGGAGGTGGTGTTATGGCTCTCTTAGTGGGAAGCATGCCAGAGGAAGGTAAATTTCTCTAAATTAAGTTTGGAACTTTAATTCAAGGTTACATAGCAAGAATAGGAAAGTTTAGCAAAGTTCGCTAAGTTCTGGGACGGTTATAGCGCTTAATGAAGTTCAGGGGCAAAATGGTAATTTTGAATCCTGAAGAGTCGGGCTAAGTCCCGAGTGGTTAAAATGAGTTTTTATAACCTAAATTTTAACTTTAACCCAAACTTAGTTGAAATAAACAAAGTTGATCAAGAATGACTAAGGTTATCAAAAGAAGGCGGTTTAAGTGTTCCATGTCCAATGCTTTGGTGGCTTGAATTTTAAATATGGTTTATAAGGTTTATAAGATGGTAAAGTGAAGGCTGGCTGAGATAACTCGAGTTCATCCTTCACACCATCATTTCTTCATCCAATTGAGCACAAAATCAAGAGTTCTTAGTGAAAAATGGAGCCACCATAAGTATACAGGCCATTGGAAGCTTATTTCAAGCATAAAATCATGGTTTTGGAGCTTGGAAGCATGTTTTCTTCTATCCCTTGTTTTTGATACGAGGTAATCAATGTGTTCTTGATTGATTTCATGTTTATTAGTTGATTGGGAGATAGGGTTTTGGTTAGGAGTTAGTAACTTGATGTTTTGCACCCATATTGGCTTGGAACTTAGGTTGGTGGAAAAGAGTTGCATAATTCTTTCTTGTTGCTTGGATTTGAGGTAAGGGAGTTATGTTTTTGAGTTTAATTAATGCTATTGGAATGAGTTTGCTAGATGAATTCGAGTAGTTCTAGCAATAGCATTAGTTAGTGGGCAAGGTTGAATTATGGTGGACTATAAGGTTTGTGATGATTGGAATGATGTTATAATGCATCATAAATTGGCTTGTGATAGTTGGTTGTGATCTATGCAACATGTTTTACATGTATGTGAAATTTGGAGGCTATCCAAGCATGTTTGATATGTTTGGGAAGTGACCAAAGTTCATAGTAGTGAAACTGGGAGTTTTCTAGGCTATCACAGGTATTGGTGATGCATCACCAACCGTCGCCAATACCCGTCACACGCCACCATTACAAGAAAAACTGGTAGAACATTACCAATTATGGTGACGCACCACCACAAGCATGTTGGCTGAATTTTCCAAGTTTTGCTAGGAAGGTCAAGGGGATACCTAAGGGGATTCTTAGGGTATCTTAGGGTCTAAACATTTCCGGTAGTACTCCGAGACTTTCAAAATTCCTACGAGACCTAGCAATTTTCTTGAGTTTTGTAAACCTTTATGTCTACTTGTTCCATAAGCAAGAAAACTAGTTTATAAAGGATCACAACTGTATATCACCAGCTTAGGTGAAACGTTTAGAACCCCTTGGTAGCCTAGCCATGTATTTAGCCACGAGGTTACAAGGTGAAACCTTAGTACACCTAGTCCACATGGTCTTTATGGCCTAGTCTGCAATAGTCCCACCATAATGCCCCTGTACAGCATAAATAGGAGAGGTTTAACTGGTGATTTATCACTAGTTAGGCTGGCAAGCTAAGCGTGCTAAAGGACAAGGCAATGCCTTGTAGTTCAAGGACCAGGATGAAGAGAGGTCTCAAGGGACCTAGGTATATGCATATATTAGACCCTTAGGCTATTTGAGCTCACAGCCTGTTACATATGTTATCTTATGTGGAGTCCTTAGTAATTTACTTGTAGGTACAATGAAAACCCTTATTAAGAATTACTGAATTCTCACTCCGTAGTTATGTTGTGCATATTTTGAAGTTGTTGGCCCGAGTAACAGTACTAACTACAGTCTTCATTTGGCAGTAAAGCCTAGTAGCACTTGGGTAGGGGCTTTTGTGACTCGCCACTAGGACTTGCATCCAAGGTGGGAGTTAGTTCAAGAAAATCTCAGTTGAAGGTTGTATATATAGTACTCTTAGTTGCCTCCATTGTTTATGTTTTAAAGAGTCCTAGACTCTAAGGTTGCTTTTGGGTGAGGGCATTAGTCTACTTTATGTATGAATGCTCCCACATAGTTGTTATGTGTAGTAAACTCACATAAATGTTGATTTTGTATGCTTTGGCTATTTGAACTTATTTTCTTTGGAAGTGTTTTGACCAAGTGAATGGTTTATGGAATTTTTTTAATCCAAGTCAAGGCATGAAGAGCATGCCTAGCCATATACAATCCGTGCACATATACAATTAGCCAATTGCAACTACTATGAGACCAGCTTTTATAGGCTTCCTAGCCATGGGCCAAGGACGGCTGCGTCAGGTGGTTAGCTATGAGAAAAACCACTGGGGTGACTCATCCGCTATAACTCCACCTAGTACATTTCTTATGGCTCTCCTAGTGTACATCTAATTTAGAACCTTATTTCAAGTTCACATAGCAAGAATACGCACGTTGGGCAAAGTTTACTAAGTTCTGAGAAATTTAAGGCACCAAATGAGGTTTGGGGCAAAAAAATGCTAATTCTGCATCCTGAAGAGTCGGGCTGAGTCCCGAGAGTTAAAAATGAGTTTTTAAATCCAAACTTCTACTTTTAACTCAAGTTCAGTTCAAAGAAACAAGATTTGACCAAGTTTGGTTAAAGTTACCTAAAGGAGGGGACTTATTTCTCTCTTTTTAAAAAGTTTGGTGGCTTGGGTTTTGAAAGAGTTTATAAGTTGGTAAAAGTGAGGTATGGCTGTCATTTGCTTCCTAAACACGAGCTCATCCTTCTCTCTACTAATTATCCATCAATCCAAGCTTAAAACCAAGAGATTTTCATGAAAATGGAAGCCACCAAGGGTGTTTATGTAAAAAGGTGCTTGTTCCAAGTAGAATTTCAAGTGTTTGGAGCTTGGAAACATGTTTTCCACATCCACTATTTTTTATGTAAGGTAACTTGTCATTTCTTGGTTATTTCTTGTTTAGGAAGTGATTAGATGCTTGGGTTTTAATTAGAAGTTATTAGCTACGTGTTTTATGCCTTTGTTTGCTTGGAACTTGGGGAGACTTTGAGGAACTTGGTTTTGATGAAAGGTTGATTGATTTTTTCTTGTGGATCGAAACTATGGTAAGGATTTATGTTTTCAAGCTTGATTAATGCTATTAGATGGAGTTTGCTTGATGAAATCAAGTACTTTTGGCAATAGCATTAGTTAGTTGTCTGGTTTGATTGTGGTGGACTAGTGTGTTTCGATTGATAGGAATGATGTTAGAATGCATCATAGGAAGGCTTGTGATGGTTAGTTGTAGTCTCTGCAACACGTAATACATGTATGTGAAGTTTGAAGGCTATCCATGCATGTTTGATATGTTTAGAAAGTGTCCAAAGTTTATAGTAGCAAAACTGGAAATTTTCTGGGCATTTCATAGGATTGGGGACACATCACCAATCAATACCAATTCCCACGACGCATTGCCAATACCTCATCAATAAGTAGCATGTTACCAACTATAGTCACACGTCATTGTGATAACTTTGACATCCGGTACTGTTTTCTTCATAACTTTTTGCTCCAGTGTCCGATCAAGGCGATTCTAGATTCCACATGAACCTAAGAGGGAGTAATATCACCTCCATGCCTTCACAACACCTATAATGGGCCAAGTTTAAAGGTATTTTAGTTCAAAGTGAAGGCATGTTTGGCCATAATAGAGCACTGTTAGTTAGGTGCAAGGTTTAGTGCCATCGAAAGCCTAGTTGGGCCTTTGTATTTAGGGCTCGATTGTAGGAACCTTAGTGCACCTAGGTGGGTTCCAAAGAACCTAGTAAATGAGTCCAACCATGATCATTGCTGCTCACTAGTATGAAACAAGTAATGGTGGATAGGGGAGCACCATGGATGAAGGCTTAGTGCACTTGTTGTCTAGCCAAGCTATGCCTTTAGGCACAAGTGAAAGCCTAGTGCATCCTTGGTAGCTTAAATGGGTGGAGGCTTAGTACATAAGTGACCCAGCCAAGTCTAAGGAGTTGAGGCACCATGTGGAGGCCTAGTACACCTAATGGATTTCTTACAACACAAACAAGGAGCATCCACCATGTTCTCTTTGACAACAACCAAGGGAAGGCGACATTACTACATTAGAAAGATAAAGCTTACTAGGATCGAGTTAGTGGCCAGAACTCGCTGGCCGCAAAGTGATGCCCCGTGAGAAGGACTAGGATGAGGAGGGGTCCTAATGGACCTAGGTATATGTGCATATATTGGACCCTCAGGCTGCAAGCACGAACAATAGTTTTCATATCCTTGTATATATGGAGTCCTTCAGATTTTTCTTGTAGGTTAAAGACCATTTTCTGAGAATCTTTGATTCTTACTCCCTTACTTTTTGTTGTGAAGTTTTGGGCGCCGTTGAGCCAGCAACTGTTAAGGGTTGTTGAGCTAAGTTTGTTTACAGGTATTTCATTTATTTGAATCTTTATGATTCTAATTTATGGGTTGCTTGTTGGTTAAGTTATTATACTAACTACAGTATTCTTTTTACCCTACAAAGGCTAGTGAATCACAAGGAAGGGCTTGCAAAGCTTGCCACTAAAAGTTTGTTCTATGGTGGAAGCCTGGTTCTGGATCTCAGTACAGTCGTTCAGTGCATAGTTCTCATGCACTAGTTTGCCTCCAATGGTCATGTTTGAGTAGTTTACTCTAGAGTCGCTCATAGGTGCGAGCATAGTCTACTCTTGTTTGGATGCTTGCAAACAATTGATTATGTGTTGTTAATTCCACTTAATTGCTTTGAATGCTTTGACAGTTTTGATATCTATTTTTATGAAAATATGCCATGGCAATGTTTCAAATACCATTTCTTTATTTTATTGATTAAGTTAAAGTATAAAATCATGCATGATTGTATAGTAAGATTAAAGAACTAGCAGCATAAAGGTTTTAACTAGTGTACACGTAATCAATTAGCCAATTGCGAGTAATGTGGGACAAGTTCCCATAAGCTTCCTAGGCAGGCCCATGAAGGGTCGTCTTAACATTATAATGTTTGCCTATGCACCTCGGGATAGGTTTTATCCCTTGGAGTTGGTGCTACACCCACTAGCCCTTGACCAATCTCACTAGTCACCATGGTGGTGTGCACCTGGGTTCCAATAGATGATGCCATTTGGCATCCTTGGGGACCTCGGCCATCTGAATTTTGTATTGATGTGTAGATATATGTATTTCAGTCAACTACAGCCCCTAAAAAACACTAGAAAAGAGGCAAAGGGAGTCCGGAAGTGTTTTCTAGGGAAGGACTCTTCGACGCCCAAGTAAGAAAGTAATATAGCTAGGAGTATAAGGAACACTCAACAAGATAGCCGCCTACTTGTTTACCTAGGAATGGCTCCTTTTATACCTGTTTCAAAGGGTTGAACTCCCAAATCAGCCATCCACATGTTCAGCTCGATCAGGGAACAAGGGTCTATTTCATCCTAACTTTCCCTAGAACCAGTTGTCCTAACACAGGTCTAAGTGAGCACTTTGCACGCACCTAGGAGTACTTCCTTAACGGTATTTGTCAGCATTAAAGGGCATTGGCACTGGGTGTTTGACATGTCCATTGGTCAGGCAAGCTTCCAAGGTACAAGACTGAACTTCTTGCGGTCTGATGTTAGGGCCACGGAGGGACTCTGGCACTATGGCCTTCAACAAGCACATGTCTCTAGGGAAACTTTAAGGCTTTTGCTCTTCGACCATCAAGGTACTAGGGACATGTGAAATGCTCTAACTTTGGGCATCAACTAGCTTACCTAACCTTATTTAGCTAGGGTTCTAACCCTCGACTTCTGTATACTTTCATGAAGAACAACCACTACTAAAGGCATTAAACAGACACTTGAGCGCAACTATACCTATACTAGACCTGGCACTTTTGACAACTAAGCATGATACTTAATGAGGTGAGTGATTACTTCACATTATGGCTACTTGTGAGTCATCTCCTGATTAGTCATGTGAACTCTTCCTCACAGGTGCTCCTTAAACACTATGCCAAAGGGTCCAAGGAAAAACCTTCATTCTGCCATCTCTTGGTCATTTCTGACCTAATAGTTCAATGTTCAACAGCTTACTAGCACTAACACAAAGCAACAAGCAATCACTATAGTTTCCGTAATTACACTTATGACTTAGATCATTCCCAACTCGGCTAGCTTCACTAGTCAAGTCTCTCTTCTTCCACAAGTAACCTCAATGGCCTCAACTCCTCTTAATCTCAAGATGATGACCTTAAGTCATCAGCTATCCCTTGGTCAATGGAAGTCATTCCTATTGCTTAGGTTCTTTTACTACCTATCAGCAGTCAGGCTAAACCCTAGCCAGTTTTCTACTCTTATTAGCTTTACCCTATGTATGCAATTAATGGACAAATGAAACTATCCCTTTATTTGTTGCTGGATGAGTCCCTTACTCCTTGGTTCCTTCCGTAGCTTCAATCTACACACCATTGTTAGAAGTATAATAAAAACTTATCCACTTACCTTTTTGGCATATGACTAAACCAACCTGGTGCTCCACTACATTAAAAAGCTCATCCATTCAGTAAACCAGTCTTGTTTTGCCAACTAGGCCATCCAAAACTAACTTGTGAAAGAAAACAACCTATGGACACTTTGAACATGTTTTAAGGCATTTAAGGCTATACTTTTGTGGGTTCTCACAATACTACATGGGTTCTAAGGTTTTGGGTGTTACCTAACACTTAGTGCATCTTTAGTTCCTAATGCACTTATGTTCACCTTTAACCCCACTCAAAACAACTACCGAACAAGCCAAACAAAACATGCCAATAAAATGATGCTATAATTTACATAATAAACAGCCAAACAACCAGTGAAGGGGTAAGGTCCTGCCTACTTGACTGCCTGAAGCAAAGCTTGAACTACTACTCTAGTGATACTAGGCTGACTCCCTGTGACAACTACTCTTAGGGCATATTTACTAGTCTAGCATTAACTTGACCAAGACCATACCTAACACTAGTCTGATGTCCACTCAAACTATGGCCAACATTTTCCTAGGAACAAGCCTTAAAGCCATGTTCACCTTGCACCTTGGGCATAAGCCCTTCTTTCTCATGATCTGTTCTCACTCTCCAATCTCTAATAGCCCTTTGCACCATGGGCATATCACTCATGCTCTAACTAGGTTGGATGAGCCAACCTCCATGTCGCCTTTTTGTGCCTCCATCCTCTAACTCACTTTTGAGAACCTTTGCATCTTACACTACTTACTAGCAGCTCTTCATCAAAGATTGCTAGGTGTCTCCATACAGTAGCTCAAGGCCTTAGTGATCATGGTCTCAAGCTATGGAATCCTTTTTAGCCAATCCAATCTAAAGCCTTTAGGGTTCCACAACAAGCAAGTGAGTCCTAAGAAACAGCTACCTCATAAGCAAAAGCAACAACTATGCCAGTAAACTAATACCAGAATTTCCACTAGCAACACCAAACTACTAGTGAATGGTTAAAGCCTTACCTCACACTAGCCATTTCCTGCCCTTATAAGGCCTACAAGAACATCCTTTAGTTCTTGCCCATCACAACTTCCCATGAGTTCACCATGTCAACCTATCAAGCACAACACTGTAGTACATAACTTATTGGTTAGTACTAACTATGTCCTAGCACAAGGGTTCCCCATTATCTCATTTACCTATGCCTCCAGACAACCATGGCTCTTATACCAACTATGGCAATCCTTGGCCTTTGTGACTACATCTTGCCCAAGGTCACTAAGAGTTCATGGAATTCCCAAGTTTTGGTTCACAATTGTTGGTTTCTATGCTTGTGATATAAATTAATGCATGTGACCTAAACTTACCATCTTAGATGCCAGCATTAAATAATTCATGTGTGACATTGACAAGGAAATTTAAGCATACTCAAAACATTGGTGGATCTACACTTAAAAACAATTGTAAAACTAGCAAAAGCAATAAGCACATTTCCTCCAAGCATCAACCCTATGTACATTATTTAAATATGTACATGAATCACTACTAGGCTTGCAATTAACCATCTCCAAGACTAAATATGATGCAAATACGTTAACATAACATGGAAAACACAAAACCCCTTCACCTTAAACACATCCAAAGCAAAATCAAAGTTGAGAACTAAAGCTTCCATTGAGCTCTAATGGTGTTGTTAAGGTTCCAAGCTTAAATCCCGCACAATGGGCATCCAAAGCGATGAAATCAAGACAAATCCAACCTACCCAATCAAATTAGAACTGAACTTGACCTAGGGAAGAGATCATTACCTTTTGTGAGATCAAAAGTCTTGGAACACCACAAAAAAGTCACATTCTTACCAAAACTAGCTTGAGCTTCAATGATTTTACTTGAAAACCTTAATTTTCATGAAGAAATGGTGAAAATGAGAGCTTGGGAGCTCCATCCATGGAGGTGGAAGGTGGGCTATAGGTTTTGGTGGTAGGAGATGGTGAATAGTGCCAATCATTTATCTCTTAACCATTTATAAGCACATTAACCCACATCTACTCCTCTATCTTTACTTCCTTAGTCACTTAGCTCCTAAACATCATTTTTGCTGCACTTTATCCCTCTTGAACTTTCCATGGAACTATGAATGAGTCAACTTAAAAGGTCACTTGGCTCCCTCCTTAGCCCAAATTCACTTGTACTGTCTGATTTACTAAACTAGCTCAAAACCTTCAACCGTCTACACTTAGGTCCTTCCATGCTAACTCAATGTTCAAATGGGTTATAGAACTTATGGTCTTGATTTTTTGGGTTAGCTTAACCTTTTAGACCTTGAATATACCATAATTATAGTTTTACTCTTCACTTAGGGAAAAATTACCAAAATGCCCCTGGTGACATTTAGGCATCATTTCTGATAGCCGAAGTGCTATCGCCCCCATTAACCTGAGAACTTCGGCTAGGTATCACGCTCGGTAAATTCGATGTCAACCACAAAGAGAGCCAGTACCGACCACAGAAAGAAGGAAGTCTGATGCCTTGGGCACACGACCTCGGTAGTCCACCAGTGCTCTCGAGGATGACAGTGCCAACCTCGGGAAACTAGCGTGTTACCTCCCTCGGAAAGGCGACCGAACCAGCTTCAGAGGAGAAGGACTAGCCACCTTCGGCAAGAGAGAATCCCCCTGGAGGAGAAACTTCAGAGCTAAGGAATCCCTCGAACTACTGGTACGGCTCCAGGAGAAGGGTTCTCACTCCGAAGGGCGACCTCAACCAAGGGGACCTCGTAGGTACGGCAGAAGCAATTAAGGAGCCTCTGACATGTCACCCGCACACGCTACACAGAGCCCTCATATGCACTCTGACACACCGACGCCGCCTATGTCTCATCATGTAGGGCTATGCTTGCCCTAGCCCGTGGCCTGAGGAGACTGCAGGCGGCTAGAGGCCCCCATGCCCAGAAGTACAGATTACATCCGACCAAACACGTGTCAGAATCTGGTCAGGCTACCCCCTCTTATATGTATCGGGGAAATGGTCTCGGCAAAGGATCCTTCTTTTTCTCCTCCCTCAAAAGAAAATGTGACAAGCAAGAATCTTTGGCCCTTAGTACTCCCTTTCCACCTCCAGAACACTAACTTGGGCGTCGGAGGCTTCTCCCCAGAAAAAGACTCCGGGGACCTCCTAACCCCTGTCTTATGAGTATTTCAGGTAGATCCTCCTGGGAAATCTCCACTTCAGACGTTCTCCCTCACTGGAAGTCCCTTTCAGTCTTACCATGTCACGGAATGAAGATGCTGCTGGGCATCATTTGGCACCGTCGGTGGGAACCCACTCCCAGGTCACCGGTATTGAAACTCGGCGTTCTAAGGACAAGGGACTTCTGAAGTCCCCGTCCGCGCCAGAGGTTCAACTGGCAACCGAACAAACTGCAGCAGGGACATCCTTGCCTGAGGATGAATGTCATCTAACTATTACCATGGGCTTCCTGCACAAGTTCCAATGCTCTATTGTGGCCGAAATGACGCAGCAGTTAGACCGAAGATGGTTGCAGCCAAATATGGGTCGAAGGCCTTCCTCACCAGTACCTCGTCGGGAGAAGAGTCACAAGTCAACTTACCAGAGTTCGGGAAGCGGGGATCAGCGAGATGAGTCCTTGACAGAAAACATACCCCTCGGGATGCAACCTGCGGGAGAAACAGGGTCAAAAGGACCCAGAACTCCTTGCCGAAGAAGTTCTTCACCTGAAGAGAAGTCACTATCTCCTCGGCACCGGAGTCACTCCCCGAAGAAGAGACGTCAGTCTCCATTCCTGGAAACCTATAAGCAGCAGGAAGAAGAGCCCAGTGCCACACTCATTATGGAGAAAATCTTAAAGAGGCTAGAAAGAGTGGAGAGGCAGGTAGCTCGGAAGCCCGTCTGGGCTAGGTTGTCAGAAACTTTCAACGGAGATGAATCACCATTCACCCGAGCGGTGGTCGAAACGCCCATGCCAAGTGACTTTCGAGTACCTTGGTTGTAGACCTACGATGGCCGAACTGACGCCCAGGCTCATCTGACAAAATACGAGTGCAGCATGGTGTTGCACGGTGCTGATGACGCAACCTTGTGCAAATGTTTGGAGGTCACCCTTGCCGGACCAGCAATGGCGTGGTACAACTCATTGGTTCCTGGAACCATCATGGAGTTCCAAGAGTTGTCTACTGCCTTCACGTAGTAGTTCATTGGGAGCCGGCCAACGACGAAGATGCCTGTCCAAATGTTCAACATAGCGCAGAAAAATGGGGAAACCATTCGCGACAATGTCGATAGATTCAACAGGGAAGCCTTAAGTATTCCAGACTTCAGAAATACGTATCTTGGCCATGACACGAGGACTTCAGAGAGACTCTAAGTTGTTCTATGAGTTTTCCAAAGATCCCCCCGACACGCTTGGCAAATTTTGTTGGGTTTCGGGAGCCAAACAGCGCAGCGGAATTTAACCGAAACCCTCCAGGATCCAAGTGAAACGGGGTAAACCGGGTGTTCGAAAATTTTCATACCTAATTTTTGATTGAGATCTCTCACTCAACTGTAGAGTCGAATCACAAAACCTGAACAGTTGACGTGTTCAGGCTCTCTATGGTATCCACACGAGCCTCTCGGGATCACCACGCTTCCACCACGTCCTGGTAGATGCGTTTCTCTTGCGCTCGCAGTGCTAGCTTGCGTCCTCCAAGGAATTGCAAGAGAAGAGTGCGGCTGTCCTTTTTGGAGGCTAGGGCAAGGAGACCTGTGAATTTCTCACTTAAAAGTTGTATTTATAGTGAGAGTCAACTTCCAGGCCTAATAGGTTTCAAAGCCCTAATCCAATTAGGATTTAATTTTGGGCTTAATAATGGCTCAACTTTTGGGCCCATTATTAATACGAAATTAAAGTGAAACCATAACCCAAATAATTAGCCCATGCACTCTAATGATCCAAAATGCTCTATGTGTGCGACCCAATAGGCTCTTATCACGTTGGCAATGATCATAAATCACATTTATGATCATAAGCAATGAGCGGTGTCTAGCAACACATCATTGCTACCCAAGTGACAAGATTGTCGATGATTCGACTATACCTTTTATGATCATCACCGATATATGCCATTGTCCCTTTGTCCAAGATATCAAGACTAAGCACGAGACATGGAATGTGTCACTCTCGTATAGCCCAATCTTTGGTTTCTTGATTACCGAGTAGACTAACTTAAACTGATGACATTGATATCGCATATCAACTCATCCGAGCATGGCCATGCATTTTCTAAGTCTCACTCTATCAAGGGGCCCGAAGATATCGCTCCCGTTACATAGGAGGGACAAATCCCATCTTGATCATACAAATCCCTCCGCATGATATGTGACATACCCAATGACCTCCTTCAAGTTCACTCAGTTACGAGCAACAAAGGAAAGTATCAAAGTATGTGACTCACATGTAGGGAACCTTGATGATCTTAGGTCGAAGGACTACATATACCCTGATCACTATGGGAATCACTTATGACACTCATATAACGATCCATGTAGTGTTCTCATGGTGGGTCGGTCCAGTACACAAGTTCTCCAACTTGTACCCATATGTAGACTACATATCTCATATTAGTCTCCACATATGCTAGTCGTTATGTATTATTGCAACCCGCTCCACAATAATACTAGACCAGGGACTTTTAAGAATATCATTATTCTAGGGTTACAATTATGTTTGTTAAGTTACGCAGGAACAAAACAACAAACATAATTGCTGGATTAATGCCTTAATAAAATATCATGACTCAATGTGCAAAAATACAATCATCTCATGACTGGCTTTTGGGCACAACACTAACAAATTTTACCGAAGGGCCGAGCAGCACATGACTGCTGAAGAACTAAGAATGGGGGGCCCAAAACCCGACCACATTCGCACCGAGGGGCCGAGCCAGCAACCTCGCCACCCAACAGGTCAGGAGGATGACCTCGGAAGCTTAGGGGAAGGAAGCCACTGGCTTTCACCCCTCTAAATACCTCAAGGACGAATATCCTTACGGCGATGGAAAGGCAAGGAGCTCAGATCCAACGACCAATGGCCATGACCTCGGACAACAAAAAGAATATGAAAAAGTTCTGCCAGTTCCACCGAGACCACGGGCATGATACCGAGGACTGCTTCCAGCTAAGAAAGTACATTGAATCCCTGATAAAGCAAGGTCAACTCCGATGTTACCTGCGGATGCCCTCCCCGAAGGGGAGAAGAGAAGATGAGGGGAAAGGAGATGATGAGGAATACGACTCTAACAAACGTCAGAACCGAAGTCCGAAAAGGCATCTGCCACCCCCGGCAGGAGTGATACAAATGATCACAACAGGACTGCCATCGGCAGAAAGGAAGAGAAAGGCTAGGGAGATTTTGGTGATGGAACATGGGAACCTATCAAAAAAGCTGGTTCGGAGAGATGGGTCCACCATCATATTTCCCCATGATGATCCACTGCTGGTTTTGGCAAGGATAGGTAGCTGGGACATCAAGAGAGTATTGCTTGACAATGGTTCAAACGCGGACGTCCTATTCTCACACCTACTACCAAGTCTAGGAATATCAAGGAACGACCTCAAGTTTGTCACTTCTCTTACTTTTGGAGTAGGAGCATCCGAATTCCCTGTCCTTGGCAGGATTGATCTCCCCTTGATGCTAAGAGGTACTTCGGTGAACAACAAGGATGACCTGTTTGCCTCCGTAAAGACAAGGTTCATCGTCATAGATGTCCCTTCCTTATACAACGCCATTCTTGGAAGGCAAATGCAAGGGAACCTCCACATCCGCCCCGATGTGAAGTACCTAATTATCACCTTCACCACCAAGGATGGAGATGCTGAGATCTTCATCGACCAGGGTGAGGTGAGAAAAGTATTCGTTAAGGCAAGAAAAGCCCAGTGACGAACTGCGCACAGACTACGGAAACGAAGCTCTTACCCACAGAAGAGTCAAAAGGAGAAGGAACAGAAGATCCTAAGAAAGTAGAAACAGAAGAAATAGAGCTTGTCCCAGGGTGAAATTCCTGAATAGGAAAAAAATAGGCCGAAGGTGACAAGGAAAAACTTGTATATTTCCTACTGATGAATAAAGATCTGTTTGCCTACTCACCTAAAGACATGCCTAGGGTAGACCCCGGCATAATATAGCATAGCCTTAAAGAGAGCCCAGAGGCAAGGCCTGTTCACCAAAAAAAGCAAAGCCTTTCGGCACACAAAAACAACTTCATCAAAACTGAAGTCCAACACTTGATAGAGGCGGGTGTAATCAGGGAGGTCAAATACCACGAATGACTAAGTAATGTGGTTATCGCCACAAAAGAAGGAAGCTACAAGCTCGGAATGTGCATCGACTTCTGAAACTTAAATGATGCTTGCCTTAAGGATTCATATCCTTTCCCTCCAATAGACCAGTTGGTAGACTCAACTGCTGAGTATGGACTCCTGTGCTTCCTCGACGCCTTCAATGGGTATCATCAAATCAGAATGGACCCCGAAGATGAGGAAAAAACTGCCTTCATCACCGAGGTCGGTACATATTGCTATGTCAGAATGCCCTTCGGGCTCAAGAATGCAGGAGCCACCTACCAGAGGCTGATGGACAAGGTCTTCAAAGACCAAATAGGGATAAACATGGAAGTCTATGCTGATGACATGATAGCCAAGAGCAAGTTGCCTGGTAGTCATATCACAGATTTGGAGGAAACTTTCCACCAACTTAGAGCATTTGGAATTTGCCTTAATCCAGAAAAATGCGTCTTCGGCGTACGCTCAGGCAAGTTCCTCGGGTTTATGGTATCGGAAAGAGGTATCGATGCCAACCCGGAAAAAGTCAAAGCGCTACTCGAATTTTGAACTCCTGTTACAACAAAGGATGTGCAAAGGCTCACGGGGAGGATAACGTCCCTTAGTAGATTCATTTCCAGGTATGGGGATCGCTACCGAGAATTCTTTAAGGTCCTTACCAAGGTGGCAAAAAGTGCCAGCAACCTCGAAGACGATGACCATCCTTGGAACGAGGATTGCCAAAAGGCCTGGGAAGAGCTCAAACTCTATCTAGCTCGCCTACCCACTCTTCGACAACCATGAGAAGGAGAACCACTTGTATTATACCTCACTGTTACCAAAACAGCACTAAGTTTGGTTCCCGTGAAGGAAGAGCGGGCGGAGCAACGGCCAGTATACTATGTGAGCAAGTCCCTGCATGGCGCTGAGGTCAGGTATCCCCTGCTAGAAAAAGCTATCTATGACCTGGTGCTAGCAAGCAGGAGACTACGTCCGTACTTTCAGGCTCACCCCATTATTATCTGAAGTAACCTACCTCTTCGGGATGTCATGAAGAGAGTAGATCATTCGAGAAGACTTTCCAAGTGGTGCATAGAGCTTAGTGAGTATAATATTACTTATGAGCCAAGGAAAGCAATAAAAGCCCAAGCCCTAGCAGACTTCATTGCTGAAGTACCTATGGTCGAAGGTGAACAATCGGACCTCGACAAAAGTGAGCCAGAATGGACTCTGTTTCTAGATGGGGCCTCCGGCTCCGAGCACCAGGGAGTGAGGGTAATCATTCGCGGCCTCGAAGGCCTGGAAGTCATGAAATCCATCAAATTTGGGTTTAACGTCACCAACAATATGGCAAAATATGAAGCTCTCATAGTAGGATTACGCCTGGCCAGAAAGATTGGTGTAATAAACCTAAAAGCCCACAGCGACTCCCAGCTAGTGGTGTGGCAGATAGTAGGGGACTATAGCGCAAAGGACCCAACTTTGGCAAAGTATCATGAGTGCATATCAAAGCTCATCCAGGACTTCAACGCAGTACATATTGAAAATGTACCTCGCCGAGACAATGCTGAAGCGGACAGCTTGGCCAAATCAAAAAGGTTTGCCGAAGTGTTGAGCCACCTAAGCATAGCGACACTAAGCATAGCAACCTCAGACAAAGGGTGGAAAGATCCTATAAAGAGGTATCTTATGACCGAAGAGCTTCCCGAAGATCCTTACGAAGCGGCAAAAATGCGAAGATGTTCCGGACGATATTTCCTAATTAGGGAAGAATTATACCGGTAAGGGTATGCGAGTCCGCTACAAAGGTGTGTCAGTGAAGAGGACACTAAGATGGTTCTCGAGGAATTCAACGAGGGGGCTTGTGGTTCCCATATCAGAACTGACGCCTTGGCGAGGGTAATACTCTGCTAAGGGTACTTCTGGCCCACCTTAAGAGAGGACGCAAGGCAGTTCGTCAGGAAGTGTGACAATTGCCAAAGACACGCCAGCATCCAAAGACTGCCCTCGGAAATAATAACCTCGGTAGGCTACCCTTGTCCCTTAGCAGTTTGGGGCATAGATCTCATCGGGTCGTTCCCAACAACACCTGGAGGAGTGAAGTTCTGCACAGTGGCAGTGGATTACTTCACCAAATGGGTCGAGGCAGAACCCTTAGCAACCATTTCGGCAAAGGATATACAAAAGTTCATCTGGAAGAACATTATATGCAGATTTGGCATACCGAGGGTGATAGTGGCCGATAATGGTTCCCAGTTTACGGACAAGGGATTCTAGGAATTCATCACCAACCTCGAAATAAAAACACACTTCGCCCAGGTAGCTCATCCCTAGAGCAGTGGACAAGTAGAGGTATCCAACAGGACCATAAGAGAAGGTCTGAAAAAGAGGCTAGGGGAAGCAAGGGGAAAATGGCCAGGATAACTTCCTAATGCGCTGTGGAGTTATCGGACAACACCCCAAAGGGCCATGGGGGAGACACCTTTTTCACTCGTCTTCGGCACAGAGGCCATTATCCCTATCGAAGTAGTACGGCCATCGGTCAGAATACAAGTGTTTGATGAAGGATGAAACGACCTCAGTTTGAGAACTAAGCTCGACCTAATTGATGAACATAGAGAGATGGCCGAACTTAAAAGGAAAGCCTTCCAGCAAAGAGTGGCCACAACTGCGAATCTGTGCGTTAGGCCAAAAGGAATAAGGAAAGGAGACCTCGTTCTCCGAAAGGCTGAATTCGAGCCCCGAAGGCAGTCCCATGGGGTACTTCTGGCAAACTGGGAAGGGCCTTACTTGGTCCTTGATGAAGTCCGAAAGGGAGTCTACAAGCTTGGCGACTCTGAAGGTGGAGAAGTGAAAAATACATGGCATTCGGACGCCTTGAAGAAATTCTATGCTTAGAATCTTGGTAAGAAATTGTACGAGTTAGAAAAAGTTTCTAAGTACAAAATTTTTTTCTTCCACCAAAGAACTCTCGCCAAACAAGGCTTAGAAGCTTGTGAAATTTACTTATTCCTTCTAAAGTTGATTGGGTCATTCTCCAAAAAAGTAAGTCCATTGCAAGTAAGCCAAAATTTTGTTTAAGGGAATTCGTCGAAAATGAATGTTTTTTCGAAGATGGCTAACAGAGCAAGAAAAAAAGTATTTTCCAAAGTCCCTTGACCTAGAGTGGTCGGGATAACTGGGAAATAAAAGTTATTGCTCAAAGACTTAGCCAAATTATGGAAAGGGGAAAATTTTGATTGAAGAATGCCTTATTACAAGGAGAAGGTTACAAGAAGAAAAATTACAAAGAAAAAGAAGGCAAAGGTCCTAAAACATCTAAGGGACCTTGGCGTCCTGGGAAGCTCCCGCTCCTGTGTCCTTAGCCACCGCCTTCGGTGTAGGAGGAGGGGCAAACGGCAGGTTAAGGTGCACGATTTTTGACCAAGTCCACTGGGGCTCCTTGGGGATGTCCAGGCCAGCTAAGAAGGAAAGGTCAAGGTCTAGATACTTCTTCAAAACTTGGTGGCGAGCCAGACAGAAGCCATCCTGGAAGGCAACCTTGGTCCCCTGATTGACCTTGTCTTTCTCGAGGGACAACTCCTTCACCTCGTCCTGAAGGTCAGCAACCTCCTTCTTCAGTGCCTTCACCTTTTTCTTCTTCGGCTCCTTCTTCAAGGCCTCGACCTCGGTTTGAAGTTTGGCGTTATCAGCAAGCGCCTTCGCTAGGAGAGCAGAGTCTTCCTCTTTCCCCTTTTGATAGGCCTCATTGGCCAAAGTTAGGCTCACTACCTTCACGCCGAGGTCGGACATCTTCTGGGAAAAATCCTTCAAGAGCTCTTCTTAGCCCTTCAAGAATTCCTCCTGAAGTTTTGCGACCTCCTCCTTAGCTATCCAACTCAACTCTGCATTTTTGACAACAGAGTTGGTACAGAAGACCTTGGCCTTCTCCAAATGGTCCTCAGTCCAAGTTCGGACCGAAGCTTGCTTTGCCGCCCAAGCCCGGAGGTATCCACTATACCCCAGAAGCTGCAAAAAAGGAGAAGATACTAAGTCAAAAATGCACAAGGGGAGCCAAGTACTTAGAAAAGTGGGGAGAAAAAATAAAGGGCCTGAAGAAGTACCTGGGCAGCATGCTCAGAAATTTTTGAGGCGAGGGTCTCCTCGTTAGCACACTCTTCGGCAACCGCCTTGAAGGAAGCCTGCGTGAGTACGCCCCTTACCATCTGGGAAGCCATTTACTGGCAGTCCTCAGAGAACAAGTTCATGTCGTCCGTGAACAACTAGAAAGGCTCCCTTGGAACCTTGTCCTTTGGGACATAGGAGTCCCGAAGAGCCCACCTTCGGGCGTGGTCCGCCACCCAAGATGAGGGTGCCAGTTCTCCTGTGAAATTAAAAGTACAAGTCTCGTTAAGGCAAAGTCTCTTAGTCATACATCAACAAGATTAAGAGAAAAAGTGTCTAAGGGACAAACCTGGCGCAACCTCAGCGACGTCGTCATCGGAGTCTCTGACCTCTTCCACCTCGGCAGGAAGGTGTTTCCCCCTGCTTCTTCGGCACTCCTCGAGTTCCTCAGCAGAAGGATCTGCAGCCGAGGAACCCAAAATATCTTCCGAGGTGGCAGGACTTCGAGAAGCTGCACTGGTAGCCACCTTGGTCGGCAGGACGGTCGGAACCTCGGGTTCGCCGCTGACCTCCACGACGTCCTTCGGTGGCGGGGGAAGGGCGTCCTTCTTCGCCTTCTTGGCCGCAGATGGCCCACTCCCAGATGTCTTGCGCCTCCTAGAGGCACCCTTCTTTCTTTGTTCCCCCTTTTCAACTTGGCCGAGAAAGAGGGACTTGTAGTAGGCAGCTGACTCGTCGCCCATCTCTGAAAAAGAAAGAAAATACCAGTGTAAGTCCAGACGGGTACTTATTCTAAAAATTTTGAAAGAAAACTTACTTTCAAAAAAGGCTTCATAAGTGAGCTCCCTTCGAATGAGCATCACTAGCCAAGACTCCTTCCCGTCGATGGCAGGAGCTGGCATTCCGAGGTCCGTCTTGTGCTCCTTAACTACCCCCAACTCCCGAAGGACCTCCTCGGTCATGAGCCTCCACATGATGGGGAAGGGGTAGAGGGAGCGTGAAGGGACCTCGGCATCCTAGTCGGCGACAGCACGGATACATCTGTTGAAGTCCACAAACCTTACTGCCAACTCGGGAGTTAGCAGCTTCTTGGGGTCCACGACATCCGTCTCCAGCTTTCCCCGAGCCCACTTGGTCGGGACGTACAACCAGGGCTCCGCCACCTTTAGGAAGAAAAACTTCCTTTGCCACCCTCACCAGCTATCTTTAGTAGCGAATGTGAACATGAACTTTTTGCTCCCAGATCCCTGAGGTAGCATGAAATGAAAGCCACCTTTCGTGACCGGATAGAGCTTGTAGTACTGCATGAACAGGATGAAGTGAGGCTCTATTCCAAAGACCCCACACATGCAGAGGAAGGCGTTAAAATAACAGTATGAGTTCGGACGAAGCTGATTCACGGCTATGCCATGAAATTGGCAAAAGTCACAAATCATCCTTGGGGGAGGAAACTAAAGTCCAGCCTTTAGTTGGGCTCGAAAAACGGTAACCTCGTCGTCTCGGTTCATAAAACTATAATGACCGAGATGAGGTAACCTCATAACGGCATAGGAGGGAAGAAAAAATTTGGTTATCCACTTCTCTAATTTCTCTGAAGTGGAGCAACAAGGGTGAGACATGAGAGGTTGCCAGCTCTTGGGGATAGGTTTGACAGACATAAGAGGGACAGGTTCGACAGGAATGAGGGTGCTAGGTGAAGACCTGATTGACAAAAAGTGACTTTGGGGAAAAAAGAATTGAGGGACTTCGGGAAGAAGAAAAATGACTTCGGGAAGCTAGAGAAAACGAAGAAACCGAAGGACCTCTAAAATCAGAACCCACCAAAAGTTTTGCTGAAATCAGGGTTTGAGGACGCCATCGTGGATGGTGGCCGGAAATCGCACCGCCGATTAGCACCGCCGCAAAAAGAGAAGGGAAGGCACGTAACCAGGCAAAAGCAAAGCGAGAGCAAAGAGAAAGGAAGTGAGGATTATAACGGAATGAGGTTTATATAGACCGAGGAAGGGTAGCCGAATTGACGTCATAATTGCTCCGCGAAGGCGAAACGTCGGCATAATTGCCCCTCACAGGCGAAAAGACATGCCCAGTGTAACTGACGTGACTGACCCCAACCAGTGCCTACCACGTGTCAACCGACATGAGAAACTAGGACGTGCTTTCTGACATCCCGAAAACCCGGGCACACCGCTCCAGACTGACATGCCCAGTTTCGAGACGTGACGGTCCACTGACCTACGGTAGAAAAGGTAAAGAAATTAGGTATCTCGAGAACACCAAAAAACAGATAGTGGCACCTGTCCGGACAAGGCTTGTCTCCTGGTGACGAAGTGCCTTCTCCATGAACGTCACACTCCGAGTCCCGAAAGTGCCCCCAGAGGGACAGCTAACCGAAGTCTCCACTTCGGCTTTCCGAGGGGGGTATGTGATAGCCGAAGTGTTATTGCCCCATTAACCTGAGAACTTCGGCTAGGTATCATGCTCTGTAAATCCGATGTCACCCACAAGGAGAGCCAGTACCGACCATAGAAAGAAGGAAGTCTGACGCCTTGGGAACATGACCTCGGTAGTCCGCCAGCGCTCCTGAGGATGACAGTGCCAACCTCGAGAAACTAGTGTGTTGCCTCCCTCGGAAAGGCGACCGAACCAGCTTCAGAGGAGAAGGACCAGCCACCTTCAGCAGGAGAGAATCCCCCCAGAGGAGAAACTTCAGAGCTAGGGAATCCCCCGAACTACTGGTACGGCTCCGGGAGAAGGGTTCTCACTTCGAAGGGTGACCTCAACCAAGGGGACCTCGGAGGTACGCAGAAGCAATTAAGGAGTCTTTGACATGTCGCCCGCACACGCTACACGCCGCCCTCATATGCGCTTTGACACGTCGACGCCACCTACGTGTTGTCATGTAGGGCTATGCTTGCCCTAGCCCGTGGCCTGAGAAGCCTGTAGGCGGCTAGAGGCCCCCACGCCCAGAAGTATAGATTACATCCAACCGAACACGTGTCACAATCTGGTCGGTCTACCCTCTCTTATATATATCAAGGAAATGGTCTTGGCAAGGGATCCTTCTTTTTCTCCTCCATCAAAAGAAAACATGACAGGCAAGAATCTTTCGCCCTTAGTACTCCCTTTCCACCTCCAAAACATTGACTTGGGCGTCGGAGGCTCCTCCTCGGAAAAAGACTCCGGGGACTTCCTAACGCCTGTCTTTTGAGTATTTCAGGTAGATCCTCCTGGGAAATCTCCACTTTAGACGTTCTCCCTCACTGGAAGTCCCTCTCAGTCTCACCATGTCACTCAACGAAGATGCTGCTGGGCATCAATTTGTGCTCTAGGAACCTTTTTAACGTTCGCTACTTACTTGAAATGCATAATAAATGTTTAATAAGTGTTTTTTTTATCTCTCACCCAAGCCTTACTTGACCGTCACCGGTCTAATACTTGCAAGGCCTTAACAACAACTGCCTAGGATGCTGGTCACATCCTAACTACTTCTACCAAGGTGTCACCCTACCTTTGACTAAGCTAAAACAACTACCCTAACATTGCCACACTAGACCACTAGGATCCATTCCTCAACCTCTAGCTTCCGAACCGCACTTGATCTAGTTTTCACCATCCCAACCTGCAGCTAAATAGGGATGGAAAAAATTGATCCAACCTAATGATTTGGCCCAACCCACCCGGACGCAAGCCCGACTTGACCTGATTTGACAAGAAAAGGTCAATGACCTGAACCCGAACCCGATTGATGGGAAACATGAGAAAACCTAAACCCAAATGACCCAAACCCAAAATGCCCGCACCTAAATTGACCCAAACCTAAGACTGACTAGACTCGAACCCAAGATGACCTAATGACCAAACCTAACAAGCCCCGATTTTAACCTTCGCCCTAAACCTTAACTTTCACCTTTCATTATTTTCCATATTTAGTAAGTCTTAAATATGGGGGCTTCCATGTTTAGTACTTTCATTTTTTGGAACTTTCACATTCAATATATTGCATATTTAGGAAATATGACTTCCGTAATTAGCAACTTCCATTTTTTTATACTCTCATATTTAGTAAGTCTCATATTTGGGAAGGAGACTTTCATATTTAATAGTTCCATTTTTTTCAAATTTTTATATTGGTAATTCTCATATTTTGATATGGGATTTCCATAATTAGTAACTTCCATTTTTTAGGAACTTCAATATTTTGTAAGTCTCATATTTGGGAAAGGAACTTCCATATTTAGTATGTCTCATATTTGGATTCTTCCAAAACAAGTAAGTTTTATATTTAATAAGTTTAATGATTTTGATAGGCAATTGTTAGAAATACAAAACTCATCCCTAAACTTTTAAGTATAGTGCAATAAGGTACCTAAATTTTAAAAAATTTCATTTTAGACACCCCTAATATTTACAACATGGGTCCCTAAACTTTTGAAATCTTTGCACTTTCACCCAAAATTTTTCAAATTTGACAGTTTAGTCACTTATAGACTAATAGTGAATTTCATTTGCATTTTTTAGTAATTTCAAAGAAAAATCATCAAAACAAAAGCATAGCAAATTTGTTGTGGTGTATCCCTGGGTGATAACTATGTGAGGATCTGAATGACCTGTACAATGATAGTTGAAGGGTATTGGTCTAGAAAAACAGTCAAGCATTACCAACAATATTAAATTACCTAAATATGTACAAAATTATAATGAAGAAGATTTTTATGAATATTTTAATTAAATATACTAAAAAAGGAAAAATTAATATAAATTAAATAGAACAAAAAATTGAATTCTTTGATTTAAATTTTAACCATTTTCTTAAAAGTGAATCGATTAAATCATTTTAGCCTATACACCAATAACCCAAGAGAACACAAAGGCCAACCCGAATCTGACCTGAAACCTAACCTGAAGTTACCTGAGACTAAAATTGACCCGACTTGTAGTGAACTTGAACCCAATAAACCCAAACAACCCAACCCAAACTCAAAATCAACTTAACTTGAAATCAACATGAACCTAAATGACCTGAATTGAACTAGACTTGGACCTGGATTCATGCTAACCTGATTAGACCCAAACCTGAATAACCTAACCCAACCCACCCAATTGCCATCACTATAGCTAAAGCTAGATGATAGCTCGCAAATGTTGGTTAGTAGTAACTATCATAGCATAAGGACAATCCACTAGATCTTAGTTCCTAGGCTACAATTACAATGACCAAGCCTTGATACCAACTATGATGGCCCTTGTGGGCTTGCCTTGGAAACCTAGGGGAACTGTCCCACATTAGTCACAATTAGGTAATTGATTACATGCACACTAGTTAAAACCTTCATACTAATATGCAACCATGTATGAGTTATGCTTTTGCTGAAAAAATAAAACAAGAGCAAACCTAGAGTTTACTATATGACCATTTTCCAATGGAGGCAACTAGTGTACAATATATACACCACAAAAGCAACTACCAAGATCCATAACTAGCTCATATATTGGACTTCTCAATGGTAAGCTACAAATGCCCTTCCTTGTGCCTCACTAGACTTTATCATTTTCCAAATAAATAATTGTATTTAGTACCATAACTCATCCAACAAGTAAACAACAAAATTAGAATCACAAGAATTCAAATAAAAAATATACTTGCTCGTGAGCCAAGAACAACAACCCTCAATGGTTTATGGACACATAAAAATATGATCTGCATAGCAAATCACTAATAGAGTGAGAATGAAAGACTCTCAATAAAGGATTCTTAAACATGCAAGAAAAGATTGATGACACACACACACACACACACACATGTACACCCACCACGCACACACACACACACACACATATAATATGTAGTCTACTGCGAGCTTATGCAGTGTGAGGCTAAACTCAATGCACACTTGTTCAGTCCCTTAAGATTTGTCCTCTCCTTAGTTGTTGCACAGGTGTCACCCTGTACCTAGCAAGTTTTAGCCCCTAACTCGCTCTTAGCAAGTCTTGGCTAGCCAACCTAGTGAGCTTGCCTTATCATTTACCTTTTGTTTATTATTGTACAAATGAACATGGCAGATATGCTTCCTTGATTTCCAAGGAACTCATTAGGTGTGCTAAGCCTCCACATAGTTTTTCATGCTATTAAACTTGTATAGGTTACTTCTATACTAAACTTCCACCTCATAACCCTACTAAGAGTTCACTAGGTCCTCACTTGTGCCTTAGGCAAACTTGTCTTACTACAAGTGCAGTGAACCTTTACTCACGGTGCCTACCAATGCACCATTACTTAGTTCACCCATGTGACATAGATGTTGCCATGACTGGACTCATATCCGCTAGGTTCCATGGAACCCACCTAATTGCACTAAGGTTCTTATATCAATACCTCAAAACCGAACGCTGGGCTAGGCTCTTGATGGTACTAAACCTTACACATAACTATTGGTTTGCTATTGTGGCCAATTAAATTAGTTTCTCCAATGGTAAAACACAAATCTTGAGGAAACTCCTAGTTCCTAGGAGAGTTTTGGGAGTCTTAGGGCACGACCGGGCATCCTCCACCCTTAGGTACCCTAATCACCACTTCTTAACCATCCCCTGAAGGCCGTAAGGAAGAAAAAGACACTTCTCTGAATGCTGCATCAAGGGTCATGGCTTCATCTTTCTAGTCTCACAGCCCTAGCATCTTTGGTGCTTCAAGTGCCTCCAAGGCTACGGCTCTATTGCCTAGGGCTTTATACCACAGAATAATGCCCCAACCACTTTAGGAGGCTTCTAGACCCCTCAAAACATGCTTGGGATGCCTTCCTACTTCACATACCTATACAACAACATCCCTAGGTGACAATACACCACTTAATTCAAGCTTATGATTCCCGATAACATCATACTGAAGATGAATTCCTCATTAGTCCACCATGATCAATTTTATCCACAAACTAATGTCATTCACCATAATACTTGAAATTAATAAGCAAACAAGCTATGAATACAACCAAACACATTAATACAATAAATTCCTTAGCTTAGTTAACCTTGAACTAGCAACAATTAAGCATCAAAAGCCAAGAATTTCCAATTATAAAGGTTCCTCTTAGTTTCCTAGGTTCCAAGACACAATCAAGGTTCACGACACCAAATTAACACCAAGCCAACAAAACCCAAGCTAAAAATAGCTCAGGAAACATGAAAACAAAATGATTCAATGAGTACCTCACACATCCAACCAAATTTAAGCTAGAAAATGCCTTAAGAAGCTTCAAAAACACAAAAAAAAAAAAATCAAAATGAGCTTCCATACTCATGGGGACTAAGAAAAACTTGAAATTTCACCAAGAAATTTCACCAAGAGATTTTAGTTAGTTTTCTTGAGCAATTTAGGGAGCCACATTTTTTTTCCTTTTTAAGCAAAAGGATGATGAATATTGTCAAGCTGCCTCTTCTCAATGTGTTTTAAACAACAAACTCCCCTCTTTCCCAAACCTGTTTAAATTTTTTCAAAAAACACCTATTCCAAATAGTAACCAGGGGTTTAAACCTAGGTTTTTTTTAGAGAAAACTTCATTTTCAGTCCCAGGATTCATCTCAATCATATGGGATGCAAATTTACTATTTTGCTCTTAGTAAACCTAGCACCATAGACCACACATAACCATTCAAACCTTAAATTACTTAGTTGATGTTGCTAATTCAGTTCTAATTAAGGCATTCAAGCTAGGGTTTGCAAACTTTCCTTGTTCACCAAGCTTCCCATTAGGAGGGCTGTAGCATTTTCCCTACCTTGGGGAATTTAATCCTCTAAATTAAATCTTGCCACCTCGAGAACATTTTCATAGGACACAGAGCCAACGTATCCTGAACAATTCTACTAAGGGGCATTGATTCAACAACAACGCACATGGTGCTCAACTACTTGACTTGCTTAACTAATGCCCTTCTAGATCTCAAGTTGGGCCCTGAATCATATAGTTACTATGTCCAATACCATAGATTGTGCTCATGCCCAATGGTACACTAATAGCTGCTCACTGTTCTCCCCACCTTAGCCTGACCTTACTTGGTCTGAAGCAACTTAGTGCAAATTTGTTCTTGAAGACTATGGTATGGTACTCCATTATCCCCAGCTTATGGATACTATTGAAGGATTTCCTTTACTCAAGTTTGTGCTAGTGAATTTGGCAACTACCACTCCTCCAAACTATTCTTTTTCCTCGAGTCTCCTAGCACAAGATAACTTAACAAGCTTTTGGAAAATTCTCCATTAACCTCACACTGATATCTACCAACTAAAAGTTTGACATGAATTAAATCCTTCATTCTTCCTCTTATGCCAAAACCCCCTTGTAAAGGCTCTCCAAGACCTAAGGTGGATCGTTGAGGTAAGTATGATTATCTCAAACTTAGAAACTCACTTTGCACACTAAGTAATTATTTTTGTGAATTGATGTAGCATAAAGTGAGTAATATGACCAACTAAGCAAATATACCTATAAAGGGCAAAACGGTAATTTTACCAAGAACCCCACATTTTATACCATAAATGAGATTTATCTATGAAATTGAGATATTTAAAAATTTTTAAGGATTCCTATTTCAATTACATTTATGAAGTGCCAAATGAACACTTACGTGAGGCTAAGGGACTTAAGTGCACAAAAAGGAGAAGTTGAGGTACTAAAAGGTGAAAAGACAAAGGTTAAGAAAAATATATGGGATGTTTTCTTCCTTAACCTACACCCATTCAATTTTTGCTCCAAATGAGCTCTCAAACTAGCCCTAATTTTCTCCTAGCCAAATAAAGCTCCAAATTGATGATCCATGGTGCCAATTGGAGGATAGAGCTTGGGAAAGCTAGTAAACACATTTTCTTCCTTCGTAAGCTCTTAATTTGGCTATGGCTTGATTATGATGGTTGGTTAGAGGTGAATAAGGCTTAGGTTAGTTAGAAGACTGGTCTCTAAGCATGAATCTTGCTTTTGAAGCTTTAATTTTAAGCTAGATTAGCTTGTTGTGAAATATGATCTATGAAACATTTTTATTTCTCCTAAAAGAGGGGTAAGCTCAAATTATGGCTATATTACATGTTTTTCATGCTTTAGAAATTACTTTGCTAGGCTAGAACAAGGTATATGTACTACATTGATTTGCAAAAAAGCTGCAAGTCTACATTGGTGTGCTTTCAAGTTCCAAGTGTTTGTCCTTCACCCAGGTAAAGGATTTAAGTTCACAAGTTGTTTAAATGCATGCAATAGATGATGTTCTACTATATGAACATTGGAACCAATGGAAACAAGTGTGAATTTTCCTTAGGTAGTGATTTGGAGCAAGTTGGGGTGAGTTATGGTGAAGAACAATCAAAGCAAAGGAAACATTGGCACGGCAAGTTAGCCATGATGCCTTAGTGCTGGAGGTGCCTTGAAGAAACAAAGTAAAATCAACATTTGCATTGTAGCACCAGTCACGGTGCCATCATGCCAAGACCTAAAATGACCCCAAGTTTTGTCAATGTTTTAAGGTTCCTAGTGTTAAGATTTGTATCCTAGGCGCATTTTAAGATGTTTATAAGATTTTTTAAATTGTTAAAATTAATCCTAATTAGTTTTAATAGAATATATTAACAAATTAAAGGTAAATAGTGGACAAGACAAAGTAGCTTATTACTCAAGTATGGTCAAGAGGGCCTTAAGTGAGCTTAAGGGGTTATAAGTGCCTAACAAAGTTTAAACCCATCAAAATCATATCTAAGTCACCAAACTTAGTGAAAAAGGCCACCTAAGTAAAGTGTTACTATTGTACAATACGATAAGGGTATGGAAAAGTGGCATGCCACCAAACTTGCTAAGGTAAGAACCACATTCTCACAAAGTAGGACATGGTTAAGGATAGGTTCCCACCATTGAACCTAACTAGTGGCCATTAGTTAAGACGTTAGGGCAATATGCATGGTTGAGCTTACTCCAATAATGGACTTATATTAACTTATAAATGTTGTGCCCTAAATAATTTCATTATAGGTGTATTTATGTCTTACTAAGAATCAATTGATTCTCAACATTTAAGTTTTCATATTGTACAGATTATGCATAAGACACTTAACACCTAAGACATTTAACACTAAACAGTAGGTTTTATGCCCTAGTTTTTGGTAGGTGTATATATTTTGGATCATTATTAATTCTAAGTTATGGGTTGGACATTTATATGTGCTAACCAAGTTATTTATATGGCCTAAATAGTCAAAGGCTAAAGTATGCACAAGGATTGCAAGTAGCTTTCATCATAGAAGTTTTGAGCCCATGTGGGACCTAGGTTATGATCTCAGATTAAGTATGTAATAGTTAAATTAAGCCTTTGTTATTGACAAGAAATATATAAACTTTTATAGTGTAAATAAAGACTATTGTTGCTCGAAGTTTTTATGCTTATGATGTACATTGGGTTAGTACTTGAAGTACCACATACTATGTTTTGTGGCTCTAGCTGAGTTTTAGAAATGCTTTTTTAATTACCTAGCCAGGAATTTAAATGTTTATTTTACTCTTGATATGCTCATATTTGTACATGTTTCTTATATTCTTTTCATTGACAATTGTTAGTCTTTTGATGTGCTTTTTTTAAAAGAATTGATGTTTAATTCTTTTATATTTTTTTAAGGATATATTTCAGCTTTAAGTGGGCTTGAAAAGATTTTGTATGAGTTTTGAAGCTATATTGCAAGTTTTGACAGAAATTTGGGTCAACATGGTCTTGTACATGCCCCGGTTCATGTCAAAGATGTCCGTGTTCATTGTCATGCCTATGATCCAAACCATGTCATTAAATTTTTATAATATTTATATTCTAAAGCAAAACATAGTATTGAACTTGGCCATGTTAATGACCATGTATCAATGATGTTAATGTTTCTTTGAGTTATGTCTGCAGAATTAGAAGAAATAGAAATGATATGCAGCCAAACACTACTGAAGGTAGCCAGAGGATGTAGGAAGAGGCAAAAATATACAAAAAGAAAAGTTTAATTTTCATAGAGAAGACTGTCGGAGACAATTTAGATGATTAACACTAATTAATTTACATTAGATCAAGGATTCCTTGGAAGAGAAGAAATTAAGAGATGGACTCTTTGATTCTTAGATTTTATTTGTTTCTATTGTGTTTAGTTTTCAAGATGATGAACTAATTTATTTGTTCATACATAAAGTGAATGAACCCTAGCATGATATTGTGATTATTATTAATTTTGATTTAATATAAGTATGGTTTTCTAGCAATCTATCCAATTCACTTTTTTGCAATGATTAATAATACCTATCCTATTAATTCAGTGTTGGATGATGAACATATACAGTAATATCCGGTATGTTTTTTGTGGATCACCATTGGGTAGAAAGGATATTGTCATAGTTAGGAGTAATAGACTCGACATAATACCTCCTGACTAGGGTGAAAAAAAGTAGTTGTGTCATAAAACTAGTAATGCATTCTTAGACAATGTGATAGGACTAGTCATCCGATCGATGACTTAAGAATAGAGGTTAGTGAACAGGAATAATATAGAGCTAATCTACTTTGGCTAGTGCACCACAGTCCAAGTTAACTATATGCCTATGAAACCAAATTAAGAGTAATGAAATGGATTTCTAAGGGGATTCGTACCTAAGCGTGACATGTCTTGATAGTTGATTGTCTAATTATTTTTCACTACCATTTGTTAGTTGTTTATTTATTTTTTCTAAATTAGTTAGTTTAGCTTAATTCTTAGTTAATTAGCAAACCAAAGCTCTTAACTGTCTGTTAGATAATAGGAAGATATATTGGGTATGGTAGACAACTTTGTTCTATAGAAAAAACAATCTTGATACCAGTCATTGCTACACTTTGATGATGGTGCATTGGCCTATGAGTTCACACATTTATGAGTATATAATTAGTGTTGTGGGAAAAGTTGTGAACTAAACAACATGTCACGTTTTTGGTGTCATTGTCTAGGAACATTTATTAAGATTACTACCTGAAACATTCATCAATATTAATTTACCCATTTATTTTCTTGCAGTATTTTTTTTTAATTTTTAGTTTATTTTTATTTTATTAAGTTTGTGTTCTTTTCTTGTAGGGGAATTGGCAAGCACGCAAGCTTTTGAGACTTAGTGAGCCCTACTAGCCAAGATCCTTTCAAAATGACAACAAAGTGCTTTACATGCCAATACCGAGCCAAATCTGAAAGGAGGATATTATCCAAGCTTTCATCAGAAGGTGGTTAGTCATGCAGATATCAAGGTTGTAGAGAAAAAGGAACAACCCTCTTGAGCCATCAAGGAAGATGATGGGCCAACGATGTTAAATAAAGCCTTTCTTGATAGGCAACTTAAGCATTAAAATTTTCTACATCTTTCTTTCACAATTAGTTTTATTTCCTACTTTGAGTTTTCTTGTTAGGGGTTGATTATTTTTTATTGTCCTACAATTCCATACTGTGTGTTTCTACGTAAGAGATTAGGGTCATTTTTGGAACAAACTTTCACAAGAAGAGGGAAAAAGGCACCATAATCAAATTTAGGTACGTATGAAAAAATTTTAAGTTATAGACCCTAAACATGCTCTTTGAAATGCCCTAATTTAGGGCTGTATCTATCAACATGGTTTCAAACACAGCAATGTTTGCATCAAATAATTGATTTTTGAAATAAAATTTTAATTTTGCTTCTAACATCCAAGCATAGTATGAGTAATAACCATGTTCTTAGAGGTGTTCAATAAACATGGTTTTTGTTGTACCCATGTCCTTACCTATGTTCGCCAAAATTTGAAAATACTGAATGTGTTCACCAAACATAGTTTTTTTTACACCCGTGATGAAGAGCATATTACTTTTCTATTTTCAAAAGTTTTAAACTCTAGAATTTAAAAACGGTCTTTTGTATGACCAAGTTTTAAAGCATGTTTACCTAACATGGTTACTTTTATGCCCATGTTTTAACAAGTGTTAGTTCTCTATTGGTAAGCATTTTTTTTTGTTCCAGACATGAAACAAGATCTTTGTCACGGCTGTGTTCGAAAGTGTGTTCACTAAACACAGTCATTGTCATGCTTCCTGTTGCAACACATTTTTCAACTCTAAGTTTCAAAAATTTTGGGTTTTAGATGTCAAACATGACTTGTATCACAACTGTGCTCTATGACATCTTTGATAAGTTCAAATGAACATGATCATGAACACAATGCTTAAGATGGTGCTACTTCAATAAATAAGCCCTATCTCAATTTTTCTCTGAAACCCTATTTATTTCAAATGAAACACTTGCAAACTTGTTCCCCAAGCCCTTAAACTTAAACCCTAACTTTCTTGCATCCCAAGCAAGGTGTTCCATTATTGGAGGATCTCATTTCTATGCCAGATTGTTGATTTCACTCCTTACATCTTCACTTCTCCCTCTATTGAGGTTACTTTCTTTCTATATGATTATTTGAGTTTTATGGATGGTTTGGTTAATTTCTTGCAATGGGTAAGGGTTATTTGAGGTATGTGATTGATTTTTCACTCCCATTGGAGTTGGTTTTAAGTCTATAGCATGATTTGTGAATTTGGATAATTATGGTTATTTGCATTGGAAGCTAGGATGTTAATATGCAATGTTTTATGGAATTGATGAATTTATTACGATTCATTATTGATTTCATGAATTGGAAGAAGTGAATTAATGGTTTAATGATTGTTTGATTAGTTGGAACTACTTGTTATTATTACCTAGATTGAAATTTGATTGATTTAAGGCTTGTTAGTCTTTTGGTGTGGTAGTGGAATAGGTTACTTGAGCAAAAAGGAGGAGCTTGAATATGGATTGAATTGATTTGTTTTCCTTGGGTTGTTCTGCATTTAACTTCAGTTGTTAAGCGTGATCACTTTGGTACCTACATCGAATTGAATTATGCTATATGTGAATTCAAAATTAATTTTTTTTTCTAAATCTCTAATTCTTATGGTTATGAATTGTTATTTTTGTATTTAAGAATTCTTGTTGCATTAATGAATATCTTCTACTAATTTCAGGATGTCAAATGATTAAGGAAGAGGTGAGCCCTAATGGGAGTGGGAATGGGAACACAACTGTTTTATTTCTGCTCAGGCAGTCTAGATGCATGAGACCACCATAGGGAAGAAGGCTATGCACCAGATCAGCTTTGACCACTCCAGCTTTTGCAACCAGGTCATTCTAGCCACCATTAGACTTCAAGGGTGGCACATTCTTTGTAGGCCTCCGGACATTGCTTCTACGACGCTTCTACGTGAGTTTTACACCAACGCTAATGCTTCAGGGCACTTCCCTTAGTCGATGATTCAAGTGTGAGTACGAAGGAGTCAGTTGATCATCCATATTGATGAGCTTAATGCACTATTTGGTATCCAAAACATTTCGGACCTATTAACCATCTATCATGAGAGGGGATGTTTATAGTGGCCTATGGTAGGCTTATTGGATGGGTTAATTGACCAGGTCTACCAACTATCCTTCCTGCTTCATAGTTGAGTTGTGATTTTTAGGCCTAGCTTGCATTCATCAATGCATTGTTGCTACCCACCACACCTATTTCGGACATGACTATGGAGAAGGTAGAAATTCTTTACTCCCTTACCACTAATGGTGCAATTAATGTGACGACACTCATATGGGTGCGTATCAGGGAGGTTGTAAGTGACCTTAGGCTAAACATGATTTGTTTTTAGTTGCTTATAAAGTTGATAAGCTTGCAAGGCATTTTTTATTTTAATGATCAGGAGATAGTAGTATTTATGGAGAATGTGATTTCAACAGGCTTGTTTGAGCAGCCTTGGCTGTGTATGGGGGATGTCCACAATATCGTGCCATTGCTGAGGGACAATAGGAAAAAGATCTGTGATGGATTCCATGACATTATTTGATTTACATATGGATATTATTATTTTTATTTTCTTCTTTACTTTCATTAGTTGATGTTGGATATTATTATTGGAGCATCAATTGCCCCTGCTTATAGTTTTCTTCATATGTCCATTCTAGTTATTATAGTTTCTAGTTTTTGTAATTATTTTGTTCAATGATCATCTTTTCTATTTTCTTGGAAGCGTTCTTATTGAATTTGAGGCTCAAATCAAATTTTTTTGGATCTCTTGGAATGCCGACATGCAAATAAAGCAACCAAATTTTTTAAGGCAATATCAATATCTATTGCCTTCCTCGATTTCACTTTGTGTTTCTCATGTTTGTATGTTAAGGGCATTGTACATCTTAAGTGTGGGGGAGTTAGGCCTTGAGTTTTACTTCTATTTTAAGTGAATTTTTGAATTTTCTGAGAATTTTGAAAATTTTTTTGAACTTTTTGAGCTAAATTGTTTTTCAACCATACTATTGAGCATTTTCCTATTGATAAAGAGTGCTTGTTAATTTATTGTCTTGAGTTTTTAACTTAAAGATCAATTAAGTGATTCTTGAAATCATTTGCTTATGTGCTTAATTGTTTTTAAAATGTTTTTACAATTCCTTATCAAACTATTAAAACAAGGTATTTAGAAATTGTTTTTGAGCCAACTTTTTGTGTTTGGTACATTGTGAAAACATGGTAAGTTATGTATTCTTATGTCTGGATTGGTGATAAGATTGGTTGATGAAAATATGGTTAATGGCTAAATAATGAATAAAAAAGTTGAATAGGATTCTTCTCCACTTTCAATTAGTATTAAATTAGGTTGGGGTCTTTTCCTTACGCAAGTGTCGATCATAGCTCAAACAGATACTAGAGGCATGAGTATGATCAAAGATCATTTTGGATTATGTTGGGAAATAGCTTGGGTATAGATAGTGCTAGTGTAGTTTACACTTGCTACAAATTTTGGCAATACATGAAGAAGAATGTGTGAAAAGAAAAGAAAGTGAAAAGTTTAATCAATTACCTATTTCCATAGTTTTTTTTGTATAAATGGTTGTGAGAGTTCTGGTTTAGTATGGTCTCTGTTTTTTACTTTACATAAAAATTTGATATTTCCTTGAGCTTCAAGGATATGGTTTGCTACCTTGAGAATGAATTATTTCAATTAACTTATTTTGTCTTGAAAAAAAAGTTTCAGATTGAAAGTGTTGTATGCTTGATAGTCTTGTTGATTTATTGAGACTCTTAAAGTTCCTGTCCTCCCCTTTATCTTTTCTAGGTCAAGAGTATGATTGATACTATTTTTCTTTTTTAGATTTTCTTTTTAAGGTTTGCTTGAGGTAAACCAAGAGTTCAAGTGTGGGGGAAAAATACGATATGCTCATATTTACACATGTTTTCTATGTACTTTTCCTTAATAATTGCTTGTCTTTTGATGTGTTTTTTTTATAGGAATTGGTGCCTAATTGGTTTATATTTTTATTTCAGCATATATTTCAGCTATAAGTGGGTTAGGAAAGATTTTGTGTGAGTTTTGGAGCCAAATTACAAGTTGGGGTACAAATTTAGGTCAACACGATCTTGTACATGCCGATGTCAGTACCAAACACTCCAGTGCTCATGCCAAACACATCCGTGTTCATTGTCACACCCATGTTCCAATCCGTGTCATTAAATGTTCATGAATTTTACTTTCCAGAGGCATAACATGGTCTTCGACAAGGCCATGTTCGAGACTATGTTTGAATGCTGTTAGGGTTTTTTCAAATTTTTTCTACAAAATAAGAAGGAATAGAAAAAGAGGCATCCAAGGGCCACCAAAAGGTAGCTAGAGGATGAAGTAAAAGGAAAAAAATATATGGAAAGAATAGTTTATTTCTCATAGGTGAAGGCTTCCAGAGGTAGTCTGAATGACCAACACCAATTAATTCACATTAGATCAAGGATTCCTTATAAAAGAAGAAATTCAGAGATTTAGCCTTCTATTCTTTGCTTTTCTTTATTTCTATTCTGCTTATTTTTTGGTATAATGAACTAATTTCTCTGCTCATACTTAGAATAAATGAACCCTATGATGATGTTGTAGTTATTATTACTTTTGGTTTTTATATAAGTATAGTTTTCTTGCAATTTATCTTTTGTGCTTTGTTGCATTGATTAGTAGTAACTAGTCTATTAATTCAATGTTGGTTGATGAACATATGCAGGTAGTATCCACTATGTTTTTTGTGAACCACCATTGGGTAGAAGGAATATTGTTGTAGTCTAAAGTAATAGACTTGGGATAATACCTCCAAACTAGGGTGAAACCTAGGAGTTGGGTCATAAAACTAGTAATGTGTTCCTAGGAAGTGCAGCAGGACTTGCCACCAAATAAGGGTTACTGAACAGGATAATAGGAAGCTAATTTATTTTAGTTACTACTCCACGGTTCACGTTAACTATGCCTATTAGACCAAAGAAAGAGTAATGCAATAGATTTTTAGGAAGATTCATATCTAAGTACGACATATTTTGGTTGTTGATTGTCTAATTGTTTTCCACTGTGAGTAGTTAGTTGTTCATTTATTTTTACCACGTTGTTTAGTTTAGTTTAATTCTTAGGTAATTAGCAATCAAAACTTCTTAATTGTCGGTTAGATAATAAGGAGATATAGTGAGTATGATAGACAACTTTGTTCTATTGGAAAAATGATCTTGATACTTGCCACTACTATACTTTGGTGATAGGTTCACTTGCCTGTGAGTTAACACATCTATAAGTATAGAGAGATTTGACACATCCACATTAAGCTAGCATGAATCATATCCTTAGGTAACTAACTAGTTGCATGAAAAGTTTTAAAGAATTACAAGTATTAACTTAGCCAATTGCAACTAAGTGCGGGACTATAAAATCCAAATTAATTAAAGATCTTGGGGAGCACTCGACACAGGAGTAAGGTCAAGATCCCTTATATGGGTCAAGGTGTCTAAGATTGGTATTAGAACAATGCTTGAGAAAGTCTTATAAGTGTTTTAATAGAGGCTAAGTGTCTAAGATTGTACTGAAGGTCCTTGTGCTAAGGCACAGTTGTTTTTATTATTATTTTTGTGTTCTTAAAAGTGAACCTGAACACTAAGATTAAAAAAGATACAAACTTCAAAGTGGTCTGAAGTAGCATAATGCCTTTCACTATGAATGGTAAAGTCACCTACAGTGAAAGAAAACTTTAAGTTTATGGAGTGTAAGTAGACCCCTAAAAAAGGGGAGCTTAATTTGGAGCCAAGAGTATAAGGATCGGAAAGCACTAGGATCATGGCTACACCAAGATCCATTAATGCATGTAAATGGGGTGCTTGGTTATGTTCAAGCTAGCTTTAGAGAATGTAACGATCATGGCTGAGTTGTATAAGCCAATTTGTAGGAACAACTAAGTTTGTGGATTATGCTATTTGATTTTGTGTTTTTTATATAAGTGGTCTTTGAATTCTTAGTTTGATTATTGCACAAGTATCACCCTGTACCTAGCATGTTTTGGCCCCTAACTCACTCTTAGCAAATCTTGGCTTGCCAACCTTATGAGCTTGACTCACCACTCCCTTCCCTTTATTGTTGCATAGGTGAACAAGATGGATACTCCTCGCTTGAGTTCCAAGGAACTCATTATGTGTACTAAGCTTGCACATAGTGCGTCAAGCTATTAACCTTGTCTAGGTTACTTGTGTACTAAGCTTCCACTTAATAACCCCAAAAAAAGTGCACTAAGTCCTCATTTGTACCTCAAATAAACTTGCCTAGGCAACAAGTTCACTGAACCTTCACTCCCGATGCTTACCTATCCACTATTACCTGGTTCACCCTAATAGAGTAGATATTATCATGGTAAGACTCATATTCACCAGATTCCATAGAAACCACCTATGTGCACTAAGGTGCCCATATCGAGGCCTCAAACCCAAAAGCTCGGCTAGGCTCTCAATGGTACTAAACCTTACTTCCATCTAACGGTGTGTTATTATGGCCAATTAAAATAGTTTCCTTTATGGTACACTTACAACCCACAAATATCAAGGAAACTCCTAGCTCTTAGGAAGGTTTTGGGAGTCCTAGGGCACCACCAGGCATCCTCCATCCTTAGGTACCCTAGGTACCCCTCCCTCAACCCACTCTAAAAAACCATTCAAGAAAAAGACACTTTTTTAAATCCTGTACCAAGGGCTGTGACTTTGGTGCCCAAGGCCTTGCACCTGAAAGTGACACCCTAAGCACCTTGGGAGGCTTCCAAACCCCTCTAAATATGCTTAGGGGGCCTCCACACATCACATACCTTTAAAACAACATGCTTAGGACAAAATATACCATTTAATTCAAGGCTATGCTACGCCATAACATCATACTAAGCATGAAGTCCTCACTAGTAAGTCATGATCAATTTTATCCACCAACTAATGCCATTCACCATAATATTTGAAATTAATGAGAAAAAGAAGTGGTGGATAGCATCAAACAGATAAACACAATAATTCCCTTGCCTCAAGTAACCTTGAACTAGCAATAATCAAGTACCAGAAGCCAAGAATTCACAATTCCAAAGGCTCATTTATGTTTTCTATGTTCAAAGGCACAATCAAGGTTCATGGCACCAAATTAGCACAAACCCAACAAAACCCAAGCTCAAAATAGCTCAAGAAACATGAACCTTGATTGTTATAGCTCAAAACAAACCCAACAAAACTAAAGCTCAAAATAACAAGTACTTGTTATGGCTCTCCTAGTGGAATGCTCGGTGAGTGAGGTAATATCGTAAATCCCTAGCTTAAATACCTTAATCAAAGGTGAATTAGCAAGATCAAGTAAGTTATTCAAGGGTTAGTTGGTTCCGAGTGGTTTATAGCACTAGGTTTCCTCAAGGGAAAAATGATCATTTTGTACCTCAGAGGGTCGGGACAAGTCTCGAGAGTAAATATGATGTTTTGAAAACCTAAAAGCCAGGTTAAGAAGGTTTGCCAAAGTTTTTAATTACCTGGTTACTATTTAAGGAATGGGTCCTTTTGTCAAAAATTAAAAACTTTGGGGAGGGGTATGTTTATTGGGTTATAAACTTGTTGGAAGGTTAAGGCTGCCGCTATCCACCATTTTAGCCCCAAAATTCATAGCCCTCTCTTCCCTCTCCATCTCTTGCTCAATCAACTCCAAATTCATGATTTCTTGGCAAAATTGAAGAGCTTTCTTGCAACCCAAGTGGAAAGGTGCTTGTTTTGCACTTGTTTTACATGTTTTGAAGCTTGGACGGGCATTTTCATGCTTGGGCTTGCTTGAATTCGTGAGGTAACTCATTGTTCTTGAAGTCGTCATATTTCTTGAGCTTATTTGAGGCTTGGGTTTTGTTAGGTCAGGGTTAAATTGGTGCCATACACCTTGTTTGTGTCTTGGAACCTATGAAACCTAGAAGAGCCTTTGGAATTGGGAATTCTTGCCTTCTGGTGCTTGGTGCTTGCAAGTTCTTGTGTAATTGAGGTAAGGGATTTAGTTATTCTTTAACTAAATTTCTGTATGTTTTCTGTATGTTGGTTATGAAGCTTTATTTGGTGAGTTAGTGCTTAAAATAGCTCAAGTATGGCATCCTTTATGCATAGGCAATACAAAGAACTTCATATCTCTTGATTTGCAAGAGATGTGAATACACCAGGGGGCTACGCGTTCACATCATGGCTTGGAGCCTACAATGCATACACATAGCACATATGGTGCGTGTGCACCATTTCTAGAATGGATGGGCTACAAGAATGCATTTGCACCAAGGAAGTGGTGCATTTGCATTCGGCCTGGGAGGCCTAGTCCATGCATAAGGGAGTTCTTAAGGGCTCAAAGAACCCTAATTAGGCTCACTAAGTTTCTCCATGACTTGTTAAACATTAGTTTAGTAATAGAATAGTTGCTTTGCTTGCGAAATTAATGTATAGAACTTATATGTTGGCCATAGAGGTTGATTTGGTAAGTTATTACTTGAATTCAGCCATAGAAAACACCCTTTGTGCTTAGGCAACATGAAGAACAATGTAGAGCTGTTCCCAGGTGATGTAAGTGCACTAGCCCATGGTGTGTTTGTACAAAATCTAGAATTGAGAAGCTAACTGAGATACGAATGCACCATGTGGCTAGTGTACGCGCATTATGACCTAAAAAGCTAGATTGATTACATATGTGTTCGTAAGGCCTTGAGGGACCTTGATGGATGCTAGTTAAGCTTCCTAATCACCTCCATGGTTATTTAAACACTAATTTAGCAGTGACCAAATAATGGTGGATAGTGGAGCACCATGGATGATGGCCTAGCCAAGATGTGACTTGAGGCACAAGTGAAAGCTTAGTGCATCTTTGGTAGATTAAATGGTGAGGCTCAGTACCTTGGTGGTCTAGGTGAGCTTATTAGCTCAAGACACCAAATGGGAGCCTAGTACACCTAATTGGGTGGAGGCTTAGTACCATAGCAACCTAGGTGAGGCATTGGCCTAAGGCACTATGTGGGAGCCTAGTATACCCAATGAGTTCGTTAGAGCTCAAGCAAGGAACATCCATGATGTTCACCTATGCAACAATCAATGAAAGGTTAAAGTTACTACATTAGTTAGCTACAGCTCACTAGGAGCGAGTTAGGGGCTAGAAATTGCTAAGCATTGAGTGATGCCTGAGAGAGGACTAGGATGAGGAGGGGTCCTAAGGGACTCAAATATATGCGCATATGTTAGCCCTCAGGCTGCAAGCACATGTAGTAGACTTTATATTTGTATATATGTCTATCTTCAATATTTTTCTTGCAGGTTGAAGGATCCCTTACTGAGAATCTTTGATTCTTACTCCCTTAGCTTTTGTTGTGTAGTTTTGGGTGTTGATGAGCCAACAACCATTGAGGGTTGTTGAGCTACTCTCACAAGTAGGTATATGGTTTATTTGAATCTTTACAATTCTAGTTTATGGTTTGCTAGTTGGTTAAGCTATGGTACTAACTACAGTTGTCTTTTTAGCCAATAAAGGCTAGTGAAGCACAATGGAAGGCTTTGGAGCTTGCCACTGGGAGTTGCTATTAGGTGGAAGCTTAGTTATGGATCTCAGTAATGTTGTTTAGTGTGTAGTCTCATACACTAGTTTGCCTCCAATGTTCATGTATGAGTAGTTTACTAGAAAGTTGCTCTTGGGTGTGAGCATAGTCTACTTTTACTTGGATGTTCACACGCAATTGATTATGGGTAGCTAACCACACAAATGCTTTGTATGCTTTGATAGTTTTGATGTTTGTTTTTAATGAAATGCCATGGCAATGTTTTAAGTGTCACTTCTTTATTTTATTGATGAAGTCAAAGCACAAACTCATGCTTGATTGCATAGTAGGATAAAACAACTAGAAGCATAAAGGTTTTAACTAGTGTGCACGTAATCAATTAACCAATTGTGACTAATGTGAGATAAGTTCCCACAGGCTTCATGGGCAAGCCTACGAGGAGTCATGTCAATACCTTATGTAGCCAACCAACCTAACCTAGAAAATACCTCAAGAAGATCCAAAAAACACCAGAACAAGTGTAAAACAAGCTTCCCTGTTCAAGGGCACTAGGAAAGCCTTCATACTTCACCAAGAAATCTAGATTTGGAAGAGATTTTAGCTAGTTTTCTTGAGGGATTTGGGTAGCTACAGGTTCTTTTGGAAGTCAACGGATAATGAATAGTTTCAAGCTACCTCGATCCATGTGTTTTTAAATAGTAAACTCCCTTCTTCCCCTAACTTTTTAATTTTTGTCAAAAGAACCCTTCCCCAAATAGTAACTAGGGGTTTAAACACTTAAGCAAATCTTAAGTAAATTAAGCTTTTATTTTTTAGAAAAATTTCATTTTAACTCCTGAGATTCATCCCAACCCTTTCAGATACAAAATTACTACTTTTTCCCCAGGTAAGCCTAGTGTCATAAACCACTCCAAACAAACTAAACCTTAAATAACTTGCTTGCTTTTGCTAATTTACTTCTAATTAAGGCATTTAAGCTGTGGAGAAAAGAACTTGCCTCATTCACTAAGCTTCATGCTAGGAGGGCAGTAGCATAACTCTAATCTCAGTCACAAGTGTAGTGCCAATTGTAGTAGCGATGAGTTAGGTGTTGATCCCAGAAGGAATTGTATGAGAAAGAATTCTATCAAGTACCAAAATATGGTGACCTTAACTTAAGCTAAAGTAAACAAATAATGGAAACAAGAAATAAAAAGCTAAACTATCAAAATTGTGAATCACCCAACCACCAAACCAAACAGACATAACAACTATCCTAAATACATATTTACAAGGTTTTTAAGGAGTGTTATCAAAATAGGTTGCTACATAGACATAGCTTTGACTCTAGTTTCTAACTATCCCAAACCATACTTCATCATAGTTGTTGGTCAAAAAACTCTAAAGTATTAACTCTCCTCTCACAAGGCAGGGCCGATCAACTCCTTAAAATAAAGTTAAATATTCCTATCATATCTGCTATCCTAAGCACCCATGAACTCAAGTGATTGGCTAAGTCTAGCAGGTTGCTCAACACAAGTGGTCACCAAATGAGGAACACATTAAAGCACAAGCTAAGAGAGCCAACAAACCATGGAAATAATCAACGGGTTATGTATTAACAAGCATTAAATCATCTCAAATGATTCAAAACATCCATAAAAGCTAAATTTACACATATTCACAAAAATCTCAAACCGCAGAAAAATAGAATGTAGGGTTAGGAAAACTAAATCCAAGTAGGCATCCATGTCGTAAAAGAGCTCTTTCTCCAATCCAAGTAAAAATCTCCATTAAATTGCGTTCCTAGCTCCTAATTCACAAAAACCTTCAGAAAACTAGCAAAAAATAAGTTTGGAGGGTTTGACGATGAAGGTGATCCTCTTTTGCAACTACTAGCTGAGGGATTTTATAAACAATGTAAGATTCACAAGCTTCGATACCTCTCAGTATTTTATAGGTTTGTGCATAGGTTTTCGAATAAGACAATTCATGAGTCGACACAAATCTAAGAAGAATGGCTTCAAATTTTATTCTTTCATTGAACCCTAAATTTTCCATGAGAAAGGTCAAAATTTGACTTGAATGTTACCTTTCTTTTGCTCCAATCACGTTCCCTTGCAAATACATAAGAACAACACTAGAAGAACACTAAATTCTAGTAATTATCGTCTTTAATTACACCTAATTAGGGTAAAATGATAGATATATCACGCACTTAACATGATTTTGCCAAAGTGCTTGTTAAACCTTTATGTGAGCTCTTTATGTAATTATGTGATGTATCTGTATGTCTTCTGGGTTTCATGTTCAATGGCTTTCATGTTGCTTATAAAGATGCATGAAATGTCATAGTGTATTACTTGCTGAATTCATTTGAACTTAACTTTACTATTTTACCTTGTAGAGACAAAGCAAAACTAGTTAGCTTGCTATGTAAGTTTTGTTTGTGTTTTGTTGCTTTTTTATGCAATTGCTATCTCTATTATGTTACTGTTTGGTTAGTCAGGCACCTTAAAATTGGACCAATAATTCTTATTATATTTGCTTCAAGTGTGTATAGCTCACAGTTATGATAAGGAAAAATTTACATAACTCAAAAAGGAAAAGGGTCCACAAGCTACTTATGTATATTTGTAACTAGGTAGTTTGTACTTAAGGGTTTTGTGGCTTTGTTATAGAGGCTTCTGACGCCTAACACCCAATTTATGATTTTTATAATGTTACTAATTTTTTTCAATTTGTTTTCTTTTTTAATTACTAAAAAATAAACAATTATAAAAATTCAATAACTTCATAATAACAATTTTAATTTCAAATGGATTATTATTTTTACAAAATATTGCCTTTTAAATAAAATTCATTTTTTGAAAAAAATTTTAAAAATAAAAATAAGCTATTTTGGATTATGTTAATGTAAATTAAAATGAATTGGGTGTAAATCCTGAATAAACTATATGTATATTTGGTGTAGACACTAATCTATGCCCTAAATGTGTTGGTTTTATAGTGTCTTACCTCTACATCCTTGACTTTTTTGCATCAGTGGGTGTATAGTGTAGGAAGTAAGGTTTAGTTGCCACATTCTCATTGTTTTGGTCACTAGTGACTTACATGAAAGGTTTGAAAGGTTTAAGGCATGGATACATGAAACTATTCAAGTCTTGTTAGGCTTAGACACAAACTATACATAAAACCCTAACAAACTTGAGTTGGAATTTAAGTTGCTGCTATAGGTGCAGGATTACTATTCATAGAATAGAAAATTCTTGGCTAGTCTACACAAAATTGTTGTTTGCTTGTGTTAAATGTCATAGGATAAAATTTTGTTTTCAAATATATTTTTGGGATTTGAATATACATAGAACCTTATTGGAGCAATAGAAGCATCTGTCACCAGAAAGCATCCAAATTGCTTTGGGCTTTAGGCTTATACTTAGGTATCCAAGTTTTGTAAGTTTGGGTATCAAGGGTGAGATGTGTTAGTTTGGTACCAGAGTTGTGTTCATCAGAGCTACTAGGCTTGTGGAGTTGAGCTACTGACCACAGTAGTTAGGGAAAGACTAATTGAAAACTTTTTTTTGTTGTATATTGTGCAGACATTTGAAATGGCAAACAAAAGAAGGAAAAGGTAGCAAGAAAATAAGGGTCAACAAGACCTAGAAAGCCACTACTAGGAGGTGAAACTAATGAGGTTGGGGCAACAAAAAATGTGGATGCAAACCCTAATGCAGGATTGGCACGTGTGCTACAAAACTTGGTAGCACTCATGGCTCAGATCAATCAAAATATTACAGATCTGGTGTAAGGAAAGTGAACTCTCTTACCTACTATGCAACAAGTGAACGCACCTACTAGGCAGGAGCATAAGCAGGTGGGTGGTGATGGTGCACATAAGGATCAAGGATTCGGGCATAGTGTGGACCAAGAGCCATCAATGCAAGGAGTGAGAGCCTACTATGGTCATCTTTATGCATGTTTTCTATATTCTTTTCCTTGATTTACTTGTCCCATGATGTATTATTTTATAAGAATTCATGCTTAATTGGATTATATTTCATTTTTAGGTTATATTTCAGCTCAGCTTTGAACACGGCTGTGTAACAAACAATGTTTGCTTGCTAATAGGGTTTTATCAAGTTATTTTAGTAGAATAGAGAAAAAGGGGGAGAAAGGAATAGAATAAGGGCAAAAATACATAGAAAAATTGCTTAGTTTTCAAAGTAGAAGGCTGTTTGAGGTAGTTCAGATAATCAACACTGATCAATTCACAACAGATCACGAATTCCTTGGATGAAAAGAAATTCAGAGAAAGAGACTTATTTTCTTAGTTCTTCCTTGTTTTTGTTGTGTTTATTTTTCATCATCATGAACTAATTTTTCTACTCATACTTTTAGTAGATGAACCCTAGGATCAAGTTGTGATTGTCATTATTTTTAGTTGAATATAATTATGGTTTCCTTACAATCTATCCAATGTGTCTTGTTGTATTAATTTATAGTAGCTAGCATATTAATTCAGTGTTCGATGATGAACATATGTAGGTAGTATCCAGTATGTTTGTTATGGGTCATGATTGGGTAGAATGGATATTTTTTAAAGCAGGAGTAATAGGTGCAACATGATATCTCCAGACTAGGGTAAAACCTACAAGTTAGGTCATATGACTAGCAATGCATTCTTAAGAAGTGTGGTAAAACTAGCCACACTATTAGTGACTTAAGAATAGGAGTTAGTGAACAGGAGTTACAATGAGCTAATTTTTTTTAGGTTGTACTCCATGGTCCAAGTTAGCTATATGCCTGTGAAACTGAAGTAAGAGTAATGTAATAGAGTTTTAAGGGGATTCGCATCTAAGTATGACATATCTAGACTGTTGATTGTTTGATTGTTTTTTGCTGCCAGTAGTTAGTATTTATTTGTGTTAGTGTTGTGCCCAAAAGCCAGTCATGAGATGATTGTATTTTTGCACATTGAGTCATGATATTTTATTAAGGCATTAATCCAGCAATTATGTTTGTTGTTTTGTTCCTGCGTAACTTAACAAACATAATTGTAACCCTAGAATAATGATATTCTTAAAAGTCCCTGGTCTAGTATTATTGTGGAGCGGGTTGCAATAATACATAACGACTAGCATATGTGGAGACTAATATGAGATATGTAGTCTACATATGGGTACAAGTTGGAGAACTTGTGTACTGGACCGACCCACCATGAGAACACTACATGGATCGTTATATGAGTGTCATAAGTGATTCCCATAGTGATCAGGGTATATGTAGTCCTTCGACCTAAGATCATCAAGGTTCCCTACATGTGAGTCACATACTTTGATACTTTCCTTTGTTGCTCGTAACTGAGTGAACTTGAAGGAGGTCATTGGGTATGTCACATATCATGCGGAGGGATTTGTATGATCAAGATGGGATTTGTCCCTCCTATGTAACGGGAGTGATATCTTCGGGCCCCTTGATAGAGTGAGACTTAGAAAATGCATGGCCATGCTCGGATGAGTTGATATACGATATCAATGTCATCAGTTTAAGTTGGTCTACTCGGTAATCAAGAAACCAAAGATTGGGCTATACGAGAGTGACACATTCCATGTCTCGTGCTTAGTCTTGATATCTTGGACAAAGGGACAATGGCATATATCGGTGATGATCATAAAGGTTTAGTCGAATCATCGACAATCTTGTCACTTGGGTAGCAATGATGTGTTGCTAGACACCGCTCATTGCTTATGATCATAAATGTGATTTATGATCATTGCCAACGTGGTAAGAGCCTATTGGGTCGCACACATAGAGCTATTTGGATCATTAGAGTGCATGGGCTAATTATTTGGGTTATGGTTTCACTTTAATTTCGTATTAAAAATAGGCCCAAGAGTTGAGCCATTATTAAGCCTGAAATTAAATCCTAATTGGATTAGGGCTTTGAAACCCATTAGGCCTGGAAGTTGAGTTTCACTATAAATACAACTTTTAAGTGAGAAATTCGCAGGTCTCCTTGCCCTAGCCTCCAAAAAGGACAGCCACACTCTTCTCTTGCAATTCCTTGGAGGACGCAAGCTAGCACTGCGAGCGCAAGAGAAACACATCTGTCGGGACGTGGTGGAAGCGTGGTGATCCCGAGAGGCTCGTGTGGATACCATAGAGAGCTTGAACACGTCAACTGTTCAGGTTTTGTGATTCAACTCTACAGTTGAGTGAGAGATCTCAACCGAAAATTAGGTATGAAAATTTTCGAACACCCGGTTTACCCCGTTTCACTTGGATCCTAGAGGGTTTCGGTTAAATTCCACTGCACTGTTTGGCTCCCGAAACCCATCAGTGGTATCAGAGCTACTGGTGAAACCCTAAATCGGGATTGAGTGTTGAATCGCATGATGCTATGTGTTCGGTTGCTTTTCGGCCATGATTAATTAGATTGATTCATGATGCATGAAACCGAAACTCGTAATGAACATATGAGATATATGAAGAAATGACACAAATTGGTTAATGAGATTAACTCGAAATTGATAGGTATGAGATACCTATATGGATTAGGATTCTTGCAATAGTTGCAAAAACCCTAGCTTTGTTCGGATTCGGCCTGTTCGGGCACCGAAAGTAAGGTATTTTTGGTGGCTCGAATGGAGGAGTCTCGGGTGCCTACTTGCTCGAAATAGAAGATTTCGGGCTAAGCAATTGTAAGACAATTTTTTGTGCCGGGGGGCGCTGCCCCCCACGCCCCCCGCAAGGGCGGCTCCCCTTGACCCCGTCCGCTGACCGGTCAGCGGAACCACCGCCCGCTGACCGGCCAGCGGGACCGCCGTATGCGAAGCGCCACATAAATAAAAACTGGTTAATCAACGCGCGAAAATTGGCATGCATCTTTGTTGAATGAGATTTGACATGATATGCTGATTGGTGTTTGAAGCATGGTGCATGGTTATAGCCCTTGATTGGTTGTACTTGTAAATACGGCCTGCGAGTCGTGCCTTTTCTTATCACTCTCATTGTACATTCTCTTCTCACCTTACTCCCCTCGAATGTAACTCGAGGTTTCTATTATTGATGTAATGGTGCATTATGGGATCATCCAAGGTTGGTATGTCCAAGGATCATCCAAGGTGGTATGTCCAAGGAGGTGACAACAAAAGGGCAACCAAGAAAGGAAGAGAAGGAGCTTGTGAAGACTCTTTTCTTTTCTTAGGCTTTTATGATATTCTCATTGGCTTGAGAATATCGCATAGTTTGGGCTATAACCATGTCACGTTTACTTTCTTGTAAGCATGAGATGCATGTTTTATATTTGTATGTGATGCATGTATAAGACAACCGGAGATAACAAATTGGTGAGATCAAAAGAAAAATCCCTCAAACAAATATTAAGTCATTAAATGTGATGCCTTCCAAATGTTGGCACTCGTCAAGACTTTGATCAACATTAGGTGGGTTTGCCAAAGCAAAGCACCTATGTTCATCTTGGTAAGGCGCGATGGGATAATAGTGATATCCAAATTGCTAACTTTGGGTCCGACTTAACTAAGTCATCCTAATAGGATTAGGGACTTAGAGGCATAGAGTTGGGCTTAAGTTCATGAGATGAGCTTGGACAAGTGTTGTTCACCCAACTATCCAAGAGTTGCATAAGATGCAATTGGCAAGGAGTTGCCTACCTAAATAGCTGTAACTTGAGAGAAAAGCCAAAGCTGACTCAGGTTGTGGTCAAATATGGATCTTGGCCCACTAGAATACCTTAGCGCCGAGGTGTTCCGAAATAATATCGAGGGTTATTATTTTGAGGAAAATAGTGGGAGTATCGTTTAATAAAAGTCCTTATTAAATGAATTAAAATACATGACTCTTACACTGCATATTTACTGTTGTAGATAACCATGGCACAAAACACATCGACACTTTCGTTGCGATCGATCCTTGAGAAGGAAAAACTGAATGGGACCAACTTTCTCAAATGGTACCGAAACTTGAGGATAGTCCTCAAACAAGAGAGAAAGGCTTATGTCCTAGAGCAGCCCATTCCGAATGAGCCTGCTGCCACTGCTCCAAGAGCTGAAAGGGATGCTCACAAGAGGCATTCTGATGATGCTTTGGATGTTGCATGCCTCATGCTTATTACCATGGAATCTGAGCTTCAGAAGCAACATGAGAACATGGGGGCGTTCGATATGATCGAACATCTCAAAATGCTTTTCCAAGAGCAAGCTAGGCATGAGAGGTTTGAGACCTCTAAGGCATTGTTTCAGTGCAATATGTCTGAGGGAAGTCCCGTGGGTCCTCATGTGCTCAAGATGATTGGGTATATTGAGAATCTTGAGAATTTGGGATTTGCTCCTCAAAAAGAGTTGGCTATCGATGTAGTCTTGCAATCGTTGCCTGAAAGCTACAGTCAGTTCGTCATGAACTATAACATGAACGACCTTGACAAGTCCCTTCCTGAATTACTCAACATGTTGAGAACTGCTGAGCAAAACCTTAAGAAGGCTAAGCCCATTTTGATGGTTCAAAAGGGCAAGGGAAAGGGAAAAGCCAACAAGAAGAAGGATAAAGCTAATGGAAAGTCCAATGCTAATTCTTCTTCAGCTGCACTGAAACCAAAGGGTGGTGTGGCAAAGGAAGGGGAGTGCTTCCATTGTAAGCAACCTGGACACTGGAAGCGCAACTGCAAGCTCTATCTTGAAGAACTTGCTAAGGAAAAGGGAAGTAAGACTTCCACTTCAGGTATTTTTGTTATAGAGGCTAACTTTTCTACTTCCTCATCTTGGGTATTGGATACTGGATGTGGATCTCACATTTGTGCAAATGTGCAGGATCTAAGTAGAAGTAGAAGATTGGCCCGAGGTGAAGTGGACCTACGTGTTGGAAATGGAGCAAGGGTTGCTGCCTTAGCCGTAGGGACTTATGTTCTCACTTTACCTAGTGGATTAGTTTTAGAATTAGACAACTGCTACTTTGTGCCTACTATTAGTAGAAATTTGATTTCTGTTTCTTGTTTGGACAAGAAAGGTTTTTCATTTATAATAAAGGACAAATGTTGTTCTATTTATTTGAATGAAATCTTTTATGGTAGTGCTCAACTTAGCAATGGGTTGTATGTTCTAGACCTCGAAGATCCAATCTATAATGTGAATACCAAGAAGGTCAGATTAAATGATTCAAACCCGACCTATCTCTGGCACTGTCGCTTGGGCCATATAAATGAGACCCGCATATCCAAGCTCCATAAGGATGGACTCTTGGACTCATTTGATTTTGAATCATATGAGACATGTGAGTCATGTTTGTTGGGCAAGATGACCAAAGCCCCATTCACAGGGCAAAGTGAAAGGGCTAATGACTTACTAGGACTCATACATAGTGATGTATGTGGCCCTATGTCTACACAAGCTAGAGGAGGTTTCCAATACTTCATTACTTTCACTGATGACTTCAGCAGATATGGCTATGTGTATCTCATGAGACACAAGTCAGAATCCTTTGAAAAGTTCAAAGAATTCAAGAATGAAGTAGAGAATCAACTCGGGAAAAGTATCAAAGTGCTTCGATCAGATCGAGGTGGAGAGTACTTGGATCGAGAATTCCTTGACTATCTGAAGGAGTGTGGTATAGTATCACAACTCACTCCACCAGGTACACCTCAATGGAATGGTGTATCTGAAAGGAGAAATCGAACTCTGTTAGACATGGTTCGCTCTATGATGAGTCAAGCTGACCTTCCAAACTCCTTTTGGGGACATGCTCTAGAGACAGCCGCTTTTACACTAAACCGAGTTCCATCTAAATCGGTTCAAAAGACACCATATGAGATATGGAGTGGGAGGCGTCCCAATTTGTCTTTTATGAAGATTTGGGGCTGTGACGCTTATGTGAAACGTCAATCCTCTGACAAACTAGGGCCCAAATCTCAAAAATGCCTTTTTGTTGGGTATCCCAAAGAAACAAAGGGTTACTATTTCTACAATCCTTCTGAGCAAAAAGTGTTTGTTGCTCGAACTGGTGTCTTTTTGGAGAAAGAGTTTATCTCTAAGGAAACTAGTGGGAGGAAAGTAGAACTTGAAGAAATTCAAGAACAACAAGGAGACATCGAACCTAAAATGGAACTTGAACAGACACCACAAGATGTTGTGGTTCAAGAGTCTGTTCCTGTAGCACAGAGCCCACGTAGGTCTGGTAGGATTCGGCGTGAGCCCGAGAGATATGGATTTCTCGTGACTCACACCGGTGATGTGATGCTCATGGATCAGGATGAGCCCACAACCTACCAACAAGCTATGTCAGGGCCTGACTCTGAGAAGTGGCTAGTGGCCATGAAATCCGAGATGGAATCCATGTATGAAAACCAAGTATGGACTTTGGTTGACCCACCTGAAGGGGTAAAACCCATAGGGTGCAAATGGGTTTTCAAGAAGAAAACTGACATGGATGGTAATGTGATTACCTTTAAGGGACGATTGGTTGCAAAAGGTTTCAAGCAAATTCATGGTATTGACTATGATGAAACTTTTTCACCAGTTGCTATGCTTAAATCCATCCGAATTTTGTTTGCTATTGCTGCACACTATGATTATGAGATATGGCAAATGGATGTCAAAACTGCATTCCTAAATGGAAAGCTACTTGAGGATGTGTACATGACACAACCTGAGGGTTTTGTCACTCCTGAGAATGCCAATAAAGTGTGCAAGTTGCAAAGGTCCATTTATGGACTGAAGCAAGCTTCTCGAAGTTGGAATCTTCGTTTTGATGAAGCAATCAAAGAGTTTGGTTTTATCAAAAATGAAGATGAACCTTGTGTCTACAAGAAGGTTAGTGGGAGCGCTATTGTCTTCTTGGTGTTGTATGTAGATGACATACTACTCATCGGGAATGACATTCCTGAGCTACAGTCTGTGAAGACTTGGCTAAGGAAATGTTTCTCTATGAAGGACTTGGGTGAAGCAGCCTATGTGTTAGGCATCAGGATCTATAGAGATAGATCTAGAAAGCTTCTTGGCCTAAGTCAAAGTACATATATTGACAAGGTGCTAAAGAGGTTTAGCATGCAAGATTCCAAGAAAGGATTCTTGCCCATGTCACATGGTATCACTCTTTCTAGATCTCAGTGTCCGAGTACAACCGAGGAGAGAGAGCGCATGAGTAAGATTCCATATGCCTCAGCAATTAGATCTATCATGTATGCCATGATATGTACTCGTCCCGATGTCTCATATGCTTTGAGCATGACGAGTAGGTACCAATCGAACCCCGGTGAGAGTCACTGGACAGCTGTTAAGAACATCCTTAAGTACTTACGAAGGACTAAGGATGCATTCTTGGTCTTTGGAGGTGAAGATGAGCTCGTTGTAAGGGGTTACACCGATGCAAGCTTCCAATCCGATAAGGATGATTTTAGATCGCAATCTGGTTATGTGTTTTGTATTGGTGGTGGTGCTGTGAGCTGGAAGAGTTCAAAGCAAGAGACAGTAGCTGACTCTACAACAGAATCTGAGTACATTGCCGCCTCTGATGCTGCGAAGGAGGCAGTTTGGATCAAGAAGTTCATCACTGAACTTGGAGTGGTTCCAAGCATTGCCGACCCGATAGAGCTCTATTGTGACAACAATGGAGCAATCGCACAGGCTAAGGAACCTCGATCTCACCAGCGATCCAAACACATACTCCGATGCTATCATCTCATCAGGGAGATCATCGAGAGGGGTGATGTAAGGATATGCAGGACTTCAACAGATAGCAACATTGCTGATCCACTGACAAAGCCCCTTACGCAGCAAAAGCATGATAGCCATTCTAGGTCCATCGGTATTAGATACATGGATGATTGGCTTTAGTGCAAGTGGGAGATTGTTAGTGTTGTGCCCAAAAAGCCAATCATGAGATGATTGTATTTTTGCACATTGAGTCATGATATTTTATTAAGGCATTAATCCAGCAATTATGTTTGTTGTTTTGTTTCTGCGTAACTTAACAAACATAATTGTAACCCTAGAATAATGATATTCTTAAAAGTCCCTGGTCTAGTATTATTGTGGAGCGGGTTGCAATAATACATAATGACTAGCATATGTGGAGACTAATATGAGATATGTAGTCTACATATGGGTACAAGTTGGAGAACTTGTGTACTGGACCGACCCACCATGAGAACACTACATGGATCGTTATATGAGTGTCATAAGTGATTCTCATAGTGATCATGGTATATGTAGTCCTTCGACCTAAGATCATCAAGGTTCCCTACATGTGAGTCACATACTTTGATACTTTCCTTTGTTGCTCGTAACTGAGTGAACTTGAAGGAGGTCATTGGGTATGTCACATATCATGCGGAGGGATTTGTATGATCAAGATGGGATTTGTCCCTCCTATGTAACGGGAGTGATATCTTCGGGCCCCTTGATAGAGTGAGACTTAGAAAATGCATGGCCATGCTCGGATGAGTTGATATACGATATCAATGTCATCAGTTTAAGTTGGTCTACTCGGTAATCAAGAAACCAAAGATTGGGCTATACGAGAGTGACACATTCCATGTCTCGTGCTTAGTCTTGATATCTTGGACAAAGGGACAATGGCATATATCGGTGATGATCATAAAGGTTTAGTCGAATCATCGACAATCTTGTCACTTGGGTAGCAATGATGTGTTGCTAGACACCGCTCATTGCTTATGATCATAAATGTGATTTATGATCATTGCCAACATGGTAAGAGCCTATTGGGTCGCACACATAGAGCTATTTGGATCATTAGAGTGCATGGGCTAATAATTTGGGTTTTGGTTTCACTTTAATTTCGTATTAATAATGGGCCCAATAGTTGAGCCATTATTAAGCCCGAAATTAAAGCCTAATTGGATTAGGGCTTTGAAACCCATTAGGCCTGGAAGTTGAGTCTCACTATAAATACAACTTCTAGTGAGAAATTCGCAGCTCTCCTTGCCCTAGCCTCCAAAAAGGACAGCCGCACTCTTCTCTTGCAATTCCTTGGAGGACGCAAGCTAGCACTGCGAGCGCAAGAGAAACGCATCTACCGGGACATGGTGGAAGCGTGGTGATCCCGAGAGGCTCGTGTGGATACCATAGAGAGCCTGAACACGTCAACTGTTCAGGTTTTGTGATTCGACTCTACAGTTGAGTGAGAGATCTCAATCGAAAATTAGGTATGAAAATTTTCGAACACCCGGTTTACCCCGTTTCACTTGGATCCTAGAGGGTTTCGGTTAAATTCCGCTGCTGTTTGGCTCCCAAAACCCAACAATTTGTATACTACAACAATTAGTTTAGTTAAATCCTAGTTAGTTAGCCAAAAAAACCATTTAATTGTAGGTTAGATAACAGGGAGAAATACTGAGTACAGTAGACAATTCTATTCCATGGGAAAAATGATCTTTGATGATAAGTGTGCTTAAATTTGAGTTCATATATTTATAAGTATTGAGAGATTTAACACATCCACATTAGGAATTAGTGTAGTTGGAAAAGTTTATGAATGGCAAACATGTCAAGTTTTTTGGCACTATTGCTAGGGAAAATTTGTTAAGATTGCTACCCGAAAGATTAATCTTTATTAATCTAGCCATTTATCTTATTGCAATTTTTTTTGCGTATGTTTATTTTGCTAATTTCTTATTCTTTGCTTGAAGGACAATTAGTGTATAACTCATGGCCATCCTAGTGAATTGGATGACACTGATCCAGAAATTGAAAGAACGTTGAGAAAATTTTGTTTTTCAAGGAACACTAACTCACAACTACTACATCCTAATGTAGAGCAACAAGAAGAAAATGAAAATCAGCCAATTATGGAAGACTGTAATCAAGTAATTACTATGTCTGAATATTTTAAGCCTTCTTTTAAAGGGACAAAGTCCAATATTGTTAGACCTTTTATCAATGGCAAAAAGTTGAGATCAAGCCAAATATGATTTAGATGGCTTAGAATTGTGTTCAATTTGATGGTTTGGTAGATAAGGATCCTAATTCTCATATTTCTAGCTTTTTACACATATATGGTACAGTCAGAATTAATAAAGCCAATGAAGATAACATTTGGTTAAGACTATTTCTGTTTTCATTGAGAGGAAGAGCAAAGCAAGGGTTGACTTCACTTTTAAGAGGTTCTATTGCCACTTAGAATGCTCTTTGTAAGAAATTTCTAGTGAAGTATTTTCCTCCAGCTAAGACTGCAAGGCTTTGTAATGATATTTCTGCTTTCAGTCAGATGGATTATGAGAAATTGTATGAATCTTATAAAATATTCAAGGACTTATTGATAAGGTGTCCACATCATGGATTACCTACATGGATGCAAGTGTAAACATTCTACAATCGTCTAAATTATACTTCGAAGTAGAAGATTGATACAGTAGTTGGTGGTACTCTAAATAAAAAGATATTTGAAGCAGGATAGGATTTAATTGAGGAGATGGTTATGAACAATGACCAGTGGCAATCATCATGCATAATTATACTGAGCAGAATGGTTGTAGTTCATAATTTAAATGCATATTTGCCATTGACAAATCATGTTGAAGCTCTAATAAGGGAGTTCAAAAATGTTTCTACTAGCAAGAAACAAGCTATGGTGATGCAATGTGAAATATGTGGAGAAGTACATTTGAGCCCCGATTGCTAGATGCATAATTGGTTGAGTAAAATTGAGGAACTGGACTATGTCAAGAACCCACCAAAGCCACAAAATAATCCATTTATCAACATCTATAATACGAGATGGAGTAGCCATCTTAATTTTTTCTTGGAGTAATCTGAGGCTACAACAACCACCTGGTTTTCAGCCTAGGCCACAAGAAGAAAGTAAGCCGACTATAGAACAGTTGATGATGAAGTACATGCAACAATCTAATGCTCAAATTCATATGAATGAGTTGGAATTGAGAAATATGAAAGAAAGAATAAAAAATTTCAAGAGTCAGCTTGACCAACTTGCTAAGATGCTCTCAGAGAGGTTGTTAGGTGCTTTACCAACCAATACCTATTACCACCTCACAAAATGGGAGAATTAAAAGTGTGTCATAATGGCTAAAAACCATTAGATTATGTAATTCTCACCATAGTAATTGTTACCACCTCAAAAAATGGGAGAATTACAAGTGTAACATAAAGGCTAAAAACCATTATATTGTGTAATTCTCACCATAGTGATTGAAGTGTGAGGGGTAAAAGGCATGATCAACACCTCCTTAAAAGTGTTCCAATTTGGTAACTTGGCCCCCAAAAAAAGCCTAAAGGATTGCTTGTTTGTCAAGCAACCTATGGACTTTTTTGTAAGGTTTTGGAAATTCGGGTACTCAATTGCAAAACTCTCAAGAAAGAGACTTGGAGAGTAATGGGAAGGATATAAATGGTATGAAAGTGCTATTGGAGGACCAAATTACTTATGGAAGACAAGTTTGGACAAAGGAAACACTAAAGGCAACAAGGACCTAAATGTCCTAGTGTAAACCTTAAGCTGTTCAAGCTTTTGACTTAAGTCTAAGGGTGGAATTGTGGGGTTATCCCACCATGGGGGAGGCAGCCAAGACTTGATAATTAGTCAAAAATGTTGGGCACATGTGTACCAATGATTTTAAGACAAAGAAACCATAATTAGTGAGAAAGAAAATGACATAAAGCAAGGTTAAGCTTGTTAAGTGTGTTTTGTGCCCTTAAGCTCATTTAAGGCCATTTAAGTGGCCAAATCACTTATCCCTCTATCATTTTCGTCCTCCCCCAGCCCAAGAACACAGCTATACTTCCTCCATATCCACCACACCTTCAAACTTGCAATTGATTGAATTGAACGCAAAAGGAAGCAATTGGAAGCAAACTAGAGCTATTTCTTGGATACTTCAAGGATCAAGCTTGATTTTCGGCCTACCCACTTTGGTAAGGGTTACCTTACTCTTGTGGGTTGTTTTATGTATTTTCAAGCAACCATGGAGCTAAGGCTAAGCTTGGAAGAGAGCCATGAGCTTGATGAACCAAGATTAGTGAGGGGAGTGCACTTATTGAAGGTTTTGTGACCTAGTGAACAACCTGAAGTGCACATCTTGCCGGTTTTGATGGCAGTGCAACTGACCTGGGGTAAAGTAGGGTTTCTAGAGCCACAAAAGTTAGTACTAACTACTATTAAAATCCCCCTAAGACCAAGCATTAGCTTGAGGAGGGCTTCCATAGTGATTTATTTAAATTTATTATGTGTTTTATGGACTAACCTATGGTATATGCTGCTGCCACATTTCATGTGTTTGTTGGTTGTGAATGGCTGCTTCATTTGGTTGCTATATCTTGTATATATGCATTTTGGTTTTTGTTTTTTAGTGTGTTTGGATGCAGGTTTTAATGTGGATCACATTACGTTAATAAACCAAGTGCTACCCTTACTAAGTTTCTCAATGAAACTTACTCCCCTCAATTCTGCCGTTTCAGGTTCAGCTGAAAGATCACCTTCAAACTAACCATTGTGGTTTGAGTTTGAAGCTGAAATTTCAGTTACATGAACCTCCATATGTATAGTTATGATTTGGAATTTTTGGTGATTTTAGAAGCACATTTGGTATTTTTAATGGTGGTACTTATTGTGTTGTGCAGTAGGTGTCCAGCATCCTATTTTTGGAGTCCATTGTGTCTCAGGACCTCCTGTAACCAAGGGTGCGTATTTAGTTGAGTTAAGACCATATTGTAGTGCATGTATGCATGTACATGTAGTGTAAGTAAAATGAGACAAGTATGTGAACATTTGAGTAATGTTTTGGCTATGTAAGTGATGTGGTGCAAAGCTGCCTAAGTGTGAATGATGGGCTGCTTACTTGTAAATTATGTTTTGGCCACATAAAGTTGTTAAAATAAAGGGAATGTAATTCCTATGTGTAATGGACATATATGCAATATCCCTGGAGGGCATTACCCTTGTGAATGATGTGTTTGCATGGTTTGGAAAAATTGTGTGCGCAAAATGGTCCAAAAGTTGCAACTCTGGACCTAAGGTTTAATATCTCCCTGTGTAGAATGAATCTTGGTATGAAATTTTGACCACACCTAGAGGAAATCTAGAGGGTTAACTGGGCTTTCGAATTTATGGATTTAGAGCCTTGTAGCCAAATATATGACATTGCAAAGTTGGCTGAGTTACTGTTCATTTGGTCAGAATTTTGTAACCAACTTAAAAAATCCATAAGTTGGTCCATAGGTGGGCTATTGATGTAAAAAAAAATTCCTTGGTTTGCCCTAAGTCTCTACTTGATAATGGAGCAAATAAAAATGAAGGTTACATGGCTAGAATGATACAGTTTGTTGGAGGAAGTTTAGGTGCAGTGGCTGGAAGTTTTTAACCTAGTAAGAATGCTTAATTTGTGGAAGCCAAAACTAAGACTTGTTCTAGTGTTTTTCTTCTTAGCTTCCATGGTGTGCATAAATGTGAATATGTGTGTTATGGTTAGACCAATATGCATGTATTTACATAGTGCTCAAGAGGGTCACCTGAGTATGTACACTAGGGGTGTTGTTCTGATGACCTACAGGACACACCAATCTTGGGATTTTAAATGCACAGTTTTGGCACCATAATTGGATTACCCCGGATTGGGTAACAGAAGTTGGTATCAGAGCATGGTTTATACATGTACATAGCTCACAGTTGCATTGCATGCATCTACATACATGAAGTCAGTTTGGTTAGCTGCTAGTGTTAGGTAGCATTAAAATACCTATGATCTTTATATGTGCTCTATGATGAATCATGAATTATGAAGTAAACATGGTTGCCACAAGGAGAGGGACACCACCCCGAAGGCCTTTTACTGATTCTAGGCAACAATGAAATGGGCGGAATAAAGGGAATCAAGGGTAATAGGGGGTACCAAACACTAAAGTGCCTCAGGTTTGGTTAGAGCTTCAGAGGAACTTAGCTCTAATCAATGAAAACTTAGTAAGGCTTACTCAAGCACAACAATAGGGAGTCCAAGTAGCTCCAGCAAAACCAGTTCAGGATGCATAGCAGTAACCAGAAGAGGATACTAGGAACACATCTAAATATGTTCCTTCTGGAGGCTTAGAAGACACAAATAATGAGACCATTGAGGTGGTAGATAAGGATAGGAGAAATCTGAGAGGAAGAAGACTAAGGTCTGATATTTTTCAGGTATCCAAGACCAATCCCTCAGTCTATGACCATTCCTCCACTAGGAATGAGATTAAGGATGGCGATGAGAGAAGATCCAGGAGAAGGTAGAATGATCATAGAGATCATAGAGAGCATCACCATACAGAGGGCTCTCACAGATTCAGGAGACATAGATTAGAGGATCTAAAAGGCCTAGATGAGGTCAAACTATTGGAGAGGTTCCAAGGCTTAAGACCTCCACAGTTTGATGGAAGAACTGGGCCAGAGAGAGCTTAGGAGTGGTTAATCTTCATTGAAAAAATGTTTGAGAGGATGCCACTTAGCTCCACCAAGAGAGTGTCATTGGCTACCTACAATCTGGTAGGCAGTGCAGAGATGTGGTGGAGAAACACTTGAAATAGGTATGCTTTCTAGAAGGGGAGAAGGCTAGGAAATGATATTGAGATGAGCTGGCTAGAGTTCACACAGCTATTCCAAGAGCAGTACATCAGTGATGCTATCAAGGATATGAATCAAGCTGAATTAAATGCTCTAAGGCAGGACAAACTTAGTGTCCTAGAGTATGAGCACAAATTCAATCAGTTGGTGAGGTATGGTCCTCAGTATCATGGATTAGAGGAATTGAAGGGCAAAATATTTGTTAGAGGCTTAAAGTCAAACATTAGAAAGGCTGTTAGACCTTTTGGAGCAGTTACATACTATGAAGCAGTGTAGAAAGCTCTATTAGTAGAGCAAGAGGAGTATGAGACTAAGTACTTTCCCAGTAGACCAGGGGAAAGTAGTCAGGCAAGAGGCAAGCAGAAGAAGCCACCACATGGCAAAAGAATTGCCAAGAATTCCCATTTTGGTGGTGAGGGCAAGGTTAAGGGGAAGTTCCCTGGCCTAAGGTGCCCTAAGTGTAGGAGGTTTCATGGAAAGAAACCTTGCTACTTTGATACCTAAGCGTGTCTAAGATGTGGATCCATGGATCATTGGATCAAAGACTACCCACAGGCTCAAAGGAGGCCAGAAGACCAAGGTCTAGTAAGGCCTATTGGGTAGGGCCTAGAGGCGGAGCACCAAGGGAGGGACAGCAGAAGCCAGTTCCTCCAGTGCAGAGAGCTGGCAGAGTCTTCCAAGTAGAGAGGCTAGAGACATCAGAGCAGGGAGGAGCACTAAGAGGTAACATTTACCTTAATGGTAAGCCTATTAGTGTTCTGTTTGATACTGGTGCATCTGTGTCTATAATGGCTAGGAAATTTGTTGAAGCCATGAAATTGCCTTCTGAAATCATGCCTAGGATATCCTTAGTGAAAACAGTAGGTAGTCAATGTCTTTTCACTAATGACCTAGCTAAGGATTGTGAGCTAGTAGTAGGAAAGACTAAGGTTATGACTAATCTACTAGTGTTGGACATTCCTAAGTATGATTTAGTGCTAGGTATGAATTGGCTTGCTATGCATAACATAAGAATTGATTGTGCTAAGAGGGAAATCACATTGCCTGATGGTGAAGTGCATGCATTAGTGAATTCTAAGGAATTAGTGTATGAAATGCATGGCATGGAGCTAGAGGTACTAGATGAGATACCTGTGATTTCTGAGCATGATTATTGTTATGCATTGAATGAATTGCACTGTGATGAAGAAGTGGATAGAATACCTATAGTGAGAGACTTTCCACAAGTCTTTCCTAAAGACCTGCCAGGTATTCCTCCACAAAGGGAGATTGAATTTGAAATCAAGCTACAACTAGAAGCTAGTCCAATATCCATACCTCCTTACAGAATGCCAATCACAGAGATGAATGAGCTCAAGAAACAACTTGATGAACTTCTTGAAAAAGGGTTCATAAGGCCAAGTGTTTCACCATGGGGAGCTCCTGTTCTCTTTTTGAAAAAGAAGGATGGATCTTTGAGACTATGCATTGACTACAAAAAGCTTAATGCGTGACTATCAAGAACAAGTATCCACTCCCTAGGATTGAGGATCTATTTGATCAACTCAAGGGAGCTAAGATCTTCTCTAAGATAGATTTGAGATCTGGATACTTCCAATTGAGAGTAAAGGAAGAAGATATTCCTAAGACTGCATTTAGGACCAGATATGGGCATTATGAGTACACAGTCATGCCATTTGGTTTGACTAATGCCCCAGCTGCTTTCATGGACCTGATGAACAAGGTGTTCAGACCATATCTGGACAAATTTGTGGTTGTGTTCATTGATGACATCCTAGTGTATTCCAAGGATGAAAATGAACATGAACATCATCTGAAGATTGTCTTAAAGACTCTGTTGTAGCATCGGCTTTATGCCAAGTTATCCAAGTGTGAATTCTGGATAAGAGAAGTGTCTTTCCTAGGACACATCATAGATGCACAAGGCCTTAAGGCAGACCCTAAAAAGGCCAAGGCAGTGCAAGAGTAGGAAAGAGCAAAGACTGTGAAGGAAATTAGAAGTTTCCTGGGATTCGTTGGATACTACAGGAGATTTGTATTAGGCTTTTCCATGATTGCCTTAGTTCTTTTTCATCTAACCAAGAAGGGTCAAAGATTTGAGTGGAATGAAAAGTGTGAAAAGAGTTTCATGAGCTCAAGCAGAGGTTGATTGAAGCTCCAGTTTTGATTCTTCCTACTCCAAGTAAGTATTACATTATATATACAGATGCATCTAGATCTGGTTTAGGTTGTGTGCTTATACAAGACAAAAATGTCATTGCTTATGGGTCAAGGCAGTTGAAACCCCATGAGCAAAATTATCCTACCCATGACCTAGAATTAGGAGCAGTAATTTTTGCTTTGAAGCAATGGAGACATTACTTGATGGGAAGTTCCTTTGTGATCTACACTGACCATAAGAACCTAAAGTACTTGTTGACTTATAAAGAGTTGAACATGAGGCAAAGGAGATGGTTAGAGTACATCAAGGACTATCACTATAGTATAGAGTATAAAGAGGGCAAAGGCAATCTAGTAGCAGATGCCTTGAGCATGAAGTACACAAGACTTTTGAAAGGAGTATCCATAGCTGATCATGATGAGTAGAATAGTTTGTTATGCCTATGGCATAAGTGGGAGGAAGCCCAAATTTACACATTGACAATTCAATCTGGATGGATTGAAGAAGCCAGAAAAAGGCATAGGAGACAGATCCTGATCTGAAAAAGATTTTACGAGAGGAAAAAGGTTCCTTGTATCAATCCTTTAACGACAAGCAAGGATTACTGTACTTCAAAGACCGAATCTATGTGCCTAAAGGACCAAAGCTTAGGGATGAAATACTTGAAGAAGCTTAGACAAGCAATTTGAACATCCATCCAAAAAGTGAGAAAATGTATAAAGATTTGAAGACTTACTTCTAGTGGCCACATATGAAGAGAGACATAGCTACTTATGTCTCCAAATGTGCCACATGCTAGAGGGTAAAGGTAGAGCACCAGAAGCCAGTTGGTACCCTACAGACCCTACCTATACTAGTGAGGAAGTGGGGCAACATAACCATGGACTTTTGGACTGGGTTGCCTATGACCAGATTAAGGCATGATACAATCTGGGTCATTGTGGATAGGCTAACCAAATGTGCCCACTTCTTATCTATGAAACTCACAGACTCCTTGGAGAAGTTAGCTCAGATATATGTCCAGGAGATAGTGAGACTACGTGGAGTGCCAGACTCCATTGTATCTGATAGAGATCCAAGATTTATAGCTCAGTTTTGGAGTGCTTTTCATAAAGCACTAGGAACCAAAATCCACCTGAGTACTACTTATCATCCTCAGGCAAATGGGCAATTTGAAAGAGTGATACAAATACTGAAAGACATGCTCAGGAGCAGTGTGTTGGATTTCAAAGGTGAATGGGACCAACACTTGCCATTGGTGGAATTCTCATATAACAATAGTTACCAAAGCACCATTGGCATGGCACCTTATGAAGCATTATATGGAAGAAGGTGCATGACACCCCACTGTTGGGTGGAAGCCTTAGACACGCTAGAGTTGGGTCCCAAAATTATTGAAGAGACTACTGCCAAAATCAAGAAGATTCAAGAGAGATTAAAGGCAGCCAATGAGAGGACCACAACCTATGTGAGCAGAAGAAGGAGAGACTTGGAATTTGAGGTTGGTGACAATGTTTGGCTGAAAGTTGCACCAACCAAAGGCACTGTCAGATTTGGCAAAAGAACCATGTTAGCTCCAAGATACATCGGTCCTTATGAGATCTTGGACAAAGTTGGCAAGGTAGCATACAGGTTAGCTCTACTGCCAAGCATGTCAAGTGTTCATAATGTTTTTCACATCAGTATGCTTAAGAAGTGTCTATTGGACACAAAGCATGCTATTGTAGTGGAAGACATACAGTTGGAACCTAACTTGACATATGAAGAGAAACCTATAGCTATCTTAGCCAAGGATACCAGAAGGTTAAGAAACAAACATATTCCCATGGTTAAAGTTCACTGGTCACACCATTGTGAAAGAGAAGCAACATGGGAAATTGAAAAAGACCTTATGGAAAGGTATCCTGAAGAATACCCAAAGCTAAAGGCTATTTTGGAGGGCCAAAATTTTTAAGGGGGGGTGGGTTGTTACCACCTCACAAAATGGAAGAATTACAAGTGTGTCATAATGGCTAAAAACCATTATATTGTGTAATTCTCACCATAGTGGTTGAAGTGTGAGGGATAAAAGGCATGATCAACACCTCCTTAAAAGTGTTCCAAGTTGGTAACATGGCCCCCAAGAAAAGCCTAAAGGATTGCTTGTTTGTCAAGCAACCTACGAACTTTTTTGTAAGGTTTTGAAAATTCGGGTACTCAATTGCAAAACTCACAAGAAAGAGACTTGGAGGGTTATGTGAAGGATATAAATGGTATGAAAGTGCTATTAGAGGACCAAATTACTCATGGAATACAAGTTTGGACAAAGGAAACACTAAAGGCAATAAGGACCTAAATGTCCTAGTGTAAACCTTAAGGTGTTCAAGCTTTTGACATAAGTGTAAGGGTGGAATTATGGGGTTATCCCACCATGAGGGAGGCAGCCAAGACTTGATAATTAGTCAAAAATGTTGGGAACATGTGTACCAATGAGTTTAAGACAAAGAAACCATAGTTAGTGAGAAAAAAAATGACATAAAGCAAGGTTATGCTTGGTAAGTGTGTTTTGTGCCCTTAAGCTCATTTAAGGCCATTTAAGTGGCCAAATCACTTATCCCTCTCTCATTTTCGCCCTCCCCCAGCCCAAGAACACAACCATACTTTCTCCATAGCCACCACACCTTCAAACTTTCAATTGATTGAAATTGAACGCAAAAGGAAGCAAACAAGAGCTATTTCTTGGATACTTCAAGGATCAAGCTTGATTCTTGGCCTACCCACTTTGGTAAGGGTTCTCTTGCTCTCATGGGTTGTTTTCTATATTTTCAAGCAACCATGGAGCTAGGGCTAAGCTTGGAAGAGAGCCATGAGCTTGATGAACCAAGATTAGTGAGGGGAGTGCACTTATTGAAGGTTTTGTGACCTATTGTGAAGTGGACAGTGATGGCAGTTAATTTCTGGGTTTCAAGAGCCCAAAAGTTAGTAATAACTACTGTTAAAATCCTCCTAAGACCAAGAATTAGCTTGAGGAGGGCTTCCATAATGATTTATTTAAGTTTATTATGTGTTTTATGGACTAACCTATGGTACATGCTGCTGCCACATTTCATGTGTTTGTTGGTTGTGAATGGCTGCTCCACTTGGTTGCCATATATTTTATATATGAATCATGGTTTTTGTGTTTTAGTGTCTTTGGATTCAGTTTTTAATGAGGATCACATTACCTTAAGAAACCAAGTGCTACCCTTACTAAGTTTCTCAATGAAACTTACTCCCCTCAATTCTGTCATTTCAGGTCCAGCTGAAAGATCACCTTCAAACTAACCTTTCTGGTTTGATTTTTAATCTGAAATTTCGGATTCATGAACTTCCATATGTCTAGTTATGATCTGGAAATTTTTGTGATTTTAGGAGCACATTTGGTATTTTTAATGGTGTTACTTATTTTGTTGTGCAGCAGCTGTCCAGCATCCTGTTTTTCGAGTCCAGTGTTTCTCAGGACCTCCTGTAACCTAGGGTGCGTATTTAGTTGAGTTAAGACCATATTGTAGTGAATGTATGCATGTACATGTAGTGTATGTAAAATGAGACAAGTATGTGAACATTTGAGTAATGTTTTGGCTATGTAAGTGATGTGGTGCAAAGCTGCCTAAGTGTGAATGATGGGCTGCTTACTTGTAAATTCTGTTTTGGCCACATAAAGTTGTTAAAAGAAAGGGAATGTAATTCCTATGTGTAATGGACATATATGGGATAGCCTTGGAGGGCTTTACCCTTGTGAATGAAGTGTTTGCATGGTTTGGAAAAATTGTGTGCGCAAAATGGTCCAAAAGTTGCCAGAATTTCAACTCTGGACCTAAGGTTTAATATCTCCCTGTGTAGAATGAATCTTGGTATGCAATTTTGACCACACCTAGAGGAAATCTAGAGGGTTAACTGGGCTTTCGAATTTATGGATTTAGAGCCTTGTAGCCAAATATATGACATTGCAAAGTTGGCTGAGTTACTGTTCATTTGGTCAGAATTTTGTAACCAACTTAAAAAATCCATAACGTGGTCCATAGGTGGGCTATTGATGTAAAACAAAAATTTCTTGGTTTGCTCTAAGTCTCTACTTGATAATGGAGCAAGGAAAATTGGGGGGTATGAGGCTAGAATGATACAATTTATCAGTAGAAGTTACAGGTGCAGTAGCTGGTCACTAGAACTTAACAAGATTGCCTAATGTGTGGAAGCCAAAACTAAGACTCGTGCTAGTGTTTTCCTTCTTAACTGCCATAGTGTGCATAAATGTAAATATGTGTGTTATGGTTAAACCAATACACATGTATTTACATTGTGCTCAAGAGGGTCACTTGAGTATGTACACTAGGGGTGTTGTTCTGATGACCTACAGGACACACCAAACCTGGGAGTCTAAATGCACAGTTTTGGCGCCATAACTAGACTACCCCGAAGTGGGTAATAGTGATTGGAGTGTGAGGGGCAAAAGGCATGATTAACACCTCCTTAAAAGTGTTCAAAGTTGGTAACTTGGCCCCAAGAAAAGCCTAAAGGATTGCTTGTTTGTCAAGCAACCTATGGACTTTTTTGTAAGGTTTTGGAAATTCCGGTACTCAATTGCAAAACTCTCAAGAAAGAGACTTGGAGAGTTATGGGAAGGATATAAATGGTATGAAAGTGCTATCGGAGGACCAAATTACTCATGGAAGACAAGTTTGGACAAAAGAAAAAACTAAAGGCAATAAGGACCTAAATGTCCTAGTGTAAACCTTAAGGTGTTCAAGCTTTTGACTTAAGTCTAAGGGTGGAATTGTGGGGTTATCCCACCATGGGGGAGGCAGCCAAGACTTGATAATTAATCAAAAAATTTGGGCACATGTGTAACAATGATTTTAAGACAAAGAAACCATAATTAATGGGAAAGAAAATGACATAAAGCAAGGTTAAGCTTGTTAAGTGTGTTTTGTGCCCTTAAGCTCATTTAAGGCCATTTAAGTTTCCAAATCACTTATCTCTCTATCATTTTCGTCCTCCCCTAGCCCAAGAACACAACCATACTTCCTCCATAGCCACCACACCTTCAAACTTGCAATTGATTGAAATTGAAGGCAAAAGGAAGCAATTGGAAGCAAACTAGAGCTATTTCTTGGATACTTCAAGGATCAAGCTTGATTTTCGGCCTACGCACTTCGGTAAGGGTAAGGGTTCTCTTGCTATCATGGGTTGTTTTCTGTATTTTCAAGCAACCATGGAGCTAAGGCTAAGCTTGGAAGAGAGCCATGAGCTTGATGAACCAAGCTTAGTGAGTGGAGTGCACTTATTGAAGGTTTTGTGACCTAGTGTGAAGTGCACAGTGATGGCAGTGAATTTCTGGGTTTCTAGAGCCCAAAAGTTAGTACTAACTACTATTAAATCCTGCTAAGACCAAGCATTAGCTTGAGGAGGTCTGCCATAGTGATTTATTTAAGTTTATTGCATGTTTTATGGACTAACCTATGGTATATGTTGCTGCCACATTTCATGTGTTTGTTGTTTGTGTTTGGCTGCTGCATTTGGTTGCTATATCTTGTATATATGCATTGTGTTTTTGTGTTTTAGTGTCTTTGGATGCAGGTTTTAATAATGGTTACATTGCCTATTGAATCCAAGTGCTACCTTTACTAAATTTCTCAATGAAACTTACTCCCCTCAATTCTGTCATTTCAAGTCCAGCTGAAAGATCACCTTGAAACTAACCTTTTTGGTTTGATTTTTAATCTAAAATTTCAGGTACATGAACATCCATATGTCTAGTTATGATCTGGAAATTTTGGTAATTTTAGGAGCACATTCGGTATTTTTAATGGTGGTACTTATTGTGTTGTGCAGCAGCTGTCCAGCATCCTGTTTTTGGAGTCCATTGTGTCTCAGGACCTCCTGTAACCTAGGGTGCGTATTTAACTGATTTTATACCATATTGTAGTGCATGTATGCATGTACATGTAGTGTATGTAAAATGAGACAAGTATGTGACATTTGAGTGATGTTTTGGCTATGTATGTGATGTGGTGCAAAGCTGCCTAAGTGTGAATGATAGGCTGTTTACTTGTAAATTCTGTTTTGGCCACATAAAGTTGCTAGATGCAAGAGAATGTCATTCATATGTGTAATGAACATATATGGGATAGCCTTGGAGGGCTTTCCCCTTGTGAATGAAGTGTTTTCATAGTTTGGAAAAATTGTGTGGGCAAAATGGTCCAAAAGTTGCCAGAATTTTGACTCTAGACCTAAAGTTTAATATCTCCCTGTGTAGAATGAATCTGTTAGTGTTGTGCCTAAAAGGCCAATCATGAGATGATTGTATTTTTTGCACTTTGAGTCATGATATTTTATTAAGGCATTAATCCAACAATTATGTTTGTTGTTTTGTTTCTGCGTAACTTAACAAACATAATTGTAACCCTAGAATAATGATATTCTCAAACATCCCTTGTCTAGTATTATTGTGTAGTGGGTTGCAATAATACATAACGACTAGCATATGTGGAGACTAATATGAGATATGTAGTCTGCATATAGGTACAAGTTGGAGAACTCGTGTACTGGACCGACCCACCATGAGAACACTACATGGATCATTATATGAGTGTCATAAGTGATTCTCATAATGATCATGGTATATGTAGTCCTTCGACCTAAGATCATCAATGTTCCCTACATGTGAGTCACATACTTTGATACTTTCCTTTATTGCTCGTAACTGAGTGAACTTGAAGGAGGTCATTGGGTATGTCACATATCATGCGGAGGGATTTGTATGATCAAGATGGGATTTGTCCCTCCTATGTAACGGGAGTGATATCTTCGGGCCCCTTGATAGAGTAAGACTTAGAAAAATGCATGGCCATGCTCGGATGAGTTGATATACGATATCAATGTCATCAGTTTAAGTTGGTCTACTCGGTAATCAAGAAACCAAAGATTGGGCTATACGAGAGTGACACATTCCATGTCTCGTGCTTAGTCTTGATATCTTGGACAAAGGGACAATGGCATATATCGGTGATGATCATAAAGGTTTAGTCGAATCATCGACAATCTTGTCACTTGGGTAGCAATGATGTGTTGCTAGACACCGCTCATTGCTTATGATCATAAATGTGATTTATGATCATTGCCAACGTGGTAAGAGCCTATTGGGTCGCACACATAGAGCTATTTGGATCATTAGAGTGCATGGGCTAATAATTTGGGTTTTGGTTTCACAATAATTTCGTATTAATAATGGGCCCAATAGTTGAGCCATTATTAAGCCCGAAATTAAAGCCTAATTGGATTAGGGCTTTGAAACCCATTAGGCCTGGAAGTTGAGTCTCACTATAAATACAACTTCTAGTGAGAAATTTGTAGGTCTCCTTGCCCTAGCCTCCCAAAAGGACAGCCGCACTCTTCTCTTGCAATTCCTTGGAGGACGCAAGCTAGCACTGCGAGCGCAAGAGAAACGCATCTGCCGGGACGTGGTGGAAGCGTGGTGATCCCGAGAGGCTCGTGTGGATACCATAGAGAGCCTGAACACGTCAACTGTTCAGGTTTTGTGATTCGACTCTACAGTTGAGTGAGAGATCTCAACCGAAAATTAGGTATGAAAATTTTTGAACACCCGGTTTACCCCGTTTCACTTGGATCCTGGAGGGTTTCGGTTAAATTCCGCTGCGCTGTTTGGCTCCCGAAACCCAACAGTGGTATCAGAGCTACTGGTGAAACCCTAAATCGGGATTGAGTGTTGAATCGCATGATGTTATGTGTTCGGTTGCTTTTCGGCCATGATTAATTAGATTGATTCATGATGCATGAAACCGGAACTCGTAATGAACATATGACATATATGAAGAAATGACACTAATTGGTTAATGAGATTAACCCGAAATTGAATGGTATGAGATACCTATATGGATTAGGATTCTTGCAATAGTTGCAAAAACCCTAGCTTTGTTCGGATTCGGCCTGTTCGGGCACCGAAAGTAAGGTATTTTTGGTGGCTCGAATGGAGGAGTCTCGGGTGCCTACTTGCTCGAAATAGAAGATTTCGGGCTAAGCAATTGTAAGAAAATTTTTTGCGCCGGGGGGCGCTGCCCCCCACGCCCCCCGCAAGGGCGGCTCCCCTTGACCTCGTCTGCTGACCGATCAGCGGAACCACCGCCCGCTGACCGGCCAGCGGGACCGCCGTATGCGAAGCGCCACATAAATAAAAACTGGTTAATCAACGCGCGTCAATTGGCATGCATTTTTGTTGAATGAGATTTGACATGATATGCTGATTGGTGTTTGAAGCATGGTGCATGGTTATAGCCCTTGATTGGTTGTACTTGTAAATACGGCCTGCGAGTCGTGCCTTCTCTTGTTACTCTCATTGTACATTCTCTTCTCACCTTACTCCCCTCGAATGTAACTCGAGGTTTCTATTATTGATGTAATGGTACATTATGGGATCATCCAAGGTGGTATGTCCAAGGAGGTGACAACAAAAGGGCAACCAAGAAAGGAAGAGAAGGAGCTTGTGAAGACCCTTTTCTTTTCTTAGGCTTTTATGATATTCTCATTGGCTTGAGAATATCGCATACTTTGGGGTATAACCATGTCACCTTTAATTTCTTATAAGCATGTGATGCATGTTTTATATTTGTATGTGATGCATGTATAAAACAACCGGAGATAACAAATTGGTGAGATCAAAAGAAAAATCCCTCAAACAAATATTAAGTCATTAAATGTGATGCCTTCCAAATGTTGGCACTCGTCAAGACTTTGATCAACATTAGGTGGGTTTGCCAAAGCAAAGCACCTATGTTCATCTTGGTAAGGCGCGATGGGATAATAGTGATATCCAAACTGCTAACTTTGGGTTCGACTTAACTAAGTCATCCTAATAGGATTAGGGACTTAGAGGCATAGAGTTGGGCTTAAGTTCATGAGATGAGCTTGGACAAGTGTTGTTCACCCAACTATCCAAGAGTTGCATGGGATGCAATTGGCAAGGAGTTGCCTACCTAAATAGCTGTAACTTGAGAGAAAAGCCAAAGCTGACTCAGGTTGTGGTCAAATATGGATCTTGGCCCACTAGAATACCTTAGCGCCGAGGTGTTCCGAAATAATATCGAGGGTTATTATTTTGAGGAAAATAGTGGGAGTATCGTTTAATAAAAGTCCTTATTAAATGAATTAAAATACATGACTCTTACACTGCATATTTACTGTTGTAGATAACCATGGCACAAAACACATCGACACTTTCGTTGCGATCGATCCTTGAGAAGGAAAAACTGAATGGGACCAACTTTCTCAAATGGTACCGAAACTTGAGGATAGTCCTCAAACAAGAGAGAAAGGCTTATGTCCTAGAGCAGCCCATTCCGAATGAGCCTGCTGCCACTGCTCCAAGAGCTGAAAGGGATGCTCACAAGAGGCATTCTGATGATGCTTTGGATGTTGCATGCCTCATGCTTATTACCATGGAATCTGAGCTTCAGAAGCAACATGAGAACATGGGGGCGTTCGATATGATCGAACATCTCAAAATGCTTTTCCAAGAGCAAGCTAGGCATGAGAGGTTTGAGACCTCTAAGGCATTGTTTCAGTGCAAGATGTCTGAGGGAAGTCCCGTGGGTCCTCATGTTCTCAAGATGATTGGGTACATTGAGAATCTTGAGAATTTGGGATTTGCTCTTCAGAAAGAGTTGGCTATTGATGTAGTCTTGCAATCGTTGCCTGAAAGCTACAGTCAGTTTGTCATGAACTATAACATGAATGACCTTGACAAGTCCCTCCCTGAATTGCTCAACATGTTGAGAACTGCTGAGCAAAACCTTAAGAAGGCTAAGCCCATTTTGATGGTTCAAAAGGGCAAGGGAAAGGGAAAAGCCAACAAGAAGAAGGATAAAGCTAATGGAAAGTCCAATGCTAATTCTTCTTCAGCTGCACTGAAACCAAAGGGTGGTGTGGCAAAGGAAGGGGAGTGCTTCCATTGTAATTGTAAGCAACCTGGACACTGGAAGCGCAATTGCAAGCTCTATCTTGAAGAACTTGCTAAGGAAAAGGGAAGTAAGACTTCCACTTCAGGTATTTTTGTTATAGAAGCTAACTTTTCTACTTCCTCATCTTGGGTATTGGATACTGGATGTGGATCTCACATTTGTGCAAATGTGCAGGATCTAAGTAGAAGTAGAAGATTGGCCCGAGGTGAAGTGGACCTACGTGTTGGAAATGGAGCAAGGGTTGCTGCCTTAGCCGTAGGGACTTATGTTCTCACTTTACCTAGTGGATTAGTTTTAGAATTAGACAACTGCTACTTTGTGCCTACTATTAGTAGAAATTTGATTTCTGTTTCTTGTTTGGACAAGAAAGGTTTTTCATTTATAATAAAGGACAAATGTTGTTCTATTTATTTGAATGAAATCTTTTATGGTAGTGCTCAACTTAGCAATGGGTTGTATGTTCTAGACCTCGAAGATCCAATCTATAATGTGAATACCAAGAAGGTCAGATTAAATGATTCGAACCCAACCTATCTCTGGCACTGTCGCTTGGGCCATATAAATGAGACCCGCATATCCAAGCTCCATAAGGATGGACTCTTGGACTCATTTGATTTTGAATCATATGAGACATGTGAGTCATGTTTGTTGGGCAAGATGACCAAAGCCCCATTCACAGGGCAAAGTGAAAGGGCTAATGACTTACTAGGACTCATACATAGTGATGTATGTGGCCCTATGTCTACACAAGCTAGAGGAGGTTTCCAATACTTCATTACTTTCACTGATGACTTCAGCAGATATGGCTATGTGTATCTTATGAGACACAAGTCAGAATCCTTTGAAAAGTTCAAAGAATTCAAGAATGAAGTAGAGAATCAACTCGGGAAGAGTATCAAAGTGCTTCAATCAGATCGAGGTGGAGAGTACTTGGATCGAGAATTCCTTGACTATCTGAAGGAGTGTGGTATAGTATCACAACTCACTCCACCAGGTACACCTCAATGGAATGGTGTATCTGAAAGGAGAAATCGAACTCTGTTAGACATGGTTCGCTCTATGATGAGTCAAGCTGACCTTCCAAACTCCTTTTGGGGACATGCTCTAGAGACAGCCGCTTTTACACTAAACCGAGTTCCATCTAAATCGGTTCAAAAGACACCATATGAGATATGGAGTGGGAGGCGTCCCAATTTGTCTTTTATGAAGATTTGGGGCTGTGACGCTTATGTGAAACGTCAATCCTCTGACAAACTAGGGCCCAAATCTCAAAAATGCCTTTTTGTTGGGTATCCCAAAGAAACAAAGGGTTACTATTTCTACAATCCTTCTGAGCAAAAAGTGTTTGTTGCTCGAACTGGTGTCTTTTTAGAGAAAGAGTTTATCTCTAAAGAAACTAGTGGGAGGAAAGTAGAACTTGAAGAAATTCAAGAACAACAAGGAGACATCGAACCTGAAATGGAACCTGAACAGACACCACAAGATGTTGTGGTTCAAGAGTCTGTTCCTGTAGCACAGAGCCCACGTAGGTCTGGTAGGATTCGGCGTGAGCCTGAGAGATATGGATTTCTCGTGACTCACACTGGTGATGTGATGCTCATGGATCAGGATGAGCCCACAACCTACCAACAAGCTATGTCGGGGCCTGACTCTGAGAAGTGGCTAGTGGCCATGAAATCCGAGACGGAATCCATGTATGAAAACCAAGTATGGACTTTGGTTGACCCACCTGAAGGGGTAAAACCCATAGGGTGCAAATGGGTTTTCAAGAAGAAAACTGACATGGATGGTAATGTGATTACCTTTAAGGGACGATTGGTTGCAAAAGGTTTCAAGCAAATTCATGGTATTGACTATGATGAAACTTTTTCACCAGTTGCTATGCTTAAATCCATCCGAATTTTGTTTGCTATTGCTGCACACTATGATTATGAGATATGGCAAATGGATGTCAAAACTGCATTCCTAAATGGAAAGCTACTTGAGGATGTGTACATGACACAACCTGAGGGTTTTGTCACTCCTGAGAATGCCAATAAAGTGTGCAAGTTGCAAAGGTCCATTTATGGACTGAAGCAAGCTTCTCGAAGTTGGAATCTTCATTTTGATGAAGCAATCAAAGAGTTTGGTTTTATCAAAAATGAAGATGAACCTTGTGTCTACAAGAAGGTTAGTGGGAGCGCTATTGTCTTCTTGGTGTTGTATGTAGATGACATACTACTCATCGGGAATGACATTCCTGAGCTACAGTCTGTGAAGACTTGGCTAGGGAAATGTTTCTCTATGAAGGACTTGGGTGAAGCAGCCTATGTGTTAGGCATCAGGATCTATAGAGATAGATCTAGAAAGCTTCTTGGCCTAAGTCAAAGTACATACATTGACAAGGTGCTAAAGAGGTTTAGCATGCAAGATTCCAAGAAAGGATTCTTGCCCATGTCACATGGTATAACTCTTTCTAGATCTCAGTGTCCGAGTACACCCGAGGAGAGAGAGCGCATGAGTAAGATTCCATATGCTTCAGCAATTGGATCTATCATGTATGCCATGATATGTACTCGTCCCGATGTCTCATATGCCTTGAGCATGACGAGTAGGTACCAATCGAACCCCGGTGAGAGTCACTGGACAGCTGTTAAGAACATCCTTAAGTACTTACGAAGGACTAAGGATGCATTCTTGGTCTTTGGAGGTGAAGATGAGCTCATTGTAAGGGGTTACACCGATGCAAGCTTCCAATCCGATAAGGATGATTTTAGATCGCAATCTGGTTATGTGTTTTGTATTGGTGGTGGTGCTGTGAGCTAGAAGAGTTCAAAGCAAGAGACAGTAGCTGACTCTACAACAGAATCTGAGTACATTGCCGCCTCTGATGCTGCGAAGGAGGCAGTTTGGATCAAGAAGTTCATCACTGAACTTGGAGTGGTTCCAAGCATTGCCGACCCGATAGAGCTCTATTGTGACAACAATGGAGCAATCGCACAGGCTAAGGAACCTCGATCTCACCAGCAATCCAAACACATACTTTGACGCTATCATCTCATTAGGGAGATCATCGAGAGGGGTGATGTAAGGATATGCAGGACTTCGACAGACAGCAACATTGCTGATCCACTGACAAAGCCCCTTACGCAGCAGAAGCATGATAGCCATTCTAGGTCCATCGGTATTAGATACATGGATGATTGGCTTTTAGTGCAAGTGGGAGATTGTTAGTGTTGTGCCCAAAAGGCCAATCATGAGATGATTGTATTTTTGCACATTGAGTCATGATATTTTATTAAGGCATTAATCCAGCAATTATGTTTGTTGTTTTTGTTTCTGCGTAACTTAACAAACATAATTGTAACCCTAGAATAATGATATTCTCAAACGTCCCTAGTCTAGTATTATTGTGGAGCGGGTTGCAATAATACATAATGACTAGCATATGTGGAGACTAATATGAGATATGTAGTCTACATATGGGTACAAGTTGGAGAACTTGTGTACTGGACCGACCCACCATGAGAACACTACATGGATCGTTATATGAGTGTCATAAGTGATTCTCATAGTGATCATGGTATATGTAGTCCTTCGACCTAAGATCATCAAGGTTCCCTACATGTGAGTCACATACTTTGATACTTTCCTTTGTTGCTCGTAACTGAGTGAACTTGAAGGAGGTCATTGGGTATGTCACATATCATGCGGAGGGATTTGTATGATCAATATGGGATTTGTCCCTCCTATGTAACGGGAGTGATATCTTCGGGCCCCTTGATAGAGTAAGACTTAGAAAAATGCATGGCCATGCTCGGATGAGTTGATATACGATATCAATGTCATCAGTTTAAGTTGGTCTACTCGGTAATCAAGAAACCAAAGATTGGGCTATACGAGAGTGACACATTCCATGTCTCGTGCTTAGTCTTGATATCTTGGACAAAGGGACAATGGCATATATCGGTGATGATCATAAAGGTTTAGTCGAATCATCGACAATCTTGTCACTTGGGTAGCAATGATGTGTTGCTAGACACCGCTCATTGCTTATGATCATAAATGTGATTTATGATCATTGCCAACGTGGTAAGAGCCTATTGGGTTGCACACATAGAGCTATTTGGATCATTAGAGTGCATGGGCTAATAATTTGGGTTTTGGTTTCACAATAATTTCGTATTAATAATGGGCCCAATAGTTGAGCCATTATTAAGCCCAAAATTAAAGCCTAATTGGATTAGGGCTTTGAAACCTATTAGGCCTGGAAGTTGAGTCTCACTATAAATACAACTTCTAGTAAGAAATTCGTAGGTCTCCTTGCCGTAGCCTCCCAAAAGGACAGCTGCACTTTTCTCTTGGAATTCTTTGGAGGACGCAAGCTAGTATTGCGAGCACAAGGGAAACGCATTTGCCGGGACGTGGTGGAAGTGTGGTGATCCCGAGAGGCTCGTGTGGATACCATAGAGAGCCTGAACACGTCAACTGTTCAGGTTTTGTGATTCGACTCTACAGTTAAGTGAGAGATCTGAACCAAAAATTAGGTATGAAAATTTTTGAACACCCGATTTACCCCGTTTCACTTGGATCCTGGAGGGTTTCGGTTAAATTCTGCTGCACTGTTTGGCTCCTGAAACCTAACAGAATCTTGGTATGAAGGTTTGACCACACCTAGAGGACATCTAGAGGGTTAACTGGGATTTGAAATTTCTAGATTTAGAGCCCTGTAGCCAAACATATGACGTTGCAAAGTTGGCTGAGTTACTGTTCATTTGGTCAGAATTTTGTAACCAACTTAAAAAATCCATAACTTGGTCCATAGGTGGGCTATTGATGTAAAACAAAATTTCATGGTTTTCGCTAAGTATCTACTTGATAATGGAGAAAATAAAAAATGGTGCTATTTGGCTAGAATGATACAGTTTATTAATGGAAGTTACAGGTGTAGTTGCTGGCCACTAGAACTTAGCAAGATTGCCTAATGTGTGGAAGTGAAAACTAAGACTTATGCTAGTGTTTTCCTTCTTAGCTACCATAGTGTGCATAAATATAAATTTGTGTATTATGGTTAGACCAATTTGCATGTATTTACATAGTGCTCAAGTGTTAGGATGATCCTTCAGTGCTTGGCTTAGGCCAAGAATACTGAAAAAACACAAAATAAACATGAGGGACTTGATTGAAAATGAGGATAAGGGTGTAAGTGCAAAACCAAGAAAGTTTGGCTTTTAAGTGCACATGAAAAATAGACTATGTTGTTTATGGCATGAAACAAAGTTTAAGGGCCATATTGTACACTTAACTTAGTGCTATAAGTGAAACCTTGAAACCTAAACTATCATTTTCGGCCATGCAAATTAGTATAAGCCAGAGTAAAGCATTAAGCCAACTTTTGGTAGTTTTTGGGCACATGTCATGGCCGGTGAAGCCTCGTGTCCCACCAAGAGTTATGCCATCATTTTTTGGTTTGTTTAATGATCCATTATCTTGGTGAAATGGCCGAAACATGCAATGAGAAATTGGCCATTTTCAGCCATTTTACATTATACTTGGCAATGTCGGCCAAGAAACAAAATTGGTGCCAAAATGTACATGTGTTTTAGTGACTAAAATGAAGTCATGGATCCTTGAAGGGCTAAATGAGCCATGCAAATTAGTTCAAGGCCGAGAATGGCATTAAGCCATTATTGAATCCATGTGGCCATAACTGGATTTAACATGCTCCCACTTAGTAAATTAAAAATTAGTTTTGGTCAAAGCCTTTCACTTGTGTTCTTGGCCTAAACTTGAGAGCTAATGGTGCTTGGCTGTCGATTCCATGCCATTTTGAAATGAAATTGAGGCTTGAAGAAATAATCAAGCTTGGTTTCAAAGGATTGTGGCTAGGCGACCTTGGAGTTTAAGTTAATGCTTGGGATTGAAGAGCTCAAGTCGGCCGAAACTCAATCTCAAAGTATTAAGGTAGGATTCACAGTTTACTTGCTTTCTTGGTACAAATTCCATGATCAAGTGTTTATAATGACTAAGTGAAGGCCGATTTGTGCTAGGCACTCTTGGTTTGAAAGATAAAGGCTTGGTCTTGGATACACAAACTTCAACCGAGAACTCAAGCTTGAATTGTTAAGGTAGGATTCATGATTCTACTAGGATTCTTGGTAATGCTTCCATGATCAAGTAGTTAAGGCAACTAAGTGATGGTTATATATTGCTAAATGACCTTAGTTTGCTTGATGGGCATATTGAGAAATTTTGAGTATATGTTAGTTGATTAGCTAATCAAGTTAATGGCAAGTGTTAGAATGAATAGTGAGTAGGGCCAACATACTATGTAATTCGGAGCTCTAGTGGATTGGTGTGTGCAAATGAGGAAGTGAAGTACAAAATACAGCACATGGACACTTGCTATTATTCAGCCTATTGTGAACTTGTGGTGTGTGTGTGAGTTGTGTGCTTGATTGTTTGTTTGTGTCTGCTAACCACTTGTAGGTATCATTATTATGCTTATATAATGCCTCGGTTATTATGTGTGTGTATATATATATATATATATATTGTGTTTTTGTGTTTTCTATGTTTTCTTGCAGGTTAAGTTAAGCTAGTGGAGGTTAAGTCTTGGACTTAACTAAATAGACCTTATATGGTTGTTTGTGAATCCAACTGAGTATAAACTCATGCCCATAATTTTTGAATTTTTAGGAAAGGGTATTGAGCTAGAATAGTGTGCTCGGTTGCTTGCTAGTGTGCTAGTATTACACTATTTGCTTGAGGCATGTGTGCCAACTGAAACTTGGCTTAATTGAATTATACTTACAAGTCTTATGTTTACGGTTTATGCCCAAAACTTAAGGTATAAGTTTTGTAGGCTTTGAGTAGATTGTGGGACTTGTCTAGCAGTGGAGATGGATGTGTGTTCTTGGGCACTAGTTTGGTGGTTTGCCTTCATGACTATGAACTTATTCATAGGTCTTGTACTTCAAACTATGGTCATGTATATAGTCTTTAAGATCCTTCTCGGGTACTATAGGTGAACTTGGTTGTAATGCATAACTTTGGCTAGTTTTGGATTATGGGTACTCTTGGTATGTTGCCAAGTAGATAGTACTTGTATGTAGGCTACTTTTGTGTATATTTAGCCCCGAATGGACCATGGTTTTGCGTAAATATTTTGGGATGCTTGAATGCCAAGTTATGCTATGCTTATGTGGTTATGGATGTGCCTTATGAATGGAACCTCTTGTGTTCTTTACTTGACCAAATGTTCATGAACATGAAAATTGATTTCCAAAACTTGATGAGATGGGCTTCTTTGTTGACATGCATTGGAGTAGCACACTTGATGAGCACACATCCTAGACACTTAAAAGACTAAGTGTATGCCTTGCTTGTATTTCAAGTTACTGATTTACACCCTGCCTTGTGTTGCAAGTTAGTGGTTGGGCCTTACTTAAGCTGCAAGTAATTCAACTCATAAGCCTCTTGGGGCACCTCCCAGGCCGTTAGCTTAAGAAAATAAGACTTAAAAACTACCTAACAAAAAATGGCCAAAATAAAAGGTAGTTAATAACATATGAACATAAGAGTGTTTAAATAACTCTTGGGTAGAAATGGTGAGTGGCACTGAGAGTGCACAGGCTGGGGCCTATGTGGGGTGTGACATCAAGAGGGTCACTTGAGGATGTACACTAGGGGTGTTGTTCTGATGACCTACAGTGTGACGGCTCTTCTAGTTGAAAAAGAGTTCTAATCAAGTAAGTATTTATTTTACTTTGTTTAAGTGTTTCATTAAATTAAGTACCTCAAGTTAGCACCTTGTTAAGCAAGAAAGGTAAGCTTAACTAATTAAGTGAGTTCCTAAGTGTGATTTGGCATAGTTAAATCAAGACCATTAGTTATCCTAGCTATTAGAACCATCTTTGAAGGTTTTGAGTGATTGTGGCACTAAGTGTTCATTTAAGCCATTTAGATGTTACGTGGCTAAAGTGTCCAAGAAATCAAGTGTGAGAAGCTTTTAGTATTTTTTAGAGCAAAGGAAAGTTGGTTTTGAGTGAGAGTTGGTGACCCATTTAAAACAATTGGGAACTTGTGGAGCAAGAGAGGAAGAAGTTTGCCTTGTGGGGGGAGTTAGTATAAGTTGGGTTAAATTGACTTCCTATCTTCCCCAAGCCATTTTGTTTCAACTCCATTTTCGTAGCTCCTTTCCCTTCTCCAAAATCACTGCCCAAAGCTTTATTTTCTTCCAATTCTTCATCAATTTGTGAAGGCCCAAGGTGTTGGTAGGAAGCCCCAAGGTTCTTGGTTGGTGTTCTAGCTTCAATTAGCTCTTGGAGGCTTGTTTGGACTCAAAATTCGTGGGTAAGCTTCTTGAGTTGTTATGGGTTGGTTCTAAGTTGTTTCCATAGCTAGAAATGGTCTTGGTTTGAAGTATTTGGTGCCATATCACATTGGTTTTAGGTGTGGAACTCAAAGGGAGCTTGGTTGAGCTAAGGTGGCTTGTGTTCCAATTCTTGCTTTGTAGCTAAATTGAGGTAAGGGTTCAAGTTAATTAAGCTCAAATAATGCATAGAAATGTAGTGTTTTGTGTGGGAATGAGTTAGAAACAAGACCCAAGTGATTTGAGTTTGGGATGAGAAAGTTTGAGCAGTTTTCGTGCAAGGTCGCACGCTGTCGCGCAACGCTGGAAAGCGTTGGCGACGCGTCGCCAGTGTCGACGCCATATTGGCGACCGGCGACGCGAGTTGGCGACGCGTCGCCGAGAAGTGAAAAAGTTCTCCGAACACTGATGCCTTTGGCGACGCGTCGCCAACGGCGCCGCCAAGGCATTTTGCCCCCAAGCTCCGGGCATCCTAAGAGTGTCTCAAACTCTCGGTTTTCATCCCTAGGCTAAGTTAAGACATTCCGTAGCCTCGGTTGGGTCTAGAACTCGTTCCTAAGCTGGGAATTATGCATTATTTAAGTGGTAGTTAAGTTGTGTGGTTAAGAAAGAGTATGAATTGGTGGCTAAGAAAATCAAAGTGCTTAAGCTTCTAAATGAGCACTAAGGGGATTAAGTGGGTTTTTAGACTCTTTGTTGGCCGAGTAGAACGTCATTTACCTATGGTCAATGAAGAGAAAAACCTAAGTCGATCCCGACCGAACCATTTGGTTTGGTAAGTAAGCCACAACGAATGCTCTAAGTTAAACCTTAAGGGTTTGGCTAGTTAAACCACATAGGATGGCTACCTTGCGCAATAAGTTAAGGGTAAAGGCGGGTAAGTTTGAGAGGGGTGACGACCTACTCTAGAACCCGTAGGTGGGACTTAAGGGAGGTAAAGTACCCGGGATACGAGGGCCAGTATCTCAAGTACCTCCGCCGTTTGAGCTCACGGCAAGTTTTATGGCACCTAGAGTGCAGAAAGTCCCAAGTGCAAGTGTTATGTACATTTCATATCATACATTCATGCATTGCATATCTTATATATGTTTGTTGGTTGTTTGAGTTGCTTGTTGGTTGATTCACTTGTTTGGTTGCTTGTTTGCCATGGTTGCATCTTGGTTGCTGCTATCTTCTTGCAGGTACTCAAGGGACCCTTACTGAGTACTTTCAAGTACTCACTCCCTTAAGTTTATTGTGCAGGTTCTAACTCCGGGCCTAGTCACTAGTTGATAGTTGAGGCCTAAGCTTTCTCTTTTGCAGGTACTTTTCTTTGAGAATCCTTGTGATTCTAAGTTACTTGTGGTTTAAGCAATGTGCTAACTAAGTTTGTGCCTTTACAGTGTAGAGGCTAAGAGTGCACAAGAACTAAGGAAGGGCTTGCACTTGGAGCTTGGATAGCTCAAGGTGGGGCTCAAGTAGATGATCTTAGTTAGTTAGTTTTTTTGTCTCTTGTACATAGTACCTTGTGTACTAAGAAAGTTGCCTCTAATAGGATACATTGTGATGTAAATCCATCTTGTTACTTTTGGGTGCATGCTAGAAGTGTATTGTATGCACAAACTATTACTTGTAGTCGAAGTAACTAGTATTTCACTGTCTTGGCACGTTTTAAGTATGTTTTATCAGAAATGCTCGAGCAACGTTTTCAACAAATGATCTATTTATTCATTTGAATTGCCAGGACAAAAGCATGTATATCTTAAACTGAGTAGGCTAAGAAACTAGTTGCATATAAATTGTTTTAATTTATATCAATGACTAATAGTTAGCCAATAGTAACCTAGTGGGATTCATAGTCCCTAAGGGCCTACAAGATTATGGGGCACTGGGGCCCCGTTCCGCGACAGTTTTTGGTATCAGAGCGGGTCAATGTTCCTAGTAGAGGCAATAAGTGAACTAAGATCTAAGTGTTCTTGTGCTAAGTGCGGTTAGTACTGCTTATAAGTTGCTCTGGCTGCAGTTTTCTGGCTGTGGTTGCAGGTATTATGGTGAACACTCGGGCAGGTACTGCTACTAAGGTTCAGGGTTCTGGTGCAGGAACTAGTGACCCCAGTGGGGCAGACATGAGGGAAGTGGTTTCCCTGTTGAGGAGACTTAATGAGTCAATGGACCGGATGCTACATGGCATGGCTATTCTACTTTAGGAGCGTGCTCAACCTCCAGTTCAGGGGGAGACCTTGGAGGACCCTAATGGGGTAAGGGCCGAAGTGCACCAAGGCCCAGCGATGCACCAAGGTCAGGGGAGAAATCCCCCGCCCCAAGGGCAAGTGCAAGGTTAAGAGCAAGTAAATGAGCGTGTTCAAGTGGACTCTGAAGAGGATAGTGAGGAAGAAGATGAGGAGGACATCCATCCACGGAGGAGAAGAAGGAGACCTGTTATTCCAGACCATATGGGACTTGCTTCCTTATGCCGAGATATCAATACTCCAAAGTTCAATGGCATAGGAGATCCCGACATGGCTGAGGGATGGTTGTATCAGATTAATGAAATCTTCAAGAACATGAAGTTTGATGATAAAGCCAAGATGGATTTGGTGCCTTTCTTCTTAGAAGGCAAGGCTTCCTTATGGTGGAAAGATGTCATGGAGAGGCTTGACTCTTATAATGAAGGTAGGCCCGGGCAAAGACCTAAAGAGCTTGATTGGATCGAATTTGAGAAGGAATTTCGGAATGAATTCAACAGTGAGGCGGCCCAAGATCAAAAGCGGATTGAATTTGATGAGTTGATACAGGGAAGGTTGACGGTCCATGAGTATGAAAGGAAGTTTAGTTCTCTTTTTCGGTATGTACCTCATTTGGCCGGGAAAGATGAACTAAAGGCAAAGAAGTTCATTCGTGGACTTAAGGTGGAATTAAGGAGTTTCTTGACGATGATTGGAGTTCGGACTTATCATGAGGCTGTCCAAAAGGCCTTAGTATTGGAAAGGGAACTAATGGAGGCAAAACCTAAGGATAAGGCCATTGAGCCGAGGGTACCGGTGCACTCAAGGTTGACGGACAAAAGGCCTATTATGGGAGGAGACCAAGGACCCTCCAAGAAAATCAAGAAGGTTGGGAAGGGCCGTTGTCCTAAGTGTCAAAGATTTCATGGTAACAAACCTTGCACCCTTGGAACCGATCTTTGTAATTACTGCCGTCAGCCTGGACATTGGGCTAAGGAGTGCCCAAGGCTTAGGCAATATCAAGGTCGAGGAAGACCGGGAGCCTCAGGAGCTGGTAATGCTTTTGTCAGAGCCCCTGTGCCACCACGAGTTTTTGCTTTGACGGGCCAAGCACCCAGGGAGCCTACAGCTGTGCAAGGTAACTTTAATGTTCAGGATAGTAGTGTTAGAATTCTGTTTGATACTGGTGCTACTATTTCTGTCATTTCCTTGAGCATGGTTGTTAAGTTTGGTTTGCAAAGAACTTTGTTGGATGAGATGAGGCTCATTAAGTCGGTTGGGAGGAATATTGTTTTTACCAATGAGTTGGTCATAGGGTATCCTTTGGAATTAGGAGGTCGTAAGTTTTTGAGTGACCTTTGGGTCTTGACTTCGATTCCTTATGATGTTGTTCTTGGGATGGATTGGTTAAGTAGGTATAAGGCCCATATCGACTGTGCAGGTTATAAGGTCACCCTTGAGGATACCTCAGGGGTAAGTGTGACTTGCACGGGTGGTTTGGCAAGTAGTGCTAAGAGTTTGCACCTCAAGTTAATGGAGTCCATTCCCATTTCGAGTGAGGTGGTGACTTACTCGTTGAATAGGGTGGCAGTCGAGGAGCAACTCAAGGAAATTCAAGTAGCCAATCTATTTCCAGAAGTTTTTCTTGTAGACCTCCCAGGATTACCCCCAAGAAGGGAGATTGAATTCTCCATACACTTACAGCCTGGGGCAGAACCAATTTCTATACCCCCTTATAGAATGTCAGCACCTGAAATGGATGAACTGAAAAAGTAATTAGAAGAATTGCTTGAGAAGGGCTTTATAAGGCCAAGTGTTTCCCCGTGGGGTGCTCAAGTGTTGTTTGTAAAGAAAAAGGATGGAACCTTAAGGTTGTGCATAGATTATAGAAAACTGAATGCAGTGACTGTAAAAAACAAGTACCCATTGCCCAGAATTGATGACCTATTTGATAAATTAAGAGGGGCGAAAGTCTTTTCCAAAATAGACCTAAGGTCTGGATATTTCTAGATAAGAGTAAGGGAGGAAGATATCCCAAAGACTGCATTCAGGACTAGGTATGGGCATTATGAGTGTACGGTTATGCCGTTTGGAGTGACTAATGCTCCAGCAGTTTTCATGGATACCATGAATTGGATTTTTAGGCCCTACCTAGATCAGTTTGTTGAGGTGTTTATTGATGATATTTTGGTGTATTCCTAGACTCCCCACGAGCATGAAAAGCATTTAAAGATAGCTTTGCAAGTGCTCAAGAATAATCAATTTTATGCAAAACTATCTAAGTGCCAATTTTGGGCAAGTGAAATTCCTTTCCTTGGACATATTATAAATGCTCAGGGATTAAGTGTGGACCTAGAAAAGGTAAAGGCTGTGGTGGAGTGGAAACGCCCAACAACTATAACTGAAGTTAGAAGTTTCTTGGGGTTGGCGGGCTATTACCGAAGGTTTATTGAGAAATTCTCTATAATAGCTTCGTCATTGACTGCCTTGACAAAGAAGGCACAAAAGTTCATTTGGACTCCTAAGTGTGAGGAAAGTTTTCAGGAGCTTAAGAAGAGGTTAATTTCTGCTCCCATCTTAATCCTACCAGATCCGCATGAGACTTTTGTGGTATACACCGATGCATCTGGGACAGGATTAGGATGTGTGTTGATGCAGGATAAGCAAGTGATTGCATATGGGTCTAGGTAGTTAAGGCCTAATGAGTTGAATTACCCAGTGCATGATCTTGAGTTAGTAGCAGTTGTGTTTGCTTTAAAGCTCTGGAGACATTACCTTATGGGAAGATCCTTTAAGATCTTTACGGACCATAAAAGTTTGAAGTATTTATTTACCCAAAAGGATCTTAACATGAGGCAAAGAAGATGGATCGAGTATATCAAGGATTATGATTGCTCGATAGATTATTGTTCTGGTAAGGGCAATGTGGTTGCTGATGCCTTGAGCCGTAAGTATTCTGGAGTTCTTCTCTCCAAGGATCAAGTAGTACATACCTTAAAAGATCCTGTTATGGAACATTTCACAGTTTTATACGAAATATGGAAAGGTTGGGAAATGGCTAAATGATTATGCGCACACTAGTTAAAAGCGTTATGTTTCTTGCTAATTATTCCTACTATGCAGTCATGTATGAGTATGTGCTTTGACTCAAATGTTAAAGCAAGTAATAAAAATATAAAATATTTCCATGGCATTTCATTAAAATCGAACATCAAAACATTTAAAGCATACAAAGCATTTATGTCGTTAACTACACACAATCAACTGCATGTAAACATCCAAGCAAAAGTAGACTATGCTCACACACAACATCGATGCTAGAGTACACTACACATAAATGAACATTGGATGCAAACTTGTTAACCACTCTAGGGTAATCCAGTTATGGTGCCAAAATTGTGCATTTAAACTACCAAGATTGATGTGTCCTGTAGGTCATCAGAGCAACAACCCTAGTGGACATACTCAAGTGACCCTTTTGAGCACTATGTAAATACATGCATATTGGTCTAACCATAACACACATATTTACAATTATGCGCACTATGGCAGCTAAGAAGGAAAACACTAGCACAATTCTTAGTTTTGCCTTCCACACATTAGGCAATCTTGTTAAGTTCTAGTGACCAGCCACTGCAACTATAACATCCACTAAAAAACTGTATCATTCCAGTTATGTAACCCCCCTTCTTCCTTTTCCCATTATCAAGTAGAGGCTTAGAGAAAACCAAGAAATTCTTTTTTACATCAATAGCCCACCCATGGAACAAATTATGGATTTTTAAAGTTGGTTACAAAAACCTAACCAAATGAGCAGTAACTTAGCCAAATTTGCAACATCATATCTTTGGCTACAGGGTTCCAAATCTAGAAATTCTAAATTCTAGTTCAAACTCTAGATTTTCTCTAGATGTGATCAAAATTTATTACCAAGATCCACTCTACACAGGGAGATATTAAACTTTGGATGCATAGTCAAAATTCTAGTCATGTTATGACCATTTTACCCATACAAAATTTCATAAGTGTGCAAACACTTTATTCACAAGTGGAAAGCCCTCCAAGCCTATCCTATACATGTACAATACACATAAGAATTACATGCTCTTACATCTAGCAACTTTATGTGCCCAAAACAAAATTTACAAGTAAGCAGCTTATCATTCACACTTAGGCAGCTTTGCACCACATCATATACATAGCCAAAACATTACTCAAATGTTCACATACTTGTCTCATTTTACATAAAATACATTTAGATGCATAATTCACTACATAATGGTATTTAATCAGCTAAATATGCACCCTAAGTTACAGGAGTGCCTGAGACACAATGGACTTCATAACAAGATGCTGGACAGCTGCTGCATAACACAATAAGCACCACCATTAAAAATACCAAATGTGCTCCTAAAATCACCAAACTTTTCAGATCAAAAATAGAAATATGAAAGTTTAGGTTCCTGGAAATTCAGGGTAAAAATCAAACTACAAAGGTTATTTTGAAGATGATCTTTCAGCTTGATCGGAAATGACAGAATTGAGGCGAGTAAGTTTCATTGAGAAACTTAGTAAGGGTAGCACTTGGATTCAATAGGCAATGTAACCATCATCAAAACCTGCATCTAAATACACTACAATACAAAACCACAATACATATATACAAGATATAGCAACCAAATGCAGTAGCCATTCACAACCAACAAACACATGAAATGCGGCAGTAACATAAACCATAGGTTAGTCCACAAAACATGTAATAAACATAAATAAATCACCATGGAAGCCCTCCTCAAGATAATTCTTGGTCTTAGGAGGATTTTAACACCAATTAGTACTAACTTTGGGCTCTACAAACCCTTACTTCGCTGCCATCATTCTGCACTTCACACTAGGTCACAAAACCTTCAATAAGTGCACTCCCCTCACAAAGTTTGGCTCATCTAGCTCATGGCTCTCTTCCAAGCTTAGCCCTAGCTCCATGGTTTCTTGAAAATATAGAAAACAACCCCTGAGAGCAAGAGAACCTTTACAAAATTCGGTAGGCTGAAAATCAAGCTTAATCCTTGAAGCACTCAAGCAATAGCTCTAGTGTGCTTCCAATTGCTTCCTTTTGCCTTCAATTTCAATCTTGGAGGTATGGTGGCTATGGAGGAGCTATGGAAGAATTGTGGAGGAGCGTGGTGGCTGTGTGGGTCGAATATGGTAGAAGAAAATTCAAGTTAGGGTTCTTAAATTAGCTTTAGGGCACTAAACACCCTTATTAGCCTTAATCATGCTTTATGTCATTTTCTTTGCCCATAAGCATGGTTTCTTTGCCTTAAAATTTTTGGAACACATTTGCCCAACATTTTTGACCCATTTATCAAGCCTTGGCTACCTCCCCCATAGTGGGATAATTCCACAATCTCACAGTTTGACTTAAGTCAAAAGCTTGAACACCTCAAGGTTTACACTAGGACATTTAGGTCCTTAATGCCTTTAGTGTTTCCTTTGTCCAAACTTGTCTTCCATGAGCAATTTGGTCCTAAAATAGCACTTTTATACCATTCATATTCCTCCCATAATTCTCCAAAGCTTTTTCTTCAGAGTTTTGCAATTAAGTGCCCGAATTTCCAAAACCTTACAAAAAGGTCTGTAGGTTACTTGAAAAACAAGCAACCCTTAAGGCTTTTCTTAGAGGCCAAGTTACCAACTTGGAGCACTTTTAAGGAGATGTTCATTATACCTTTTACCCCTCACACTTGAATCACTGTGAAGAGAATTACCCAATATAATGGTTTTTAGCCATGATGCCACACTTGTAATTCTCCTATTTTCATGAGGTGGTAACAATCTCCCCCCCCCCTTAAAAATTTGGGTCCTTCAAAATAGCCTTTAACTTTGGTTATTCTTCAGGATACCTTTCCATAAGGTCTATTTCAGTTTCCCAAGTTGCTTCTCTTTTAGAGTGGTATGACCACTGAACTTTAACCATGAGAAGGAGCTTGTTTCTTAACCTTCTGGTATCCTTGGCTAAGATGGCCATAGGTTTCTCTTCATACATCAAGTTAGATTCCAACTGTATGTCTTCCACTACAATAGCATTCTTTGTGTCCAATAGACACTTGTTAAGCACATTAATGTGAAAAACATTATGAACACTTGACATGCTTCGCGGTAGAGGTAACCGGTATACTATCCTGCCAATTCTGTCCAAGATCTTATAAGGACCTATGTATCTTGGAGATAACTTGATTCTTCTACCAATTCTTATAAGGACCTATGTATCTTGTACTTCATACTCAAGGCATCTGCTGCTAGATTGCCTTTGCACTCTATGTACTCTATACTGTAGTCATAGTTCTTGATGTACTCTAACCATCCCCTTTGCCTCATGTTCAACTCTTTCTGAGTGAATAAGTACTTTAGGCTCTTATGGTCAGTGTAGATCACAAAGGAACTACCCATCAAGTAATGCCTCCATTGCTTCAAAGCAAAAATCACTGCTGCCAGTTCTGGGTCATGGGTAGGATAATTTTGCTCATGGGGTCTCAACTGCCTTAACCCATAAGCAATGACATTTCTGTCTTGCATAAGCACACAACCTAACCCAGATCTAGATGCATCTGTATAGATGATACAGGGCTTGCTTGGATCAAGAAGAATCAATACTGGAGCTTCAATCAACCTCTACTTTGGCTCCTGGAAACTCTTTTCATACTTCTCAGTCCACTAAAATCTTTAACCCTTCTTGGTCAGATGAGTAAGAATTGAAGCAGTCATGGAGAAGCCAATACAAATCTCCTGCAGTATCTAGCAAATCCTAGGAAACTTCTAATTTCTTTCACAATCATTTGTCTTTCCCACTCTTGCACTACCTTGAATTTTTTAGGGTCTGCCTTAAGGCCTTGTGCTTCTATGATATGTCCTAGGAAAGACACTTCCTTTATCCAAAATTGGTAGTGGGATAACTTGGCTTAAAGTTGATGTTCCAACAGAGTCTTTAAGATAATATTCAGATGATGTTCATGTTCATTTTCATCCTTGGAATACACTAGGATGTCATCAATGAACACAACCATAATTTTTTCCAGATGTGGTCTAAACACCCTCTTCATTAAGTCAACAAAAGCAACTAGGGCATTAGTCATACCAAATGGCATGATTGTGTACTCATAATGCCCATATCTGGTCCTGAATGCAGTTTTAGGGATGTCCTTTTCCTTTTCTCTCAACTGGAAGTATACAGATCTCAAATCTATATTGGAGAAGATCTTAGCTCCTTTGAGTTGATCAAATAAATCCTTAATCCTAGGGAGTGGATACTTGTTCCTGATAGCCACTGCATTGAGCTTCCTGTAGTCAATGCATTATCTCAATTATCCATCCTTCTTCTTCATAAAGAGAACAGAAGCTCTCTATGGTGAAATACTTGGCCTTATGAACCCTTTTTTCAAGAAGTTCATCAACTTATTTCTTGAGCACATTCATCTCTATGATAGGCATTCTGTACGAAGGAATGGATATTGGACTAGCTCTTGGTTGCAGCTTGATCTTAAACTCAATTTCCCTTAGTGGAGAAATACCTTGCAGGACTTTAAGGAAGACTTATAGGAAATCTCTCACTACAGGTATTCTATCCACTTCTTTGTCACAGTGCAATTCATTCAAGGCATAACAATAATCATGCTAAAGAATCACAAGTTTTTCATCTAGTACCTCTAGTTCCATGCCATGCATTTCACACACTAATTCCTTAGAATTCACTACGTCACCATCAAGCAATGTGATTTCCCTCTTAGCATAATCAATTCTTATGTTATGCATAGCAAGCCAATTCATACCTAGCACTAAATCATATTTAGGAATGTCCAACACTAGCAGATTACTCATAACCTTAGTCTTTCCTACTGCTAGCTTACAATCATTAGCTACATCATGAGTGAAAAGACATTGACTATATCCTGTTTTCACTAAGGATATCCTAGGCATGATTTCAGCAGGCAATTTCATGGCATCAACAAATTTCCTAGCCATTACAGACATAGATGCACCAGTATCAAGCAACACACTAATAGGCAAACCATTAAGGTAAATGTTACCTCTTAGTGCTCCTCTCTGCTGGGATGTCTCTGACCTCTCCACTTGGAAGACCTTGCCAGCTTTCTACATTAGTGGCCAAGGCATTGGAGGAACTAGCCTCTGCTGTCCCTCCCTAGGTGCTCCCCGTCTAGGTCATGCCCTAATAGGCCTTACTGGACCTTGGTCTTCTGGCCTACTTTGGGCCTGTGGACAATCTTTCATCAAATGATCGATGGGTCCACATCTTAGACACGTTTGGGTGTCAAAATAGCAAGGTTTCTTTCCATGAAACTTTTTACATTTAGGGCACCTTAGGCCAGGGAACTTCCCCTTAACCTTGCCCTCACCACCAAGATGGGAGCTCTTGTCAATTCCTTTGCCATGTGGGGGATCATTCTGCTTGCTTCCTACCTAGCTACTTTCCCATGGTCCACTAGGAAAGTACCTAGTTTCATACTCCTCTTTCTCTACTAATAGAGCTTTTTGCACTACTTCATAGTAGGTGACTACTCCAAAAGGTCTTACAAATTTTCTGAGATTTGACCTTAGCCCTCTAACAAAAAGTTTGGCCCCCAGCTCCTTCAGTCCATGATACTAACGAGCATACCTCATTAGCTGATTGAGTTTGTGCTCATACTCTAGGACACTGAGGTTGTCTTGCCATAGAGCATCAAATTCGGCTTGCTTTATATCCTTGATGGCATCACTGATGTACTACTCCTAGAACAGCTGAATGAACTTTGGCCAGGTCATTTCCATGTCTTTTCTTGGCCTTCTACGCCTAGGTACAGTATATCTATCTCTCGTGTTTCTCCACCACATATCTGTACTGCCGACCAGATTGTAGGTAGCCAGTGACACTCTCTTGGTGGAGTTGAGTGGCATCCTCTCAAACATTTTTTCAATGAAGATTAACCACTCCTCAGCTCTCTTTGGCCCAGCTCTTCCATCAAACTATAGACGTCTTTGCCCTTGGAACCTCTCCAATAGTCTAACTTCATCTACGCTTTCCAGATCCTCTGATTTGTGCCTCCTAGATTTATGGGAGCCCTCTATATGGTGATGCTCTCTATTATCTCTCTGCCTTCTCTTGGATCTTCTCTTATGGCCTTCCTCAATCTCATTCCTAGTGGAGGAATGGTCATAGACTGAGGGAATGGTCTTGGACACCTAACCAATCTTAGATCCTACTCTTCTTCCTCTTGGTTTCTTCTATCCTTATCTTCCACCTCATCAGCTTTATTATTTGTGTCTTTTAAGCTTCCAGAAGGAACATATTCATATGTGTTCCTAGTATCCTCTTCTGGTTGCTGTTATTCATCCTGAACTGGTTCTACTGGAGATGCTTGGACTCCTTGCTATTGTGCTTGAATAGCCTTACTAAGTTTTCATTGATTAGAGCTAAGTTTCTCTAAAGCTCTAACCAAACTTAACGCACTTCAGGGTTTGGTATGCCCTATTAGCCTTGATTCCCTCTATTTTTTCCATTTCTTTGTTGCCCAGAATCAGTACGAGAGCTTCGAGGTGGTTCCCCTCTCTTTGTGGCAACTATGTTTACTTCTTGAATTGGTGATTCATCATAGAGCACATATAAAAGATCATAGGTATTTCAATGATACTTAACACTAGCTGCTAACCACACTGAGTTCATACATGTAGCTAGCATGCAATGCAACTATATGCTATGTACATTTGTAAACCATGCTCTGATACCAACATCTCCTACAAACTTCGGGCTAATCTAGTTATGGTGCCAAAACTGTGCCTTTATACTCCCAGGATTAGTGTGTCCTGTAGTTCATCAGAGCAACACCCCGAGTGTACATACTCAAATGACCCTCTTGAGCACTATGTAAATACATGCGTATTGGACTAACCATAACATACATATTTACATTTATGCACGCTATGGCAGCTAAGAAGGAAAACATGAGCACAATTCTTAGTTTTGGCTTCCATATATTAGGCAATCTTGTTAAGTTTTAGTGACTAGCCACTGCACTTGTAACTCCTACTAATAAACTGTATCATTCCAGTAATGTAACCCCCTATTTTATTTGCTACATTATCAAATAGAGGCTTAAAGCAAACCAAGAATTTTTTTTTTACATCAATAGCCCACATATGGACCAAGTTATGGATTTTTAAATTTGGTAACAAAAATCTGACCAAATGAACAATAACCTACCCAACTTTGCAATGCCATATCTTTGGCTATAAGGCTCCAAATCTAGAAATTCTAAATTCTAGATCAACCTATAGATGTTATCTAGAAGTGGTCGACATTTATTTCTAATATTTATTCTACATAGGGAGATATTAAACTTTGGGTGCATAGTCAAAATCCTGGTCACTTTATGACCATTTTGCCCATACAAAATTTCATAAGTGTGCTAACACTTCATTCACAAGTGGACAGCCCTCCAAGCCTATCCTATACATGTCCAATACATATAGGAACTACATGCTCTTGCATCTAGCAACTTTATGTGCCCAAAATAGAATTTACAAGTAAGCAGCCTATCATTCACACTTAGGCAGCTTTGCACCACATCACATACATAGCCAAAACACTACTCAAATGTTCACATACTTGTCTCATTTTACATACACTACATGTACATGCACACATGCACTAAATAATGGTATTAAATCATCTAAATATGCACCCTAAGTTACAGGAGTGCCTGAGACACAGTGGACTCCAGAATAGGATGTTGGACAGCTGCTGCATAACACAATAAGCACACCATTAAAAATACCAAATATGCTCCTAAAATCATCAAAATTTCTAGATCACAACAAGACCTATGGAAGTCTTAAGTACCTAAAACTTCAAGGTAAAACTCAAACTACAAAGGTTAGTTCGAAGATGATCTTTCAGCTGGACCTGAAATGATAGAAATGAGGTGAGTAAGTTTCATAAAGAAACTTAGTAAGGGTAGCGCTTAGATTCAATAGGCAATGTAACCATCATCAAAACTTGCATCTAAAGACACTAAAACACAAAAACCACAATGTATATATATATATGATATAGCAACCAAATGAAGCAGCCATTCACAACCTACAAACACATGAAATGTAGCAGCAACATAAACCATAGGTTAGTCAATAAAACATGAAATAAAGATAAATAAATCACTATGGTAGCCCTCCCCAAGATAATACTTGGTCTTAGGAGGATTTTAACACCAGTTAGTACTAGCTTTGGGCTCTAGAAATGTAATGCCCTGAAAATCCTGAATATTTAAGCCTCGAATTATGGAGATAACAAGGGCTCTAGAAATGTAATGCCCTAAAAATCCTGAATATTTAAGTCTCGAATTATGGAGATAACAAGGGCTAAAAAAAATTCAAAAAGGGAATTGAGCTCATTAAGCTCGGGAGACATTATTTAGGTGAGGAATTGGGTTTATGTGAGTGTTGGACACTCTTGAAATTAAGCTTGGCTTAGGCCAAGAATATTAGTGATGAAATGGTGGAATTTCAAGTTGAAAGACTCAATTGCACAAAGGGATTTTTAGTAGTTGGGCTCAATTGCCCAAAATCAGAAAGTTGGAGGACTAAATGGGGAATTATGCCATTTTAAAGGCCTCGGATGCCTTGGCCAGCCATGCCCCTCCATTTTTCCTATATTTTATGTTACCTCCCTCCAAATCCCATTATTTTAATCCACCTCCCACCCTTAGTCATCACCTTGAATTCTTTCTTCACCTACTTTTGACTATTTCTACCAAACATACCCAAAAGTCTTCCAATTAGTCTTCCCTCCATTAAATCTTGTCTCCCACTCTTCCAAGCACATTATTCACTCTGTAATTCACCCATATAGCTAGCCATTCACTCCCACCCATTCATTGTTATTGTCTCACACTCAAAACATTCTCCAATCTCTCTCCTTCTCTCATCAAAATTTGGCCATGTTCTTTCTCAAGCTCACAACTATTTCTTCTTCCTCTAAAATTTGGCGATGATATATTATTCGTATCCATGAAGTTCAACCAAGTTTTCTTGGTATTCTTAAGCTTCCAAGGCCATCCAAAGCAGGAAATCAAGTGAGATATTGAAGAGAGATCATGTAGAAATTTCAGCCATGCTACCATTTTGAAGAAATTTGGCCAAGTTCATGTTTGAACTTTCTGGAAGATAAACCAAGTATTCTTGGTGTTTATGAAGTGTTAGAAGCCTACAAAGCAAAGATTAAGTGAAGGTTTCCAAGCAAAGAAGAAAATTCGGCCAAGTATATTCTTGGCATTGTGAAGCTCTAAACCAAGTGTTCTTGGTACTTTTGAGCTTTTGTGGTCATCCTAAGCAAGAAAAACAAGTGAAGGATGGATGAAAGGCAAAGGTGAAAATTCGGCAAAGCCTTTATCTTGGCATTAGTGAGCTTAAACCAAGTGTTCTTGGTACTAAACAAGCTCTTACGGATGTTCTAGACAAGAACCAAAAAGATGGTTGTAAAAAGAATAAGTTTTGTAAGCCAAAACTTTGGCCATGTCCACTATGGAGAGAGTTCATGGGCTTGAACACTTGTTCATGGTGTTCTTGGGCTCCTAAGTTAATTTGGGCCTAAGTGGCTCCTAAGTTCATTTGGGCCTATGTGGCTCCTAAGTTCATTTAGGCCTAAATACAAGAAAGGCTAAGTTGGGCCTAAGTACAAAGAAGGGCTAAGTTAGGCCTTACCTCTTTAAATTGAGGTTGTGTAAGTTACACCAAGCGTTCTTGGTAATTTATGATTTTTAGGTTAATGAAAAGCAAGAAAATAACTTGCTAGTGTTTTGGGCTTTATAGGTCCATTAAGAAAAAGGCATGTTCTAACAACAACAAAGCAAGGAAAGGCAAAGGAATTAAGCATCGAGAGGTTACAGAAATTATGGTAAAGATTCCTATACTCACTTTATTGCATGGTATAGTTCCATGGCTTTTTTTGTGTGAGTATTCGGGCCCCTAGGTGATGGTCAAAGAACCATGTGATCCTAGGAGTACTAAGAGGGCTAAGTTGTTTTGTTGCTTCAGCAACTCTGTGTGAGGTTTTTCATTCTCACTTTGTGGGTATTTAGGCACATAGTGCTAAATGGGCTAAGTATCATTGCTTCGGCAATTTTGTTTACTCATGAGTTCTGTGCAAACATGTAAGGCTTGGAATTGAGTTTGGCCAACTTGATTCCCAAGTTAATGAGCTCAGTTCGGTATACAAGAAAGAATAGTCGACCGAAATTTTGTGATATGGAATATGCTAATGCTTGCTATGCCCATATGAAATTGTGTAATGTGGTGTGTGTGTTTTGTGTGCTTCTATGAATTGGTTGTGCATGCTGACCCCGATTATTATTATTATTGTTATTGCTATATGCCCTGTGTTTTCTTTGGCTTAGTGTTTTCTTTGTAGGACTATGAAATAATTGCCATTACGTTCTTGGCATAAGTTAGCCTTTGGAAGCCATATGTTAGGCCTTGGAGGCCATGAGTTGGCTTTGAAAGCCATATGAAATTCCTCACTAAGTTAGGCATTGGATGCCACTGAAATCTTTACTGAGTTTTATAACTCACCAGCCCTTATCTACTTTTGTAGGAAAAAGGAGCTATAGAAAAGCATTAAGGTCAAGAGTATGTATACTCTTTCAGATGGTAAAGGTTTATGCATATGTTGCTCAATATTCTAAGTGTCTTTTGTGATATGGATTGCTTCTAAATCAAGCTAATGTTGTGGACTTCCTTCTGCAAGCTTACGGAGTATAGAAATTTGTGGGAACAAGGTCTATTAAGGTGGAATGTGTTCTATGGAATTATGCATTATTTGCCATGTATCATGCTTCCGAATATCATGGCTAAGTTTTAAGTGAATATGTTGACTTTCAGTATAACATTACCTTTATGACTTGTAAATATGAACTCATGGGCTATGGTTTGTTTTGGAATTCTTGGTGATATTACCATATGATTGGCATGCACTAAGATTGGCATACAAGTATGGAAGTTAAATTATTTATGTTCAATGAGAATGAGCTCACATGTTGAGTACCGGCATAATTGCATGTTCATAAAGATATGTTCAATAATGAAGCATGCAACATTCGGCCTTGTATGTGCACCTAAGGAAGAATTGCAAGTGAGCTTGGATTAGTATGGAAATGGTCACATGTGTGCTAAAATGGCATCTAAGGATATTAAGTACATGTAAATGGACATGTGTACTTTTGGATGAATTAAGTATGTGAAGTGATGCCTATGATATTGTGTGCACAAGCAGAGAAAATACTGGAAGAGGCCAATGTTTTACTATGTGCTATGGGATGATATATGCATGTTTCTAAGAGATATAAGAGTATGCAAGACATGAGTTCATAAACAAGTTTTCAAAATATGGATTTGGTGTTTTGGTTGCATGAATGTACTTGGCTATGTTTGATAAAGTCCATGAAATGAACACATAAATTCCACATAGGTACTAGCTTGTTTCCAAGAGCACCTAAACTTCACCTTAAATAAGAAATTAACGAGCTAGTACTGGTAAGTATCCTGGGGTTTGTGCCCTTAAGTTGTAATAAGAAATTAAATGCCCTTTCTGTGAAATAAGACTTCTGTTGTATACTTTAAGTAATTTGGGTCTGGATGGGCCAGGGGCAAGTTTGGGCACTACAAGAAACCCTCACTTCACTGCCATCATTGTGCACTTCACACTAGGTCACAAAACCTTCAATAAGTGCACTCCCCTCACTAAGCTTGATTCATCAAGCTCATGACTCTATTGCAAGCTTAGCCATAGCTCCATGGTTGCTTGAAAATATAGAAAAGAACCCATGAGTGCAAGAGAAGCCTTACGAAAGTGGGTAGGCCAAAAATCAAGCTTAATCATTGAAGCACTCAAGCAATAGCTCTAGTTTGCTTCCAATTCCTTCCTTTTGCCTTCAATTTCAATCTTGGAGGCATGGTGGCTATGGAGGAGCCATGGAAGAAGTGTAGAGGAGGGTGGTGGCTGTGTAGGTCAAATATGGGAGAAGAAAATTCAAGTTAGGCTTCTTAAATTAGTTTTAGGGCACTAAACACCCTTATTATCCTTAATCATGCTTTATGTCATTTTCTTTGCCCATAAGCATGGTTTCTTTGCCTTAAAATTTTTGGTACACATGTGCCCAACATTTTTGACCAATTTATCAAGCCTTGGCTACCTCCTCCATGGTGGGATAATTCCACAATCTCACACTTTGACTTAAGTCAAAAGCTTGAACACCTTAAGGTTTGCACTAAGACATTTAGGTCCTTAATGCCTTTAGTGTTTCCTTTGCCCAAACCTATCTTCCACGAGCAATTTGGTCCTCCAATAACACTTTTATACCATTTATATCCTTCCTATAACTCTCCAGAAATCTTTCTTGACAGTTTTGCGTTTAAGTGCCCGAATTTCCAAAACCTTTTGAAAAGGTTCATAGGTTACTTGAAAAACAAGCAATCCTTAAGGCTTTTCTTGAAGGCCAAGTTACCTACTTGCAACACTTTTAATGAGGTGTTCATTATACTTTTTACCCCTCACACTTCAATCACCATGAAGAGAATTACACAATATAATAGTTTTTAGCCATTATGTCACACTTGTAATTCTCCTATTTTCGTGAGGTGGTAACAATCCTCCCCCCGTTAAAAATTTTGGCCCTCCAAAATAGCCTTTAACTTCGAGTACTCTTCAAGATACCTTTCCATGAGGTTTTTTAGTTTCCCAGGTTACTTCTCTTTCAGAGTGGTGTGACCACTGAACTTTAACCATGGGAATGAGCTTATTTCTTAACCTTCTAGTATCCTTAGCTAAAATGACTATAGGTTTCTCTTCATATGTCAAGTTAAGCTTCATCTGTATTTCTTCCATTACAACAGCATGCTTAGTGTCCAATAGACACTTCTTAAGCATACTAATGCGAAAAACATTATGACCACTTGAAATGCTTGGAAATAGAGCTAACGTGTCTACTAGCTTGCCAATTCTATCCAAGATCTCATAAGGACCTATGTATCTTGGAGCTAACTTGGTTCTTCCGCCAAATATCATAAGGAACTATGTATCTTGTACTTCATACTCAAGGAATCTACTACTAGATTGCCTTTGCCCTCTATGTACTCTATACTGCAGTCATAGTCCTTGATGTACTCTAACCATCTCCTTTGCCTCATCTTCAACTCTTTATGAGTGGACAAGTACTTTAGGCTCTTATGGTTAGTGTAGATCACAAAGGAACTACCAATCAAGTAATGCCTCAATTGCTTCAAAGCAAAAAACACTACTGCCAGTTTTAGCTCATGGGCAGGATAATTTTGCTTACGGGGTCTCAATTGCCTTGACCCATAAGCAATGATATTTCTATCTTGCACAAGCACTCAACCTAACCTAGATCTAGATGCATCTGTATAGATAATGTAGGGCTTGCTTGGATCAAGAAGAATCAATAATGGGGCTTCAATCAATCTCTGCTTGAGCTCCTGGAAACTCTTTTCACACTTTTCAGTCTACTTAAATCTTTGACCCTTCTTCGTCAAATGAGTAAGAACTAAGGCAATCATGGAAAAGCCTTATAAAAATCTCCTGTTGTATCCAGCTAATCATAGCAAACTTCTAATTTCCTTCATAGTCTTTCGTCTTTTCCACTCTCGCAGTACCTCAAACTTTTCAAAGTTTGCCTTATGGCCTTGTGCATCTATTGTGTGTCCTAGGAAAGACACTTCCTTTATCCAAAATTGGCACATGGATAACTTGGCACAAAGCTGATGTTCCAATAGAATCTTGAGGATAATCTTCAGATGATTTCATGTTCATTTTCATCCTTGGAATACAGTAGGATGCCAGTAATGAACACAACCACAATTTTGTCCATATGTGGTCTGAACACCCTATTCATCAAGTCCATGAAAGCAACTGGGGCATTAGTCAAACCAAATGGCATGGCTGTGTACTCATAATGCCTATATCTAGTCCTGAATGCAATCTAAGGGATGTCAGCTTCCTTTACTCTTAACTAGAAGTATCCATATCTCAAATCTATCTTGGAGAAGATCTTAGCTCCCTTGAGTTGGTCAAATAGATCCTCAATCCTGGTGAATGGATACTTGTTCTGGATAGTCATTGCATTTTGCTTTCTGTAGTCAACGCATAGTCTCAGTGATCCATCCTTCTTCTTCATAAAGAGAACAGGAGTTTCCCATGGTGAAACACTTGGCCTTATGAACCTTTTTTCAAGAAGTTCATCAAGTTGTTTCTTGAGCTCATTCATCTCTGTGATAGGCATTTTGCAAGGAGGAATGAATATTGGACTAGCTCCTTGTTGGGTTCGGGAGCCAAACAGCGCAGCGAAATTTAACCGAAACCCTCCAGGATCCAAGTGAAAATGGGTAAACCAGGTGTTTGAAAATTTTTATACCTAATTCTCAGTTGAGATTTCTCACTCAACTGTAGAGGCGAATCACAAAACTTGAATTATTGACATGTTCAAGCTCTCTATGGTATCCACATGAGCTTCTCAGGATCACCACACTTCCACTAGGCCCCGGCAGATGCGTTTCTCTTGCTCTCGCAGTGCTAGCTTGCATCCTCTAAGGAATTGCAAGAGAAGAGTGTGGCTGTCCTTTTGGGAGGCTAGGGCAAGGAGACTCAACTTCCAGGCCTAATAGGTTTCAAAGCCCTAATCCAATTAGACTTTAATTTCGGGCTTAATAATGGCTCAACTTTTGGGCCCATTATTAATACAAAATTATTGTGAAACCAAAACCCAAAAGCCCATGCACTCTAATGATCCAAATAGCTCTATGTGTGCGACCCAATAGGCTCTTACCACGTTGGCAATGATCATAAATCACATTTATGATCATAAGCAATGAGCGGTGTCTAGCAACACATCATTGCTACCCAAGTGACAAGATTGTCGATGATTCAACTAAACCTTTATGATCATCACCGATATATGCCATTGTCCCTTTGTCCAAGATATCAAGACTAAGCACCGACATGCAATGTGTCACTCTCGTATAGCCCAATCTTTGGTTTCTTGATTACCGAGTACACCAACTTAAACTGATGACATTGATATCGTATATCAACTCATCCGAGCATGGCCATGCTTTTTTCTAAGTCTTACTCTATCAAGGGGCCCGAAGATATCACTCCCATTACATAAGAGGGACAAATCCCATCTTGATCATACAAATCCCTCCGCTTGATATGTGACATACCCAATGACCTCCTTCAAGTTCACTCAGTTACGAGCAACAAAGGAAAGTATCAAAGTATGTGACTCACATGTAGGGAACCTTGATGATCTTATGTCAAAGGACTACATATACCATGATCACTATGAGAATCACTTATGACACTCACATAACGATCCATGTAGTGTTCTCATGGTGGGTCGGTCCAGTACACAAGTTCTCCAACTTGTACCCATATGCAGACTACATATCTCATATTAGTCTCCACAGATGCTAGTTGTTATGTATTATTGCAAACCACCCCACAATAATACTAGACTAAGGACATTTGAGAATATCGTTATTCTAGGGTTACAATTATGTTTGTTAAGTTACGCAGAAACAAAGCAACAAACAAAATTGTTGGATTAATGCCTTAATAAAATATCATGACTCAATGTGCAAAAATACAATCATCTCATGATTGGCCTTTTGAGCACAACACTAACACTCCTGGTTGTAGCTTGATCTCAAACTCAATTTCCCTTAGTGAAGGAATGCCTGGCAGGTTTTTAGGAAAGACTTTTGGAAAGTCTCTCACTACAGGTATTCGGTCCACTTCTTTGTCATAGTGCAATTCATTCAATTCATAACAATAATCATGCTAAAAAAATCACAAGTATCTCATCTAGTACCTTTAGTTCCATGCCATGCATTTCACACATTAATTCCTTATCATTCACTAATGCATGTACTTCACCATCTGGCAATGTGCTTTCCCTCTTAGCGTAATCAATTCTTATGTTATGCATAGCAAGCCAATTCATACCCAGCGCTATATCATACTTATGAATGTCAAACACTAGCAGATTAGTCATAGCCTTTGTCTTTACTACTACTAGCTCACAATCCTTAGCTAGGTCATTAGTGAAAAGACATTGACTTCCTGCTGTTTTCACTAAGGATATCCTAGGCATGATTTCAATAGGCAATTTTATGGCTTCAGCAAATTTCCTAGCCACTATAAACACAGATGCACCAATATCAAACAAAACACTAACAGGCAAACTATTAAGGTAAATGTTACCTCTCAGTGCTCCTCTCTGCTATGATGTCCCTAACCTCTCTACTTGGAAGACTCTACCAGCTTTCTACATTGGAGGCCGAGGCACTGGAGGAACTGGCCTCTGTTGTCCCTCCCTAGGTGCTCCCCCTCTAGGTCCAGCCCTAATAGGCCTTACTAAACCTTGGTCTTTTGGCCTCCGTTGAGCTTGTGGACAGTCTTTGATCAAATGATCGATGGATCCACAACTTAGACACACTTGGGTGTGAAAATAGCAAGGTTTTTTTTTTCGTGAAACTTCTTGCATTTAGGGCACCTTAGGCCAGGGAACTTCCCCTTAACCTTTCCCTTACCACCAAGATGGGAACTCTCGTCAAATCCCTTGTCATGTGGTGGCTTCTTCTGCTTGCCTCTTGCCTAGTAACTTTCCCTTGGTCCACTAGGAAACTACCTAGTCTCATATTCCTCTTGCTCTACTAATAGAGTTTTTTTGCACTGCTTCATAGCAAGTGACTGCTCCAAAACCTCTTACAGCTTCTGTAATATCTGACCTTCGGCCTTTGACAAATATTTCGGCCTTCAACTCTTCTAGTCCATGATACTGAGGAGCATACCTGACTAGCTAATTGAATTTGTGCTCATACTTTAAGACACTGAGGTTGTCCTGCCTTAGAGCATCAAATTCGGCTTGCTTCATATTCTTGATGGCATCACTTATGTACTACTCCTGGAACAGCTGAATGAACTCTGGCCAAGTCATTTCCATGTCTTCCCTTGGCATTCTACCCCTCTGTACAGCATATCTATCTTTGGTGTTTCTCCACCACATCTCTGCACTACCTACTAGATTGTAGGTAGCCAATGACACTCTCTTGGTGGAGCTAAGTAACATCCTCTCAAACATTTTCTCAATGAAGATTAACCACTCTTCAGTTCTCTCTAGCCTAGCTCTTCCATCAAAATGTGGAGGTCTTAGGCCTTGGAACCTCTCCAACTGTCTGACTTCATCTAGGCTTTCCAGATCCTTTAATTTGTGCCTCATAGATCTGTGAAAGCCCTTTGTATGGTGATGCTCTCTATGATCTCTCTACCGTCTCCTGGATCTTCTCTCATGGCTTGCTCAATCTCATTCCCAATAGAGGAATGGTTATAGACTAAGAGATTAGTCTTAGACACCTGACCAATCTCAGATCTCACTCTTTTTCCTCTTGGATTTCCTCTATCCTCATGTTCCACCTTATCAGCATCATCATTTGTGTCATCTAAGCTTCCAGAAGGAACATATTTAGATGTATTCCTAGGATTCTCTTTTGGTTGCTGCTGTACATCCTGAACTGGTTATGCTGGAGCTACTTGGACTCCTTCCTATTGTGCTTAAATCAGCCTTACTATGTTTTCATGATTACAGCTAAGCTTCTCTGAAGCTTTAACCAAACCTGAGGCAGTTCAGGGTTTGGTACGTAATGTTGGCCCTGATTCCCTCTATTCTGTCCATTGTTTTGTTGCCCAAAATTAGTAGAAGGCTTCGGGGTGGTTCCCCTCTCTTTATGGAAACTGTGTTTAATTCCTAAATTGCTGATTCATCATAGAGCACATATAAAGATCATAGGTATTTTAATGGTACTTAACACTAGCAGCTGACCACACTGAGTTCATGTATGTAGCTAGCATGCAATGCAACTACATGTTTTGTACATGTGTAAATCATGCTTTAATACCAACATCTATTACCCACTCCAGGGTAATCCAGTTATGGTGCCAAAACTGTGCAATTAAACTCCCAGCATTGGTGTGCCCCGTACGTCATCATAACAACACCTCTAGTTTGTATACTCAAGTGACCCTCTTGAGAACTATGTAAATACATGCATATTAGAGTAACAATAATACACATATTTCCATTAATGCACACTGTAGCAGGTAAGAAGGAAAACACGAGCGCAGTCTTAGTTTTGGGTTTCACACATTAGGCAATCTTGTTAAGTTCTAGTGACCAGCCACTGCACCTGTAAATTCCATTAATAAAATCTATCATTCTAGAAATGTAACCCCCCATTTTATTTGCTCCATTATCAAGTAGAGGCTTAGAGCAAACCAAGAATTTTTTTTTTACATCAATAGCCCACCTATGGACCATGTTATGGATTTTTAAAATTGGTTACAAAAATCTGACCAAATGAACAATAACTTAGCCAAATTTGCAACATCATATCTTTGGCTACAAAGCTCCAAATCTAGAAATTCTAAATTCTAGTTCAACCTATAGATGTTCTCTAGTTATGGTCAAAATTTCTTAGTGTGATTCATTCTACATAGGGAGATATTAAACTTTGGGTGCAGAGTCAAAATTTTGGTCATTTTATGACCATTTTGCCCATATAAAATTTCATAAGCGTGCAGACACTTCATTCACAAGGGGAAAGCCCTCCAAGGATGTCCCATACATGTCTAATACACATAGGAATTATATGCGCTTGCATCTAGCAACTTTATGTGCCCAAAAAAGAATTTACAAGTAAGCAGCCTATCATTCACACTTAGGTAGCTTTGCACTAGATCACATACATGGCCAAAACATTACTCAAATGTTCACATAATTATCTCATTTTACATACATTACATGTTCATGCATTGCACTACATAATGGCCTTAACTTAGCTAAATATGGACCCTTAGTTACAGGAGTGCCTGAGACACAATGGACTCCAGAACATGATGCTGGACAGCTACTACATAACACAATAAGCACCACCATTAAAAATATCGAATGTCCTCCTAAAATCACCAAAATTTCCAAATCACAACTAGACATATGGAACTTGGGAAAAACTCAAACCAAAAATGTTAATTTGAAGATGATCTTTCAGCTGGACCTCAAATGACAGAATTGAGGCGAGTAAGTTTCATTGAGAAACTTAGAAAGGGTAGCACTTGGATTCAATAGGCAATGCAACTATCATCAAAACCTGCATCCAAAGACAGTACAACACAAAACCACAATGCATATATACAAGATATAGCAACCAAATGTAGCAGCCATTCACCACCAACAAACACATGAAATGCACAGCAACATAAACCACAGGTTAGTCCATAAAACATGCAATAAAGATAAATAAATCACTATGGAAACCCTCCTCAAGCTAATTCTTGGTCTTAGAAGGATTTTAAAACTAGTTAGTACTAACTTTGGGCTCTAGAAATCCTCGCTTCACTGCCATCATTGTGCACTTCACACTAGGTCACAAAACCTTCAATAAGTGCAATCCTCTCACTAAGCTTAGATTATCAAGCTCATGGCTCCCTTCCAAGCTTAGCCCTAGCTCTATGGTTGCCTAAAAATACAAAAACTATCCATGAGAGCAAGAGAACCCTTACCAAAGTGCGTAGGCCAAAAATCAAGCTTAATCCTTGAAATACTCAAGCAATAGCTCTAGTTTGGTCCCAATTGGTTCCTTTTGCCTTCAATTTCAATCTTGGAGGTATGGTGGCCATGTAGAAGCTATGGAAGAAGTGTGGAGTAGGGTGGTGGCTATGTGGGTCAAATATGGGAGTAGAAAAATTCAAGTTAGCCTTCTTAAATTAGCTTTACACCCTTATTAGCCTTAATCATGCTTTGTGTCATTTTCTTTGCCCTTAAGCATGGTTTCTTTGTCTTAAACCAATTGGTACACATGTGCCCAACATTTTTTGCCCATTTATCAAGCCTTGACTGCCTCCCCCATGGTGGGATAATTCCACAATCTTATACTTTGACTTAGGTCAAAAGCTTGAACACCTTAAGTTTTACACTAGGACATTTAGGTCCTTAATGCCTTTAGTATTTCTTTTATCCAAACTTGTCATCCATGAGGAATTTGGTCCTCCAATAGAAATTTTCTACCACTCATATCCTTCCCATAACTCTCCAAAGCTCTTTCTTTAGAGTTTTTCAATTAAGTACGTGAATTTCCAAAACCTTACAAAAAGGTCCATAGGTTACTTGAAAAACAAGCAATCCTTAAGGCTTTTCTTGGGGGCCAAGTTACCAACTTGGAACTTTTTTAAGGATCTGTTTATTATACCTTTTACCCCTCACACTTCAATCACTATGAAGAGAATTACACAATATAATGGTTTTTAACCATTATGCCACACTTGTAATTCTCCCATGTTTATGAGGTGTTAACAAACTAGTGTATGAAAACTATGCACTAAACAACACTACCAAGATCCATAACTAAGCTCCCACCTTAGAACAACTCCCAATAGCAAGCTCAAAAGCCCTCCTTCGTGCTTCACTAGCCTCCATCAGCCAAATAGATAACTGTAGTTAGTACCATAACTTAGCCAAAAAGGAAACCACAAACTGGAATCATAAAGGTTCAAATAAACAATATGCCTACTCATGAGCCTAGCTCAACAACCCTTAACGGTTGCCAGCCTTACGGAATAAATTTGCACAAAGAAGACTAAATTAGTGAAAGTCAATGCTTCTCAGTAAAGGATCTTTCAACTTTCAAGAAAAATATTGACGACACACATATATACAATATATATGAAGTATACTATGCGTGCTTGTAATCTGAGGGCTAACTTATGTGCATATATTCAAGTGCTATAGCGCAAGCTAGCTTAGTAAGTTGTCCATTAACACTCACACCAGAAAAGCTCCACTCTAGGGTTAGCACCCAATGCCAAATACAAAAACCCCTTAGTGTAAGCTAGGTTAACAAGAGTAAAACTTGTCCACTGACTCTCACACAATCAGTTCCTTACTCTAGGTTTGGTAGCTGACAATTCCTAACATTCACTAGACTAAGTGTGTCATTAGTGAATTGTGGCCTTGCCACATACGTCAGTAGCACAATAAGGTATACTCTGCTCCAAGCTCCATTATACTCTAATGCTCTACTAAATGAGTGAACTATCGAGAGTAGTAAGTCCCGGCCCACCCTAGAGTACAAGTTTTCTAATGCTCCCCTTAAATGGCCCCTATGCATCAGGCAAACTAGTGCATTGCTACCCCACTCTAGCACCATGATTCTACTACTCTTGCTACTCCGGAGTCTCTTACACCCACAAGCCTATAAGAGAAAACCTATCTAGCTTATGTGCTAAGACCTTTAAGTAGCTGACAACCCTTAGGCCTCATCCATGCCCTCAACTCAAGCCATCTAGCACTCTGTGATTAGGCTACTGAAATGCTACCCAAGTTGAGGCTCTTAACACTTCAGTTGCTCCATTTAGAGTATCCTCGGTGCCCGAAGCCTACACACTTAGTCTATTCATTTCCCTATACATAGAGCCCAACATCCTTTATATACCGGATTAGTCTTTCACGTGTGTCCTTAGTACACTTGCTTATCAGCCACCAAACTTACCCAATGTGTAAAGCACCTATGGGGTCCTTACTTGAGTTGCAAGGTACCACTAGATTCTGGGTCTACCTAGGTCTATTTTGCTTAGTAGTTGACTAGACACCTTGGCCCCCATCACTAGATTTTGATGTGCCTCCAATATTACCTAACTCCTCGACCACCTACTAGGCCTCTCAGCTTCTAACACTATGAAGCATCTCAACGAAAACCTTTACTCCTTAAACTACGATTACAAAGAACCATCTCCAACTTCCATGCTCAACTACCATACCATAACTACACCAAGCTGACCTTTCATCAGGATAATGCACTCATGGCTTCACCAGGACAACTCAACTTACTCAGTGGGAGAACTGATTGCACCATTTATATTAGTTAACTATTGGGAGGTGATTAGCCATGGAGAATAGCTCGAGTGGCTCGTCCACTACAACTCTTCTTTGTGCACCAAGATATGCACCTTAGCACTAGTTTACCCCTTCAGAGTTATAAGTTTCACCAACTAACAGTTGACCAATCTCGCAAATCACTAGCTCTTCCTTTACAAGGCACCACAGTCAAGTGAAATGCCTAACTTTAGGCTTAAGCTTGCTCAACCAAAATGCTCACTGACTAGGTTCACAGCCCTTGACTTCCTTTAACTCCTGTGAACATAGTAACTATCAAAGCCACAAATGGATACCTGAGCACAACTATACCTATACTAGACTTGGCACTTTAGACTATTAAGCATATTACTTAAGTGGTAGCAGATTACTTCACCTTATGGCTAGTTGTGAGTCGAGTCTCAACTAGTTGTAGTGAACTCTCCCTCACTAGTACTCCTTAGACACTACCCCATAGTGTTGAGGCAAAACATCCTCTTTTTGGCATCACTTGGCTGTTTCTGACATGATAGTTAAATGTTCCACTAACTAACTTGCACTAACATAAAGTATCAAGTGATCATTACAGTTCTTGATTCCACTTATGACTTAGTCCTTTACCTACTCAGCTAGTTTCACTAGTCTAGTCTCTCTTCTTCCACAAGTCAACTTGGTTGCCCTGGACTCCAAATAACCTCAAGATGATGAGAATAAGTCATCTGTTATCCTATGGTCCTTGGCAATTCTTCCTATTACTCAGGTCCTCTTATTGCCTTTCAACAATCAAGCCAAACCTTGTAATGACTCTACTCCTACTGCCCATACCCTAGGGTTTATAACTAGCAAATGAATAAACCTATCCCTTTGCTTACCTCTGGATGAGTTCCTTCCTCCTTGCTTCTTCTGTGGTCACACCTTCATTCCACGGTTAGAAATGAAATTAAACTTACCTACTTACCTACTTACCTTCTAGGTGTCTAGCTGAACCACTTCATTGCTCAGCTACCTTAAGGAACTCATCCATTCAACTAGCAAGTCATTTGCTACTAACATGTGAAAGAACAAAACCTATGAAACCTTAAAACATCTTCAATCTAAGGCATTTGGGCATTTACTTATATGGGTTAATGCACTAGCAAGTGGGTCCTAAGGTTTTGGGTATCACCCCAATGCTTGGTGCATCTTTATGTCCTAATGCACTTGGGTTAATCCTTAACCTTGCTCAAAACTACTACCCAAAAAGCAAAATAGAAATATGCTAGTAAACTAATACGAAAACTTACCAATGTAGTAACTAGATTACTAGTGAAAGGTTAGAGACTTACCTTACACTAGTTATGCACTGCCCGTGACTTCACTACAACCACTCATCTCACCTAGCTAGTGGCTGCCTACTTTGATATGTAACTAATCAAAGCAAGACCAGAACTACTACTCTAGTGCACAAGGTCGACTCTTTGTGTGCAACAACTATTGGGGACAAACTTCCTAGGTTGGCCTTAACTTAACTGAGCCCAAATATGACATTAGTTCGAAGAACACTCGGACCATTGGCAACAGTTCCTAGACACATCCTAAGAACCATGCACCTTTTGCACCCCCAGGTGTAAGCCCTTCTCTTACATGTTCCATTCTTGTCCTTGGTCTTTAGTCAACTTTTGAACTATAAGTGTGTCGTCCATGCTTCTGCTAAGTTAGATGAGCTAATCCCCACCTCACCGTCTTATGTCTTCAACTTGTCTAACTCTTTTTTTAGAGTGACAACTTCTTAGACCGATTATTGGTGGTCCTACATTGACTATCATCAAGGGCCATAGTATACTAGCTTAAAGCCTTAGTATTTTCAGCCCTAAGCTCCCACTCTCAAAGAAAGGTTTAAGAGTGTTTCGCTCTACTTCATAGCCTACATCACCAAGTGTTCAATACTTAGGTCAGCGAATCCTTTACTCCCTTCTAGTGGCCTAACTCATCCATATTGGTGGGTTTAACCTTTGGAACTTCAAAAATAATCAATCTAGTCCGATGGTACTCCCCACATTGGAGGTTTCCAAACCCCCTTAATCCTTTGGATCATGTAGCCTACCACATGATTGAGGTTAAAAAAACAACTTCCTAGGATGGTGGTCACATCTTAACTACTTGCACCAAGGTGTTGGCCTACCTTGGAGCAAGCCAAACCAATTGCCCCAACATTGCCACACTAGACTAATAGGATCCATTCCTAGACCTTTAGTATCCGAAAGCATACCTGACCTAGTTTTACCATCACAACCTACAGCCAAAATTTGATGACTAACTCACAAATGTTGGTTAGTACTAATTACCCTAGCACAAGGGCAATCCACTAGATCTCAGTTCCTAGCCGCCAATGACCATAACTGAGGTCTGGTACCAAATTGACAAGGCCCCTCGTGGGCCTGCCCAAGAAACCTATGTGAATTTGTCCTACACTAGTTACAATTGACTATCTGATTATGTGCACACTAGTTAAAACATTTATGCTTCAAGTTAATTAATCATACTTTGTAGTTATGCATGAGTATGTACTTTGACTCAAATGATAAAGCAAGTAATAAAAAAATAAAACACTGTCATGGCATTTCATTAAAATCAAACATCAAAACCATCAAAGCATAGAAAGCACTTATGTGGTTAACTACACATAATCAAACGTGTGTGAACATCTAAGCAAAAGTAAACTATGCTCACACCCAACAGCGACTCTACTCATACATGAACATCAGAGGCAAATTAGTGTATGAAAACCATACACTAAACAATACTACTGAAATCCATAACTAAGCTCCCACCTTAGAACAACTCCTAATGGTAAGCTCTAAAGCTCTACCTTGTCCTTCACTAGCCTCTATCGGCCAAATAGACAACTGTAATTAGTACCAAAACTTAACCAACAAGCAAACCATAAACTAGAATCACAAAGGTTCAAAAAAATAATATACTTGCTCATGAGCCTAGCTTAATAACCCTTAATGGCTACCAACCCTACAGAACAAATCTGTGCAATGAAGACTAAGGGAGTGAGAATAACTGATTCTCAGTAAGGGATCCTTCAACCTACAAGAAAAATACTAACACATATATATATAATATATATGAAGTCTACTACACATGCTTGCAATCTGAGGGCTAATAAATGCCCATATATTTGAGTCCCTTGGGACCCTTCCTCTTCCTAGTCCTCACTTGGATGTCACCCCATGCCTAGGGAGTTTTATCTCCTGCCTCACTTTTAGTAAGCTTGGCTTACTGATGTCTATGCTACACTCGCAAAATAACCTTCCCTTGAGTGTTGTGCAGGAGAACATGGTTGATGCACCTTGCTTAAGTTCGAAGGAACTTACTAGGTGTATTGAGCCTCCACATAGTGCCTCAAGTCTTGAGATTTGCCAAGGCTACTTGTGTACTAAGCTTCTATCTTAAAACCCTACCAAGAGTGCACTAGGTTCTCACTTGTACCTCAAGTAACCTTGCCTTGGCTACAAGTGCACTAAACCTTCACTCTAGGGACATATTTATCCACCATTACTTAGTTCACCTTAGTGGACTAACAAGACTATGGTTGGACACATTCACTAGGTTATTTGGAGCCCACCTAGGTGCACTAAGGTTCCCACATCTAGGTGTGTAAGGGGTGACGCTAAACCTAAACTCAAACATTAACTTGACCCTAATTTTAGGGTTCGGGTTGGGTTGGAGAAAGAAAAAGTGTGAGTTTAGTTTGGCTTCATCTGATCCATGTTCAAAACTTAAAAAATCAATTTAGGTCGGGTTGACCCGCAAAAATATGACCTGACCCTATTTTTCTGCTTAAGTTAGGCCCATTAAGGCATTACTCATTTAAGATTTAACCCACCACCAAAAATAGCTATAAGCAAAGCCCAACCTACTACCTAATTCTATTTTGCAAGCCCAAAATGCCAGCCTAAGTCACAACAACTTAATCCCTATTTTCCTAAATCAATCCAACAATAAACCTTATCTAGGTACCCTCTCCTCCCCACTCCAGTCTGCTTCGATGCTTCATCCTTACCTAACTAGAGTTCCTAATCCTATCCTAAACTAGTGATTCATCCCCACAAAGCAAATGACAAATGGTAGCAGCATGCCGGCATGCAGCAGCTTAATTGTTCGTCCGAACCATCCTCTTCCTCCATTCGATCCGTGTTCAAAACTTAAAAAATTAGTTTAGGTTAGGTTGACCTACAAAAATCTGACTTGACCCTATTTTTTTGCATAAGTTAGGCCCATTAGGCAATTATTCATTTAAAATTTAACCCACCACCAAAAATAGCTATAGGCAAAGCCTAACCAACTGCCTAATTCTATTTTCCAAGCCCAAAACGCCAACCCAAGTCCCAACAACCCAATCCCTATTTTAGTAAATCAATCCAGCAACAAACCCTCATCACTCCAGTGTGATTAGATGCTTCATCCCTACCTTACTTGAGTTCCTGATCCTATCCCAAACTAGCGATTCATCCCCCATAAAAAATGACAAATAGTAGTAGCACGTCAGCAGGCCTCCATCCCTCTCCTCACTGTGATGATTGATGAAAGTCTACACTTCTACTGTGACATAGTGTCCAGCCTCAATCCCACCGAACACCGACCTTGAACTTCTGAAGGTTTGGGCTTTGTTACCAGAGCAGAGAAACATGTGAAGGCAAGCACAGAGAAAACAGACTCATCTTTAAGTGTAGGTTTTTCTTTTCAAGTTTCAGCATGAATTTGATTCTTGAATTCAAAAGTTTCTCTATTTCTCATTAAAATGCAATTTAGTTGTCAATTTTGTGACAGCCTTCAGTTTTAATTAGGCTATAATTAATTGAAATTGAGCAATTGAATGGCTCTAATATTGGATCAATTTGTTATGTTTCCATTAGCATTTAAAATTGCCCATATCCTTTCCTTATAATGGCATTGATATTGACTTTCTGCTAGTAATGTTAGCGAGCTAATTAGGCATATATATGTTGCTAAATGTGGTGACTCAAATTTTAAACCTTGTTATTTTTTAATTTTCAGATGGCCAACAATACTGATGGTGATGTTAATGGTGGAAAAAGTATGGAAAATATATAAGTGAGGGAAACACGAACAACTACAACTGAAACACAGGGAAGTAGTCATGCTCCAGCAAATGAAAGTAAAAAGATGAAGAAGAGGGCTGACTATTAGAATCAGTTCAAATTTATTGATGGCACCAACCAAAAAAAAATGTAAGTGCATTCATTATGGTGAAATTTACCTTTGTGATCCTAAGAAGCATCGGACAAGTAATCTAATAAACCATTATGAGTATAAGTGCAAGGCTCGAAATGATCCAAAATAGGTGACCATTAATATGAAGAAGGGTATTGATGGGGATCATCTTATAAGTAATTGGAAGTTTGATGTGAAGTTTTGTAGGATTGCATTGGCTCGTATGGTTATTATTGATGAGTTACCTTTTTGGTTTGTTGATGGTGATGGCTTTAAAGAATTTTGCAATGTCGTCCAACCTAAGCTTTAGTTGCCATCTAGGATTACTGTTGCTAAAGATTGTTATGAGTTACTTGTTGCTAAAAGAGAGAAATTGAGCAAGTTATTGAAGACTAATGCTAAAAGAATTTCAATAACCATTGACACATGGGCTTCTATTCAAAGAATCAACTACATGTGTGTGACTACTGATTTCATTGACAATGATTGCAAAATTACAAAAGAGAATCTTGAATTTCTGTCCAATTTCTAGTCATAAGGGTGAAGCAATTGGCAAGGTAATTAAAAAAGCCTTAGGTTCATGGGGAATAGAAAATTTGATGACCATTACTGTGGATAATGCTAGTTCAAATGACATAGTTGTTGCTTACTTGAGGAGAAAATTGAGTAACAGCCCTAGGTTGACTAGTGTTCTAAAAGGGGGCTACATTCATATGAGGTGTGTGGCTCATATAATGAATTTGGTTATGAATGATGGTCTTAAGTTTGCTTGCAATTTCATTGTTTGTGTGCGCAATGCTTTGAGATATGCTAGGCAATCTCCAACATGATTACTAAAGTCTAAAGCGTGCATTGTTGAGGAAAAAATTCAGGCAAAGAGTTCATTGCGTCTTGATGTCCCTACTAGGTAAAATTCAACATATCTGATGCTTGAGACAGCTCTGGAATTTCAAAGGGCTTTTCTTGCTTAAGAGGATCAGGATCCTTTTTATATGAGTGAACTTAGGGAGGGGGGAGGTTCGGGAAAACCCGAACTTTGGGACAATGTTAGTTCAGTAACAACATTGCTTAAGGCTTTCTATGTTCTTACATTGTGTGTCTCTGGATCTTATTATGTGACTACCAATACTTACTTCAATAAGATAAACAATGTTGATATGTTGTTATGGGATTGGAGTATATGTGTGGATAAGTGCTTTGCTTATATGTCTTTCAAATTGAGAAAGAAATGTGAGAAATATTGGGGAGGATCCTAAAAAGATGAACTTCATGATTTTTATTGTTGTTGTGCTTGATCCAATAACCAAAATGGAATATTTGGAGTTTGCAATAACAAAGATGTATGGAAAGAACATTAGGGATAAACTTATTATGAAGGTGAAAGTCGCACTTAAGCAATTATTTGATGAACACAAGTCAACTTACTTTACTCCAAAAAACCAGCCAAGCTAAAGTGATGAAAATGGCAATTCTAATGTAATAGACTTGGAGGATCAAGGACCAGCAATGTAAAAGGCAATCTTGATGAATCAATTCAAGAAACTCAAAGCTGTGAGTGGTCTTGAATCAAAAAGTGAGTTGGATAAGTATCTAGATGAGAACTTGGAAGATTGTGTTAAGGGTTTGGTGGATGGTCAATAGCCCTACGTTTCCCATTCTTTCTTTGGTTTTACGTGATGTGTTGGCTATTCTAGTGCAATTGTTGCTTCAGAATTGGCCTTCAATACTGGTGGTCATGTGCCTGATCCATTTAGGAGTTCACTATCTCTAAAGATTGTGGAGGCACTTGTTTGTGCACAGGATTGGCTGAGAGCTTCAGGGAAGAAAGAGTATGTCAATGTCAAAGAACAATTGCAAGAAATTGGAAAGCTTGATCTAGATGAGCTTAATTTTGTTGATGGTGTGATATTAACATGTAAATTTTTGTTTCATTGAATTTACGATTTGTTTTTGTTTGTTCTATTCTTTTTTTCACAGATTTGGAGACCATATTTTCTGTACCTGCTGTTGTTGGTATTGTTTAGCTTGAGCATTGTATTTTTATTGGTGGGTTATGAGTATTGTTGCAAAGGTTTTACTTACAATTTTTCTTATGGCTTACACCCTTATGTGATTGTTTCCTTATTTTTCTTGAAGGTTGTGACTAATGCTTTAGTGTTGTTGGACACAATAGGAGGAAATGAGAAGAAAAGGATCATGATGCACTGATGCTTTTGTTGCACCCAATTGCTAGGTGCGGTTATGTTATGCTATTAATTTTTAGTCTTTGATGACTTTTTCATTTTTATTTTAGCTTCCTAGAATTGTAATTGAAGACATCTTGTTAAGTTTGTTCATGTTATGGCCATTGGGACATGTTTATTATCTTGTTAAGTTTGTTCATGTTGTGTCATTTTTATGTTTGTTACTAGTTCTTTTAAGTGGATTTGAATGTGTTATGGATTTTTGTAAGTGGATATTTATTTTTAGGAACAACAATCAGTTTCCAAGTCTTTAGAATTTTGGGTCAACCCAACTCAAATTGGGTTAGGGTCAATTCGGGTTATTAAGGAAATAGGGTCAAGTTAGGGTTAGGGTTATGGTTAGGGTTAATCAGGTTGGCGACAGCCTTTAAACATCGTTCTTCAACCCAAACCTGACCCTATAACCTAAACTTTCACCCCTACCCATATCTGGACCTCAAACCCAAAGGCCCAGCTAGGCTCCCAATCGTACTAAACGTTGAACCTGACTAATGGTGCTCTAATGTGGCCACATGTGTCCTCATTTTCAACAAAAATGAACCTAAATTGTCAAGTTTTGGGAGCCAAATAGCACAGCGGAATTTAACCAAAACCCTCCAGGATCCAAGTGAAACGGGGTAAACCGAGTGTTAGAAAATTTTCATACCTAATTTTCGGTTGAGATCTCTCACTCAACTATAGAGTCAAATCTCAAAACCTGAACAGTTGATGTGTTCAAGCTCTCTATGGTATCCACACGAGCCTCTTGGGATCACCACGCTTCCACCACATCCCGGCAGATGCGTTTCTCTTATGCTCGTAGTGCTAGCTTGCGTCTTGCAAGGAATTGCAAGAGAAGAGTGCGTCTGTCCTTTTGGGAGGCTAGGGCAAGAAGCTGTGAATTTCTCACTAAAAGTTGTATTTATAGTGAGACTTAACTTCCAGGCCTAATGGGTTTCAAAGCCCTAATCCAATTAGGCTTCAATTTTGGGCTTATTAATGGCTCAACTTTTGGGCCCATTATTAATACGAAATTATTGTGAAACCAAAACCGAAATTGTTTGCCCATGCACTCTAATGATCCAAATAGCTCTATGTGTGTGACCCAATAGGCTCTTACCACGTTGGCAATGATCATAAATCACATTTATGATCATAAGCAATGAGCGGTGTCTAGTAACACATCATTGCTACCCAAGTGACAAGATTGTCGGTGATTCGACTAAACCTTTATGACAAGATTGTCGGTGATTCGACTAAACCTTTATGATCATCACCGATATATGCCATTGTCCCTTTGTCCAAGATATCAAGACTAGGCATGAAACATGGAATGTGTCACTCTCGTATAGCCCAATATTTGGTTTCTTGATTACCGAGTAGACCAACTTAAATGATGACAGTGATATCGTATGTCAACTCATCCAAGCATGGCCATGCATTTTCTAAGTCTCACTCTATCAAGGGGCCCGAGGATATCACTCCCATTACATAGGAGGGACAAATTCCATCTTGATCATACAAATCCCTCTGCATGATATGTGACATACCCAATGACCTCCTTCAAGTTCACTCAGTTATGAGCAACAAAGGAAAGTATCAAAGTATGTGACTCACATGTAGGGAACCTTGATGATCTTAGGTCAAAGGACTACATATACCATGATCACTACGAGAATCACTTATGACACTCATATAACGATCCATGTTGTGTTCTCATGGTGGGTTGGTCCAGTACACAAGTTCTCCAACTTGTACCCATATGTAGACTACATATCTCATATTAGTCTCCTCATATGCTAGTCATTATGTATTATTGCAACCTACTCCACAATAATACTAGACCAGGGACGTTTGAGAATATCATTATTCTAGGGTTACAATTATGTTTATTACGTTACGTAGATACAAAACAACAAACATAATTGCTGGATTAATGCCTTAATAAAATATCATGACTCAATGTGCAAAAAATACAATCATCTCATGATTGGCTTTTTGGGCACAACACTAACATAAATATGGACTAATTTAGTGTTCAAGAAAACATCAAAATGGTAGCCCTTCCTCTTAGCTTTACGTAGAATCTTGAATCACCTTAATTGGACCCCCAAGCGAAAAGTTATAGTCAAAATGCTACAAGGGTGTCAAAGCTGGTCGATCCAAGCATTTTACTTGCAGGGATGCATCACCACAATATAGAACAGACTTGTTCTATCATGAAGGGCTTTGCGTTGCATCACCAACCCTTGGTAATGTGTCCCCAGCTCTTTCATGCCCAGAAATTCAAGGTTTCACACCATAGCCCCTTTGAGGCCTTCTAATGCCTTCCAATAGCTCTAGGGATGCCTTCAAGTGCCTCAAACCTGCATGTACAAATGCACTAGGCCATAATGCACCATTTAAACCAATCCTACAGTGTCCATAAATGCCACGCAAATCATCAAAACCTCACAAGTCCACCATGCTCATTACCACCCACCAAACTACTTGAATTCTACGTCAAGCAAGCTATGAATGGCATCAAATATGCATGAATCATAGTCTCTTACTTCAATTAACCTTGAACTAGCAACAATCAAGCACCACAAGCTCAAACCACAAGCTTCAAAGGTTTCACTAGGTTTCCTAAATTCCAACACACAAACAAAGGTTCATGGCACCCAATTAACTCAAACCCAAAAAAACCCACACTTCATTAAGCTCAAGAAACATAAAATCACTAGGAACAAAAGCTTAACTTTTTCCCCAAACCTTGCCTAAGCTAAAAACCATGTCTTGAATCCCCAAAACCACAAAGCAAGCTTGAATCAAGCTACCAATGTATAAAAGCATTTGGGGCCTTTAATTTTTACCAAGAAATCTTGATTTAAAAGAGATTTAAGTATAAAATTGAGAGCAGAAGGGGGAGTTTCAGGTTTGCAAAAAGAAGAGAAGGAATAGTGATGAAAAATCATCTTCCTTTACAAGTATTAAAGTACAAATGCCCCCTTCCCAAAACTTTTATAAATTTTAAAAATTTACCCCACCTTCAAATAGTAACTAGGTAAATGATACACTTAGTCAAAACATGCTAGCTTGGACTTTGAGTTTTAAAAACTATCATTTTTACTCCCAATGTATGTCCCAACCTTTTAAGGTGCAAAATGACAATTTTTCCCCCGGGTGAACCTAGTACCGTAAACCATTCGGAACCTACTAAACCTTTAATAACTTACTTGATCTTACTAATTCACCTTTAATTAAAGTATTTAAGCTAGGAATTTGTGAACTTATCTCGTTTACTGAGCGTCTAGCTAGGAGTGCTATAACATCCACATTAAGAATTACTGTAGTAGGAAGAGTTGTGAACTGTGAACACATCAGAGCTAAAGCAGTTCCACATATAAGAGGTGAAGTTCATAAACCTCATTATGACGGGTATGAACCAAGTCAGGAAAAGGAAGAGGAAATAGGAGCTAAGCATAGGATAGAGGTGAGTTTAAGACCCATCAGAACCCAAACATTAATGTTGAAGTACACAGTGAAGAAAGAGGAAAATAAAAACAAGTGAACAGAAAGGAAAGAGAACCAAGAATGCATTGAGGAAGGTCAAAGGAAAAAAGATGACTTAAAAGGCATAAAGACCAAGTGTATAAGAATATCATTTTTTTAGAGAGTTTCAAGGGCTTGCATCTACCAATGCATGATGGATATGGTGACCTAGAAAAGCTTGAATATTGGTTGTACTAAGTGGAAAAGGTTTTTGAGAGACTAAAGTATATGCACCCTTGTATGATAGTCTCTTTAGCCACATTCAACCTGGTTTGCAAAGTTGAAGTTTGGTGGAGAGCCACCACGAAATGCTTTGATGACCATCAGAAAAGAACAGAAGGGCATAGAAGAAGAGAGATAGAATGGTCAAAGTTTGTTCAGAATTTTTTGAATCAATATATAAGTGAGGTAATCAAAGACAAGAATCAATCAGAGTTTGAGCAATTGGTTTGGGGAAACTTAACAGTGTTTGACTATGAGATAATATTTAGCACTTTGGTTAAGTATCTAGCACAAGTGGAATGAGATGATGTGTGGAAGGCTAAGAAATTCTTAAGGGCCCTCGACATTGAGATTAGATAATTCATTAGCCCATTGACTATGAAGCACTACTATAAGGTGCTACAGCAAACATTACATGTGGAGCAAGATTAGCTGGAGATGAAGAAAAAGTATGAAGGTCAAAGGTGATGCCCGGCAGCATCTTTGTCGTATGACATAGCAGGCATGAGAGGGACTTTCGGTATGAAGATACCTGTAGGAGAGACTTCCGGCATGAATACCTGAAATGCTCAAAGGGACAAGGGTTAAGAGCTCCCCGGAATGTGTTCTCCGATGCCCAAGTCAGTATTTGGCAAGTAAGGAGCAAATAGTGGAGAGTAAGGAGTGGAGAGAGTTCTCTTAGAATCCTATATCTATCCTAACCAAGATCATCCCCTAAGTATTTATAGGAGGGCGTTAGGGAGAAGTCTATTTGACATAGCCTGCTTAGATCATGACACATGTTCGGTTAGGTGCAGTCTGTACCTTCGGGGATAGGGATCTCCAGCTGGCCATAGGCCATTCTAGCCAGAAGTCAGGGCCATGGGAGGTCTGTGTGTCAAGGGCGTGTGTGAGGTCTCTGTGTCAGAGGGTCCTTAACCATTTTTGTTGTCCATAAGACCCCTTCGGTGAAAGAGACCCCTTCGGGATATGGAAGCTTCTTGCTGAGGTTGCCCCAATCATTCGAAATGCCCTTTGGCATAGAGGATCCCCTTTGGAGGTTGTTTTCCCCTTCCGAGGATGGTGAGTCTACTTTTCCCGAAGTTGGCCAAGTTATCTTACCAAGGGTGGTGGCGCACTGTACTCCCGAGGTCAATCTTGTTATTCTCCGATGGTGATGGTCAATTACCAAGGCTAGGCGGTCAAGGACTGCAGACCCTCTTTCCAAGGTTGGTGCTCATCTTCTCCGAGGATGATGTTCATCTTTACCGAGGGTGATGTTCGTCAGAGCTTAGGAGTTTGAAGGGTAATAGCCCTTTGGCTATCACATGCCCCCATCGAAAAGCTGAAGTCGTAACTTTGGTGAGTAGAGTCTTTGGGAGATTTTCATGGAGCTCATTGTGGAAGCTAGCAGTTACCATAGATGTAACTTATTGACCTTTTTAGGCAGGGGATACTTCATTTTCTGAAGGTGTGCCTTCTTAGCCGAGATAGCTTATAGGTGTTACTCCTCATTTCTTGGCTAGGCTCTTGCTATTTCCAAAGTGTGTATTCTCCCCTTTTAATTTTCTACTGCAGGTCAGTGAATCATCATGTCTCGTTAATCAAACAGACGTGTTACTTCGGATAAGCTTGCCTAGGCCTTCGTGCTGTAGGAGGCGTGCCTTCATTTCCTGCATCGTGTGACACATGTCACACAGTAATTGGTGGATAGTCGTGTTGGTTACATCAACCGCGTCTCTTCGCCTTAAGGGGTAATTATGGTGATGATTTGCCTACCTTTTTCATCTTATATAAACCTTCCTCTCCTCAAACTTCTCCTCACTTGCTTTCTTTTGCTTCCATTTTGCTCTTGTTTGCTCTCAAGCCTTTCTCTTTTTTCTACGGTGGCACAAGTAGTGGAGCAATTTCTAGCATTTTTCATGACGGCGTTCACAAATCCCGACTTCGGCAAGAGTTTTGGTGGGTCCTCCTTCCTTCTCTTTTTTTTTCACCTTTCTGAAGTTAAGATTCCCTTTTTTGAATGTCTACCACAGATCCACTCATGTCTGTCCGACTTGTCCCCGACAACTGGACTCCCCTTAATTCTCATCTGAGTTATACCACTTCGGAGAAGTTAGCGAACTGGACAACTAAATTCTCTCTTCCTTCTTACACAGTTACCAGGCTACCTAGTCCTGGCCTGTTCAGTTACATGAATAACTCGGACGAGGTTACCATCCTTTGGGCCCAACTGAAGGCCAGACTTTGGTTTCCTTCGTTGAAGATGATTTGTGACTTCTACCAATTTCATAGCATAGCCGTGAATCAGCTTCCCCCTAACTCTTACTCATACTTCAACGTTTTCCTTTGCATGTGTGGGGTTTTCAAGATAGAACCTCACTTTATTTTTTTCATGCAATACTACAAACTCCAACTCGTCCCAAAAGGTGGTTTCTATTTTTTGCTTTCTCGGGGATCTGGGAGTAAGAAGTACACATTTACCTTCAACATTAAGGATAGTTGGCGAGGGTGGCAGAAGAAGTTCTTCTTCTTGAAGGTGGCTGACCAGTGGGAGCACATTCCAACTAAATGGGTGTGGGGGACTTTGCCTATAGATGTAGGTGACCCCAGAAAACTGCTAACCCTAGAGTTAGAAGCCCAGTTCGAGGAGGTCGATAGTTGTATTTGGGCTATCATGGACTGGGACCCTAAGGACCCCCTGTTCCCTGTACCCCTTTACCATCAGATGGAACTTGCTGACTGAAGAGGTCCTTTGGGAACTAAAGGTGATCAAGGAGCAAGTTACCGACCTGAACATGCGGAAGCCTCTTTTGATGGGAAAAAGTCATGGTTGGTAATGCTTCTTCAGGGCGAACTCAAGTATTCGGCCCTTAAAGAGAGTAAGTTCTTTTCCAAATTTTTCATCTCTCTCTCTCTCTATGTACTTACACTGATATTCTTCTTTTTGTAGAGATGGGTGACAAATCTGCTACATTCTACAAGTCCCTCTTCCTCGGTCAAGCTGAGAAAGGGGAGTAGACTCGAAAGAAGGCGGTACCGAAGAGAAAAAAGCCGTCTGTGGGACCTTATTCGGCTCTGAGGCCGAAGAAGATGAAAGAGGACCTCTTTCCCCCAGCTCCTGAAGATGAAGTGGGGGCTGTAGACCAGACCCACATTTGGGAGGATCCACCTTTGAAGCCAGCTATCCATTCCACACCCCTTAGTCCCAGCATCACAGTGGAGACTTTAGGGACCTCGATTGGGGGGTTTTCGACTATGGAGCTAAAGGAGCGCCAAAAAAGGCAAGAACGTCCCTGATGAGGTCCTTGAAGTTAGTGACTCCAAGGGCGATGACATGAAGCTTCCACCAGGTTTATCCCCTAGCCATTCTTCTATGAGCTTGGGAATTTTTGGTGTCTTAGATGTTATAGACGAGTGGCTAAGGGATAACGTACTGATGGAACTTCGGCAAGACTTTGCAGGCAAAGCAGTGCAAGCTCCCTGTGTGGAAGATCATGCCCGAAAGAGGGCCATTTGTGATGCCAAGATCCTGAAGGGGAAGGCCTCAATAGAGCTCTTCTGGTCGTTCATGGAAGACATGAACTTGTTCTCCGAGGATAGCTATAAGATGGCTCCTCAAATGGCGACGGGTTTCATCACGCATGCCATTTTTCAGTCTCTGACTGAGGAGTATTTGAATGAGGAGATCCTCTTCACGAGGATGACCGAGCAGGCTACCTAGGTAAACTCCTACCCTTTTGATACTTAGTGAATTTTTGTTTGCTTTTTGTTCCTTACTCAGGATTTCTCCCTTTTGCAGCGCTTGGCGTACACGGGGTACTATCGGGCTTGGGCAGCCAAGCAATCTTCAGTCCGCAGTCGCTGCGAGGAGTCTCTGGTGAAGGCTAAGGAACTCTTGGCTAGCTCTGTTGTTAAGTACGACAGGCTAAATAAAATAGCCAAGGAGGATCTGGCCAGTTTTTTGGAAGAGATGATCAAAAGCAAAGGGGAGCTAATCCAAGACTTCTCTTCGAATATGTCAAACCTTGGAGTGAGGTTGATAGCTTTGACCTCGGCCAATGAGGTTCTTCAGACGGAAAAGGATGACGCTATTGCCTAAGTGGGAAAGGCCTTCGGTCTCAACTCCAAGCTTCAGGCCGAGGTCGAGAGGTTTAAAAAGAAGAGAAAGAAGAAGAAGAAGAAGCTGGAGAAGGAGATCATGGAGCTCTGAAAAGATCTGGAGGATTTGGACGTGGAGAAGGCTAAGTCCAACCAGGCAACCAAAAGGTCTTACCAGGACGGCTTCTACCTCGCCCATCACCAAGTCTTATCAAGATTTCCAGATCTTGACCTCTCCTTCTTGGCGGCCTTGGACATCCTTGAAGGGCCACCCTGCCAATGCTTGAGGGTGGAATTCCTCAACCTTCCTGCCATTCCACCTTCGACGCCAAGATCTACTGATAAAGATTCTGAAGGCGTGGAGCCAGAGGATGGTGAGGAACCGGTGGATGCCCAGGATCGCGAATAGGCGTCCTTTTTCTTCTTTTTCTTCTGTAATCCATCTGTTGTATTCTTCTATTAGTGTTAATAAAATTTGCCTTCTTCAAACTTTGTTGTATTCGGTCAGTACTTCTTCGGAAAGTGCCATCTTTTGCAAAACTCAACTTTATTCGAATCATGTATGATCAACATTTTTTATACAAAGGTACAGCTTGGTAATATAGACATTCAGATGACCAGCTTCGGCATATCTAGCATTTCCTTTCAAAAATTTTTTTAAGTTCCAGCCATGTACTTGGGGAAATTCTTCTTCGGGAACAATGTTTGACCGAGGCAAAACACCTATCTTCGGGAATAACCGTCCTCGGCCATACTTCCTTGGTGTTTTTGCACGACTTTTGAAAAAAAAATTTCAAAGTGTCCATTTAGGTGCTTTTCGGGGATAAACGCCTTTGGAAAAAATCTTGTTACACCATGTTTGGTTAGTTTCTTACGGAGAAGATGTATCACTTTTGTGTATAGGTACTTACACCTTGTTCGGCTAGACTCCTTTGGTGGGACTATTTTCCTTAGAAAAATTTCAAAGTTTAGAATTTTTTCAAAGCATCTGAATACCATGTGTTCCTCAGTTCTCCACCTTTGGTATCACCGAGCTTGTAGACTCCTGGATGAACTTCATCAAGGACCAAATAAGGCCCTTCCTAGTTTGCATGAAGTACTCCGTGAGATGGTCTTTGTGGCTCAAATTTAGCCTTCCGGAGGACAAGGTCCCCCTTCCTGATTCTTTTTCGCTTAACATGCGAGTTTGCAGCAATAACTACCCTTTGCTAAAAAGCTTTTCTTCTAAGCTCGGCCACTTCTCTGTGTTCGTCAATTAGGTCCAATTTGGTTCTCAACCCAAGGTTGTTCCCTTCTTCATCGAACACTTGTACCCTTATCGATGGCTGAACCACTTCGATAAGAATAATGGCCTCTGTGCCAAGTACGAGTGAGAAAGGCGTTTCACCTGTGGCCCTTCGGGGGGTTGTCCGATAGCTTCATTCCACTCTAGGAAGTTCTCCTGGCCATTTTCCTTTTGTTTCCTTCAATCTCTTTTTCAAACCATCCTTTATGGTTCTATTGGACACCTCTACCTGTCCATTGCTCTGAGGATGAGCTATCGGGGTGAAGTGCATTTTTATCCCGAGGTCGGTAGTGAATTCTTGGAACCCCTTGTCAATAAATTGGGAACCATTATTAGCCACTATCACCTTCGGTGTGCCAAATTTGCATATGATGTTTTTCTAGATGAATTTCTGTACGTCCTTCACCGATATGGTTGCCAGAGGCTCTGCCTCAATCCATTTACTGCGACTACGCAGAACTTCACTCCTTCGGGTGTAGTTGGGAGAGGCCCAATGAGGTTGATGCCTCATATGGTGAAGGGACAGGGATAATTGGCTAAAGTTATCTTTTCCGAGGGTAGTCTCTGGACAGGAGCGTGCCTTTGGCAATTATCACACTTTTGGATGAACTGCCTTGCGTCCCTCCTCAGAGTGGGCTAGAAATACCCTTATTGAAGGGGAACCCCGACAAGGGCGTCAGTTCCTATGTGCGAACCACATGCTCCCTCATAGACTTCTTTGAAGATCACTTCGACATCTTCTTCACTGATACACCTCTGTAAAGGGGTGGCGTACCCTTGTCGGTACAGCTCTTCCCCTATCAGGAAGTATCTTCCAAAACATTTTTGGACTTTAGCTGCTTCCAACAAGTCCTGGGGGAGTTCTGAGGTTGAGAGGTATTTTTTGATAGGGTCCTTCCATCCTTTTCCCGAGGTTGTTACGCACATTACCGCTATACTCAGCTGGTGCAGTACCTTTGTTGACTCTCTTGACTTGGCCAATGTGTTAGCCTCCATGTTATTTCATCGAGGTACATTTTCTATATGCACCATGTCGAACTCTTGGATGAGTTCTTTGACAAGGTTATGATATTTTGCCAAGGTTAAATCCTTTGCGCCATAATCTCCTGCCATCTGCCAGACCACTAACTGAGAATCGCTGTGGGCCTTAAGATTTCTCACACCCACCCTCTTTGCCAGCCATAAGCCTGCTCTGAGGGCTTCATAATTAGTGACATTGTTGGTGACATTGAATCCGAACTTGATAGCCTTCGTGGCCTCTATTCCTTCAGGACCTCTGAGGACTACTCTAGCTCCCTGGTGTTCGGAGCCTGAGGCTCAATCGACAAATAGCATCCACTCTGGTTCATCTTTTACGAGGTCTTCCGAGGTATCTTCGGTTTTTGGGACCTCGGCGATGAAGTCTGCCAATGCTTGGGCCTTTATGGCCTTCCTTGGCTCATAGGTGATGTCATATTCACCGAGCTCAATGCACCATTTTGATAGTCTTCCCGAGTAATCAACCCTCCTCATGATATCCCGAAGAGCTAGGTTACTTCGGACAGTAATAGGGTGTGCTTGGAATTAAGGTCGTAACCTTCTACTTGCCAATACTAAGGCAGAGATGGTCTTCTATAGAATAAGGTACCTAACTTCGGCTCCATGTAGTGGCTTACTTACATAGTACACCGGCCACTGTCTTCCTCCCTCTTTTTTTACAAGCACCGAACTTACTACTTTTTTGTTGATGGCGAGGTAAAAGATGAGGGGTTCTTTGTCCTTTAGCTGCCGAAGTGTCAGTAGGTGGGCTAAGTAGGTTTTGAGCTCATCCCATGCTTTTTGGCAATCTTCGTTCCAAGGGTGCTCTTCAGAGCCAAAGGTACTGTCATTTTTTGCAGCTTTGGTGAGCACTTTGAAGAATGGTCGGCACTGATCCCCATATCTGGAGATAAATCTACTAAGAGAAGTGATTCTCCCAGTTAGCCTTTGCACATCCTTGATTGTTGTGGGAGTTCGGAATCCTAGTAGGACCTTGACTTTTTTTGGATTGGCATCGATACCTCTTTCCGATACTATGAATCCAAGGAACTTGCCTACATTCATCTCGAACACGCGCTTTTTCAAGTTAAGACGGATTCCGAATTCTCGAAGTCGGTAAAATGTTTCTGTTAAGTCTAAGATATGACTACTTGGAAATTTGCTCTTAACTATCATATCATCGGCATATACTTCCGTATTCCTCCCGATTTAGGTGTCAAATACCCTGTTCATTAGCCTTTGCATGTGGCTCCAGCATTCTTTAAACCGAAGGGCATTCTAATGTAGCAGTAAGTCCCAACTTCGATGATGAAGGCAGTTTTCTCCTCATCTTTAGGATCCATCTGAATTTGGTAGTATCCACTGAAGGCGTCAAGGAAGCTGAGTAGGTCGTATTTGGCAGTAGAGTGCACCAGCTGATCTATTGATGGTAGAGGATAAAAATCCTTAGGGCAAGGATCATTTATGTTTCAAAAATCGATGCACATTCAAAGTTTGTCACTCCCTTCATTTGTAGCAATGACAACATTGCTCAGCCACTCGAGGTACTTGACCTCCCTTATTACGCCTGCTTCCATTAAGCATTGGACTTCAGTTTTGATGAAGTTGTTCTTATGCGCCGAGAGGCTTCACTTTTTTTGTCGAACAGGCTTTGCCTCTGGGCACACCTTAAGACTATGTTGGATTATGCGAGGGTCTACCCCAGGCATGTCCTTCGGTGAGTAGGCAAACAAGACTTTGTTCATTAACAAAAAAGATACAAGTTTTTCCTTGTCACGTTCGGCCAGCTTTTTCCCCACTTGGGTACTTCGACCTGGGACAAGTTCTACATCTTCTGTTTATATTTTTTTGAGGTCTACTGTTTCTTCTCCCTTTGCCTTTTCTTTGAGCACAGCCTTTGCTCCCAAAGTCTGTGCATGGATCTTTGTTGGGCCCTGTCTTGCTTTCACAAAGACCTTCCTCACTTCTGCTTGGTCGATGAAGATCTTAGTGTCCCCATCCTTCATTGCGAAGGTGACAGTCAAGTACTTCACATCTGGACGGATGTGGAGATTGCCTTGCGTCTGCCTTCGGAGGATGGCATTGTATGATGAAGGGACATCTATGACAATGAACCTTGTCATTGTGGAGGCAAAAAGCTCATCCTTGTTTTGTGGCAAAGCTCTTCTTAGCATTAGGGATAGGTCGATCCACCTGAAGACAGGGAGTTCGGACGGACCTATCCTGAAGGTAGGGGAGGTGAGAAGATTGAGATCGCCTTTTGTGATACCCAAACTCAGCAACAGATGGGAGAATAAGACGTTGGCATTGGAACCATTGTCGAGGAGAACTTTCTTAACATCCCAACTCCCTATCCTTGCAATGATTAGGAGTGGGTCGTCATGAGGGAACATCACGGTGGATCCATCCTTCTGAACAAGCTTGTTCGACTGGTGACTGAACTCCATCACCGAGATTTCCCGTATTTTTCTCTTCCTTTTAGTCGATGGTATCCCAGTGGTGATCGTTTCGATTACTCCTGCCGGAGGTGGTGGATGCCTTTTGGGACTTCGATTCCGACGTCTGTCAAAATCATAGTCATCATCATCTCCTTTCCTCTCCTCTTTGCTCCTCCCTTTTGGGGAGGGCATCCGCAAGTAGCGCCGAAGTTGGCCCTGCTTTATTAAAGACCTGATGTACTTCCTCAGCTGGAAGCAATCCTCTGTGTCATGCCCATGGTCCCGATGGAACTAGCAGAATTTCTTGATATTTTTCTTGTTTTCCAAAGTCATGGGCTTCGGACGCTGGATTGGATTGCCTTGTCTTTCCATGGCCAGTAGTATGTTTGTTCTGGAGGTGTTCAGGGGAGTGAATGACATGGGTTTTTTCCCCTCTGCTTCCGAGGTCTTCCCCTGCCCTCGGTTGAATACTGAGGTTGGTGACTTTGAAGTTCGAGCTGATGGTGATCAGACTTGGGTCCCCCCATTCTTAACTCTTCGGCTGTCATATGCTGCTCGGCCCTTCGGTAGAATTCTCCCAGATCATTGCAAGGATAAAAATTTCGGGACGAAAGTCCGGCATGCTTATTGCCTCTCGATTGAACCTTTCGACATAGTCCCAAATGGTCTCCCTATGCTTTTGGGCTATGTCAAACATCTGGACGAACATCTTCGCCTTCGGCCTACTCTCGATGAATTGCTGAGTGAAGGTGGTTGACAACTCCTGGAAACCCATTATGGTTCCGAGGGCAAGGGAGTTGTACCAGGCAGTCATCGGTCCTGAGAGGGTGACCTCGAAGCATTTGCAGAGGGTGGCATCATCAGCACCGTGTAGCAATGTGCTACGTCTATACTTGGTGAGGTGGGCTTGGGCACCCATCATACGCCTCCAAGCGTGGCACTCGGAAGTCGCTTGGCATAGGTGCCTCAACTATCACTCGGATGAAGGGTGACTCTTCTCCGACGAAGGTTTCTGACAACCTTGACCATACAAGCTTCCGAGCCACCTGCCTTTCCACTTTCTCTAACCTCTCTAGAATCTTTTCCATGAGCATGGTGGTGCTAGGCTCTTCTCGCTACCTGGAGGCCTCTGACAATGGAGAATGACGCCTCCTTTTCGAGGAGTAACTTCTTTTCTCCCAACGAGGAGTTGGTGAGGACGCCCCTCAGCCCGAATGTGGTTAGGACCATCTTTGGTCCAACTGTTGCATCATTTCAGCCACAACAGAGCGCTGAAAATCACGTAGAAAACTCATTGTGATCGTTAGACGACGTTCGTCCTCAGGCAAAGAAGTCCCTGCGGCAGGTTGTTTGGTTGCCGGTTGATTCTCCGACACGGATGTGGACTTCGGGAGTCCTTTATCCTTAGAATGCCAAGTCTCAACGACTGCTACCTGAGGGTGGGTTACCACAGACGGTGCCAAATGATGCCCGGCAGCATCTTCGTTGTATGACGTAGCAGGCCTGAGAGGGACTTCCGGTATAAAGATGCCTATAGGAGAGACTTCCGGCGTGAATACCTGAAACACTAAAAAAAAGAAGAGTTAAGAGCCTTTGACGCCCAAGTCAGTATTTGGCAAGTAAGGAGCAGAGAGTGGAGAGTAAGGAGTGGAGAGAGTTCTCTTAGAATTCTGTCTCTGTCCTAACCAAAAGCATCGCCTAAGTATTTATAGGAGGGTGTTAGGGAGAAGTCTATTTGACGCAACCCAGTCAGATCATGACACGTGTTCGATCGGGTGCGGTCTGTACCTTCGAGGATGGGGATCTCCAACTGGCCATAGGCCGTTCTAGCCAGAAGTTAGGGCCGTGGGAGGTCTGTGTGTCAGGGGCATGTGTAAGGTCTTTGTGTCAGAGGCTCTTTAACCATTTTTGTTGTCCACTAGTGGGACTAAAGCTGAAAAAAAAGAAGGGCAAAAAAGTGTTCACTCAAGGCCTTGGTTGGAAAAAGTATAAGAAGAGGGGTGCATCTAGCCTAGGTGTCCTAAGTAACATAAATTTCATGGTAATAAGCCATGTTACTAGGACACTAATGCTATCTGAAGTGTGGCTCAATAGAGTATTAGGCTAGGGATTGCCCAAGCAAATAGAAGAATAAAATGTCAAAACAAGTTTAGGCACCTAACCAAAAACTAGGGGGACAACCCCAAGAACAAAAACAAGCCCAAGCTTACAGGAAGCCAAGGCCAATGCCATTTTTTCCAAGAAGAATCTTCAATGTGGAATAGCAGGTAGAGAGGCCACAGGAAGCTCTTAGATGTACTATCTTGTTAAACAATAAAATTATTTTTTTCATCATTTGGTACTAGAGCTAGTATCTTTGTAGTGTCTATTCAAGTAGTCATGTGAGAACATATGCCAAGCTATAGTACGCCCAGCATGTTGATGGTTAAAACTACTTGAACCCAGTTGATGGCCAGGGGCCTCATCGTTCAGAGTCATGATGACTGGAGGAGAGACTTCTGGGAGGAAGAACACCTGATGGATTGGATCGCCCAAAGGAGAGTGCCTGAAAGCTCAGAAACAAAGGGTTAGGAGGCCCCCGGAGTGTTTTTCCGGGGGGGAAGCCTCCGACGCCCAAGTCAGTGGTTGGCTGAGAGAAAGGCAGAGAAAATAGCACAAAGGGCTGAGGAGTCTCGCCTGATAATTTTCTCAGAGTGTGGGAGCAGTGTTTTGCCGACCAGCCCCCTGCCAAGTATTAATTCCTGGTATTTATAGGAGCGCCTAGCCCGTTCAGATCGCGACACGTGTTCGGTCGGATGTTCCTGAATTTCTGGGCGTAGGAGACAGATAGCTGGTAGCAGGTTGCCTTGAGCCATGTGCTGAGACGGGCCATGATGTGATTCTGATGGCGTCAGTGTGTCAGTGCGCCTTTTGAGGCGGATTGTGACGTCTGTGAATGGACGTGTCAGAGGCTTCCTTAAATGCTTCCATAAATGCTCCTGCCGTACTCCCGAGGTCCCTGGGTGAGGTCGTCCTTTGGTACGGACAGAGCCTCTTCGGGAAACAAGCCCTCAGTTCGGGGGTTCCCAGTTTCAGGGAGTTCCGCCTTCGGGGATATCATGTTCGGCTCGCTATGTCTGGTGCCGCTTTTCCGAAGGCGATCTGGTCACAACCTTGGGTTGGGCAAGTAGTGTCCTCGGGTTTTCCTGGCGTGCCGGGCTCGGAGCTCTTCGGCTATCTCCCGAGGTGCATGATCACACCTTTTCTCGGGTAGCGCCAGCTTCTTCTGGCCATTCTTGTGGCAGGGAGTTCGGCCAGATAGAGGCGATAGCGTTTGGCTATCACATGCCCCCCTTTGGAAAGCCGAAGTGAAGACTTCGGTTTTGCATCTCTTTCCGAGGTTGTTTATGGGAGTCTCTTTGGAAGCTTAACCTGTTCCGAGGATGCGCCTTTTGCCCGAAGATCATGGGCTCTTCGGCCTTGGCCTGTTCTTTGGTGTCTTCGAGGCGGAGCCTGTGCCGAAGATACACCTCTTGCCCGAAGGTCATGGGCTGTTCGGCCATAGCCTGTCTCTTGGCGTCCTCGAGTTGGCCTGCTCTTTGTTTCTGCAGGTCTGTTTGGCCAAGCGTGTCAGTCTGAGCGGCGCGTCCCAGTTTTCCAGGGATGTCAGAAGACGTGTCCCAGTTTTCAAGGGACGTTTGGAGGACGTGTCCCCCATTTTTGCGCAGCGGTTGACACGTGGCGCTTTGCCATTGGAGGAGAGTCACGTCGGTTACAGAGGGCACGCCTTTTCAGGTGCAGAGAGCAGTTACGGCGACGGTTCGCCTCCAAAGGGTACTTATGACGATGTTTCGGTTACCCACCTCTGGCTTTATAAATAGCCCATTCCATCATAAGTTCCCTTTGCTTTTTCTTCTGCTCTTTTCTCTGCTTTGCCCCTGTTCTTGCATTTTCTTGCTTTCTGTGGCGGAGCTACCTTAATCAGAGCTTTTTTCCAGCCAACTTTCACGACGGCGTCCTCAGATTTTGGCAAATCTTTCGGTGGGTTTTTGTTTTCCAGAGCGTTTTGATCCCTCTGTTCTTTTGAGTTTTTCTCTGGAAACTGTTTTCTTCCGTTTTCAAACTCGTTTTCATGTCGAAAATGCCCATTCCTGAGAGCTGGCAGCCTCTTTTAGCCCATCCTTGTTGCACCACCCCTGCAAAGTTAGAGAGGTGGAAGAAAAAATTCTTTCTTCCCTCTTACGCCATTACTAGGCTGCCTCGTTCTAGCCATTATGCTTTTTCAAACCATAGTAAGGAGGTTACCGTTTTCCGAGCCCAGCTGAAGGCCGGTCTTCGGTATCCTCCCCCGAAGATGGTGTGCGAGTTCTGCAAATTTCATGGCATTGCTGTGAACCAGCTTCCCCCGAACTCGTTCTGCTATTTTAACGCCTACCTCTGCATGTGTGGCGTCTTCGGGATAGAACCCCATTTCATAATCTTTATGCAGTACTACAAGCTCTCTGTGGTCCCGAAGGGTGGCTTCTATTTCATGCTACCTCGGGGATCCGGGAGCAAGAAATTCATGTTCACCTTCGCCACTAAGGATAGCTGGCGGGGGTGGCAACAGAAGTTCTTCTTCCTGAAGATGGACGAGGCCTGGTCGTACGTTCCGACCAAATGGGCTCAGGGAACACTGGATGTGGACGTTGTTGATCCGAGGATGCTGCTGACCCCAGAGTTGGCTCCCGTGTTCGCGGATTTCGACGCCCGCATTCGGGCTGTCTCTGACTGGGATCCCGAGGTCGCTCCGTGCGCCCTTTACCCTTTTCCAATCAACTGGAAGTTGATGACCGAAGAGGTCCTTCGGGAATTAAAGGTGGTAAAGGAGCACAAGACTGACCTCAAGATGCCAGCTCCTGCCATCGCCGGGAAGGATTCCTGGTTGGTCAAGCTTCTTAAGGAGGAGATTTCTTTCGAAACGTTTGTCGAAAGTGAGTCATCTTCTACTCCTTTGCTGTTTTTTCCTCGGACTTACGCTGATGTTTCTCTCCTTTTTCAGAGATGGGCGACGGGACTGCCGCCTATTACAAGTCCCTTTTCACCGGCCAAGTGGAGAAGGGCGATCAGACGAAGAAGGCGGCTTCCCGAAGGCGAAAGTCTACTGGTGCTGGTCCCTCGTCTAAACGGGCGAAGAAGACTGTTATTTCTTCCCATTTGGAAAGTATTAGGGAGGGAAACGAGGACGCCGAGGTTGCTGTCACTTCGCCGCCTGATGATTCGGCCGAGGTCCCCTGCTCAGGTTCCTCTAGAAGAAATTCCCGAGGAGACTGCTGAGGAGCCTGGGACAGCCGAGATTCCGGCGCCTGAGACTGCTGTTTCCGAGGTCCCTTCAACCGACGTCCCTCCTCAAAGTCCTACTGCGTCGCAGGCCCTCCTTGATGTAGTGGTAGAAGTACCTTCTGCCGAGGAGCGGTGCAGGCGGAAGGGCAAGGGCATTTCGGCCGAGGAGGCCGAGGACTCCGAGGACGTCGTTGTCGAGGTTCCACCAGGTTTGTTTCCAGACAAAGTGTACTTCCTTTGTTTTTTCTGGATTGCCTTCTTTGTCTTTAATCTCCTTCTCATTCTTGCCACGCAGGGGAGTTGACTACCCCTGACTGGGCGGCCGAACATGCTCGGAAGCGAGCTCTTCGGGACGCCAAAATCCCGCAAGGGAAGATACCAAAGGAGCCTTTCTGGACGTTCACGGAGGACATGAATTTGTACTCCGAGGACTGTCCTCAAATGGCGAAGGAAATTTCGAAGGGGGTGCTTACTGAGGCCTCCTTCAAGGCTATAGCGGCGGCCCATCCGGGGGATAACACTCTCGCCGCAAAGATCACCGAGCATGCTGCTCAGGTATATCCTTCACAGCTCTTTCCCTTCAATTTTTTCCTAAGTTTTTGGCTCTTACTGACCTTGCGTTTTATCTTTTTGCAGCTGCTGGGGTACGCCGGCTTTCTCCGAGTTCGGGTGGCCAGGGAGGTTGCCTTCCGAACTTCGGCCACTTAGACCATGAATGAGGCGAGGATCGCACTCGCGGAGTCGGCCGCCAAAAACCAGCAGCTGAAAGAGGCTGCTGAGAAAGAAGTGACTGCCCTTCGGGAGGAGTTCCGGAAGGAAAAAGAAGAACTCCAAAAGGTTTCCTCCCAGAAGATTGCTGACCTCGGTGAACAAATAAAGGGGACGCTCGCCGCCAACGAAGATCTTCTCAAGCACAAGGCTGGTTCCGACAGCCTTATAGTGTCGTTGACGAGTGAGAATAATACTCTCCGGGCCGAGGTCGAGTCTTTGAAGAAGGGGTCCAAGGAGACGCTGGAGATAAAGGCGCTGAAGGAGGAGATCGCTGAACTGGAGGACGAGCTTGACGACCTCGAGCTTGATAAGAACGAGTCTGATCAAATGGCGAAGGTTGCCTTTCAGGACGGCTTCTGCCTTGCTCGTCACCAGATTCTCCAGAGGTTCCCAGATTTAGACCTCTCTTTTCTTGAGCCCCTAAATATTCCTGAGGGACCTCGGTGGGAATGGTCCAAGGTCGAGCATCTGAAACTTCCTCCTTCAATGCCGGCGCGAAAGGTGGTGGAAAAGGGCGGGCCAGCGAGTGGCTCTCGGGACGCCGCGAACCCTTAGGCTATTTTTTAGGGCCCCTTTTCCTTCCCTTCTATTTTGTATTCCTTCTTCGGGCACTTCTTTCTGTAAAGCAGCTTTGCTCTTAATGAAGATTTTTTTGGCTAAGTCTTTTCTTGCAAGTTTCTTCATTTCCATTGTCCCGAACACGTTCGCTCAAGAGACTTCGGAAAACCTGCGATCAAAGAAACTTTTTTACCTTCCCTTGGCCGAGCCTGTTTGCTCCAGAGGCTTTCTGGAAAGTCTGAAAAAATTTGACTAAGTCTTTTTGCAGGCTTTTGCATTTCCAATTTGTCCCGAACATGATTGCTCAAGGGACTTCGGAAAACCTTCAGTCAAATTTTTGTTTTTCCAGTTGTCCCGAGCATGTTTGCTCAAGGGACTTCGGAAAACCTTTCGCGAGATTTTTCACTTCCCATTTTCCCGAGCACGTTCGCTCAAGGGAGTTCGGAAAATTATCTCTGCGCTGGCTATGGCGAGTACTTCTGCGAGATTTTTGTTTTCCATCTTTCCCGAGCGTGATGGCTCAAGGGACTTCGGAAAACTGCCTCTGCGAGATTTCTCCATCTTTTCCCGAGCATGATGGCTCAAGGGACTCTGGGAGGTCAATCTGCGCTTTATTACGGCGAGCATCTTCGCGGAATTCTACTTTGCACAATTTTGGATACTTAAGAACTTTCCTTAAGAGCATTCTGTACTTACAATTCCTCCGCTTCATCTTAGGCGTAGAATTTTTTCAAGGCGTCTGAGTGCCAAGTATTTTTCAATTCTACGCCTTCGGCGTCGCCAAGTTTGTACACGCCTTTTCGTACTTCGGCGAGAACCAGATAAGGTCCTTCCCAGTTTGCGCGAAGTACTCCGTGGGACGGCCTTCGGGGTGCAAAGTCAGCCTTTCGGAGAACGAGGTCTCCCTTCTTGATTTCTTTTGGCCTGGCCCGTAAGTTTATAGCCGCGGCCACTCTTTGCTGAAAAGCTTTTCTTCTCAGCTCGGCTATTTCTCTGTGTTCGCCGACGAGGTCGAGCTTGGTTCTGAGGCCGAGGTCGTTTCCACCTTCATCAAATATTTGCACCCGTATTGATGGTCTGACTATCTCGACTGGGATAATGGCCTCTGTCCCGAAGACTAGTGAAAAGGGAGTTTCCCCTGTGGCCCTTCGGGGCGTCGTTCGGTAGCTCCACAATACGCTTTGGAGTTCTCCTGGCCATTTCCCTTTTGCTTCTCCCAGTCTCTTTTTCAGGCCATCTTTTATGGTCCTGTTCGATACTTCCACCTGCCTGTTACTTTGGGGGTGAGCTACTGGGGCGAAGTGCATCTTTATTCCGAGGTCGCTGATAAATTCCTGGAATCCTTTGTCTATGAATTGGGATCCATTATCGGCTACTAGTACCCTCGGTATGCCAAATCTGCATACGATGTTCTTCCATACGAACTTCTACACTTCTTTTGCCGAGATAGTTGCTAGTGGTTCTGCCTCCACCCATTTTGAGAAATAGTCCACTGCTACCACGCAGAATTTCACGCCTCCGGGTGTTGTGGGGAGTGGCCCAGTAAGGTCTATACCCCAGACTGCGAAGGGCCAAGGATAGTCTGCCGGAGTTATCATTTCCGAGGGTGTCCTCTGGATTTTCGCGTGTCTCTGGCAGCTACCACATTTCCGGACGAACTGTCTTGCGTCCTTTCTCAGGGTAGGCCAGAAGTATCCTTGGCGGAGTATCACTGCTGCAAGGGCATCAGTTCCAATGTGTGAACCACACATGCCTTCGTGAACTTCTTCAAGGACCATTTCAGTATCCTCTTCATCCACACATCTTTGCAGCGGGTTCGCATATCCCTGCCGGTATAACTCTTCGCCAATCAGGAAGAATCTTCCGGAGCGTCTTCGCAGTCTTGCAGCATCGCCGGGGTCTTCGGGGAGCAAATTCTCTGCGAGGTATCTTTTTATTGGGTCTTTCCACCCTGTTCCCGAGGTCGCTATGCTTAGCACTGAGATGCTCGGATGGTCTAGCACCTCGGTGTATGTTTTCGACTTCGCCAAGCAATCTGCCTCAGTGTTATTCCGCCGGGGTACATTTTCGATCCGTACGGCGTCAAACTCTTGGATGAGCTTTGCTACCAGCTCGTGGTATTTTGCCAAGATTGGGTCCTTCGCCCCATAATCTCCTGCCGTCTGCCGAACTACCAGCTGGGAATCGCTGTGAGCCTTTAAGTTTCTCACGCCAATCTTTCTGGCCAAGCGTAATCCCGCTATGAGGGCTTCATACTCAGCTACATTGTTGGTGACGTTGAAGCTGAACTTGATAGCCTTCATTACCTCCAGGCCTTCGGGGCCCCTGATAATTACTCCAGCTCCCTGGTGTTCGGACCCCGAGGCTCCGTCTACGTGCAAGGTCCATTCTGGCTCACCCTCTTTTGGATCTGAATGGCTCTCCTCAGTGGTGGGTATTTCGGCGATAAAATCTGCCAGTGCTTGAGCTTTTATGGCCTTCCGAGGCTCATACGTGATTTCGTGTTCGCCCAGCTCTATGCACCACTTGGAGAGCCTTCCCGAATGATCAACTCTCTTCATGACATCCCGTAGCGGCAGACTACTTCGGACGATGATGGGGTGAGCCTGAAAGTATGGTCGCAGCCTTCTCCCTGCAAGCACCAAGGCGTATATAGCTTTTTGAAGCAAAGGGTACCTGACTTCGGCGCCATGCAGGGACTTGCTGACATAGTAGACCGGCCATTGCTTTGGCCCTTCTTCTTTCACAAGGACCGAGCTCACAGCTTTTTCTGTGACGGCGAGGTACAGTACGAGGGGCTCTCCCTCCCGAGGTTGTCGCAGAGTCGGCAGGCTGGCCAAGTAGACTTTGAGTTCTTCCCAGGCTTTTTGGCAATCTTCATCCCAAGGATGATCATTTCTTCCGAGGTTGCCTTCCATTTTTGCTGCCTTTGTGAGGACTTTGAAGAAAGGTCGACACCTATCTCCGTACCTGGAAATAAACCTGCTCAGAGAGGTTATTCTTCCGGTGAGTCTCTGCACGTCTTTGACTGTGGCAGGAGTTCGGAACTCAAGCAGAGCCTTAATCTTCTCGGGGTTAGCGTCGATGCCTCTTTCGGATACCATGTACCCAAGGAATTTTCCCGAGGTCACCCCGAAGATGCACTTCTTAGGATTAAGGCGAATCCCGAAGGCTCTAAGCTTTTGGAAGGTTTCCTCTAAATCTGCAACGTGGTAGCCAGGCAGCTTGCTCTTGACTATCATATCATCAACATACACCTCCATGTTTCTCCCCATTTGGTCTTTGAAGACCTTGTTCATCAGCCTCTGGTAGATGGCTCCTGCATTTTGGAGCCCGAAGGGCATCCTGATATAGCAATATGTTCCTCCCTCGGTGATGAAGGCAGTCTTCTCTTCATCTTCGGGGTCCATCCTTATTTGATGGTAGCCACTGAAGGCGTCTAGGAAACTTAGGAGCCCATATTCAGCAGTTGAATCTACCAGTTGATCTATTGGCGGCAGAGGGTATGAGTCTTTCGGGCAAGCATCGTTCAAGTTTCTGAAGTCGATGCACATCCGGAGTTTGCTGCTACCTTCTTTTGTGGCAATGACCACGTTGCTTAACCATTCGGGGTACTTGACCTCCCTGATAACTTCAGCATCTAGGAGACGCTGGACTTCGGTTTTGACAAAGTTGCTTTTGTGGGCTGAGATGCTCCGTTTCTTTTGCCGGACAGGTTTTGCTTCCGGGCTTACTTTGAGGCTATGCTGTATTATGCCAGGGTTTACTCCTGGCATATCTTTCGGCGAGTAGGCAAACAGATCTTTATTTTCTAGCAGAAAGGATACAAGTTTTTCCTTGTCACCTTCGGCCAAGCTCTTCCCTATTCGGGTAGATTGTCCTGGGACAAGTTCTACTGCTTCCGTTTCTGCTTTGGCGAGATCTTCTTCTTTGCCTTTTTCTGGAGCCTTTGCCTCCATTGTTTGCACGAGGTTGTTTGCCGGAGCTTTTCGTGCTTTCACAAACACCTTTCTTACCTCGGCTTGGTCTATGAAGACCTCTGCATCTCCATCCTTGGTGGCGAATGTGACAGTCAAGTACTTCACATCAGGGCGAATGTGCAGGTTCCCCATTGTCAGCCTTCCAAGGATGGCGTTGTACGAGGACGGGACGTCCATGACGATGAATCTCGCCATTGTGGAAGAGTACAACTCAGCTGCTCCGTCTACCGAAGTCCCTTTCATCATCAGCGGGAGATCGATCCATCCGAGGACGGGGAGTTCGGATGGTCCAACCCCAAAAGTGGGCGAGGTGACAGGCTTCAGTTCGCTGCTGGAGATGCCCAAGCTCGGCAGCAGGTGCGAGAATAGGACGTCAGCATTTGAGCCATCATCAAGCAACACTCTTTTGACGTCCCAGTTCCCTATTCTCGCCATAATCAGCAGCGGATCGTCGTGGGGGAAGACGACGGTGGAGCCATCTTTGCGAGCCAGCTTCTTTGATGGACTTTGATACTCCATGACTGCAATTTCTCTGGCTTTCCGCTTTCTTTCCGAGGATGGGAGCCCCGTGGTGATGGTTTGGATAACCCCTGAAGGAGGTGGAGGGCGCCTTTTTGGACTTCTATTTCTCCGCCTGTCGGAGTCGTAATCCTCGTCTTCGGCCCTTTCTTCCTCCTCTTTTCTTCTCTTTGGGGAAGGCATCCGCAGGTACTTCCGAAGTTGGCCTTGTTTTATCAGCGACTCTATGTACTTCTTCAGCTGGAAGCAGTCTTCGGTGTCATGACCGTGGTCGCGATGAAACTGGCAGAACTTCTTGGCATTCTTTTTGTTATCGGCGGTCATGGCCCTTGGCCGCCGAATCTGCGTCCCTTGCCTTTCCAGCGCCATGAGGATGTTGGTCCGTGTGGTGCTCAGGGGCGTGAAACTTTGAGGTTTCCTTCCCCGCATCCTCCGAGGTCGTCCTGCCTTGTTCCGGTCGGATGCCGAGCTTGTTGATTGGACCCTTCGGCGCGGTGGTGATCGGACTTCGGCCCTGCCATTCTTAGCTCCTCGGCTGTCATGTGCTGTTCTGCCCTTCGGTAAAATTCTCCGAGGGTGTCCGGGGGGTCCTTTGAGAACTCGTAGAACAGCTGTGAGTCCCGCCGAAGGCCCCGTGTCATGGCAAGAATGCGGATTTCGGGCCGGAAGTCTGGGACGCTCAGAGCTTCCCTGTTGAATCTTTCGACATAGTCTCGGATGGTTTCTCCGTTCCTCTGCTCTATGTCGAACATCTGGACAGGCATCTTCGCAGTAGGCCTGCTCCCAATGAATTGCTGCGTGAAGGCCGTGGACAACTCCTGGAACTCAGTGATGGTCCCTGGAGGCAATGAATTGTACCACGCAGTTGCTGGCCCTGTGAGGGTGACTTCAAAGCATTTGCACATGGTAGCGTCATCAGCACCGTGCATTATCATGCTGCGTCTGTACTTCGTCAAGTGGGCCTGTGGATCTGTAAGGCCATCATAAATTTCCAGACGAGGTACTCTGAAGTTACCTGGCATAGCTGCCTCAACGACGGCCTGAATGAATGGGGAGTCATCTTCGCAGCATGTTCCAGAGAGTCTGGCCCAAACGGGTTTTCTGGCCACTTGTTTCTCCACTCTGTCCAGCCGTGCTAGTATCCTCTCCATAAGCACTGTGGCGCTAGGGCCTTCTTCAGGGAATGGAGATCGCCGGCGCCTCTTCGGGGAGCGAGTTCGGCGCTGAGGGGACAAGGACCTCGCCTCAGGCGACGAACTGCTTCGCTGTGAGACTCTCGGTCGCTTGGACCCGGTTTGTCCCACAGGCCGTTTCCCGAGGGCTATATCTTCTGTGGATGATTCTTCGCGAGGGTCTCCACTCCCCGAACTGCGATGTGTAGACTTGGGGCTTCTCTCCCGAGGGCGTGTTGGTGAGGGGGGTCTCTGGGCCCGTGCTTGCTGTGGCCACCTTCGGTCGATCTGCTGGGTCACTTCAGCAACGACCGAACGCTGAAAGTCCCTCAAGAAGCTCATGGTGACTACCAGAGGGCGGTCTTCCTCAGGCGCAGAAGTCCCTGGGAGTGTTTGCTCAGCAGCCGGTTGTGTCTCAGGCGCGGACGGGGACCTTGGGAGTCCCTTGTCCTTAGAACGCCGAGTCTCAACGACGGCGATCTCAGAGCGGGTTCCCACAGACGGCGCCAAATGATGGCCAGGGGCCTCATCGTTTAGAGTCATGATGACTGGTGGAGAGACTTCTGGGAGGAAGAACGCCTGGTGGATTGGATCGCCCAAAGGAGAGTGCCTGAAAGCTCAGAAACAAAGGGTTAGGAGGCCCCCGGAGTGTTTTTCCGGGGGGGGAGCCTCCGACGCCCAAGTCAGTGGTGGCTGAGAGAAAGGCAGAGGAAATAGCACAAAGGGCTGAGGAGTCTTGCCTGGTAATTTTCTCATAGTGTGGGAGCAGTATTTTGCCAACCAGCCTCCTACCAAGTATTAATTCCTGGTATTTATAGGAGCGCCTAGCCCGTTCAGATCGCGACACGTGTTCGGTCGGATGTTCCTGAATTTCTGGGCATAGGAGACAGATAGCTGGTAGCAGGTTGCCTTGAGCCATGTGCTGAGACGGGCCATGATGTGATTTTGATGGCGTCAGCGTGGCAGTGCGCCTTTTGAGGCGGATTGTGGCGTCTGTGAATGGATGTGTCAGAGGCTTCCTTAAATGCTTCCATAAATGCTCCTGCCGTACTCCTGAGGTCCCTGGGTGAGGTCGTCCTTATGTACGGACAGAGCCTCTTCGGGAAACAAGCCCTCAGTTCGGGGGTTCCCAGTTTCAGGGAGTTCCGCCTTCGGGGATATCATGTTCGGCTCGCTGTGTCTGGTGCCGCTTTTCCGAAGGTGATCTGTTCACAACCTTGGGGGGCCGAGTAGTGTCCTCGGGTTTTCCTGGCGTGCCGGGCTCGGAGCTCTTCGGCTACCTCCCGAGGTGCATGATCATACTAGGTATGGAGTAATTAACCAAAAATCAAGTTCATATTGATTATTCTAAAAAAGAACTAGTATTCTCTAATTTTTTGAGCTTTAAGTTTGGAGATCCCCTTAAGGGTTCTAGGCTATTTCAAGGTATGAACTTAGAGACAGTGCATGAGATCCCCATAATTGATTATAAAGTTCATGCTTTGAACACCAAATCTCTGAAAGAGGAGATCACATTTGTAGCAAACCACTATCTAGATTTTTTCCCTATTGATTTGCATGGAATGCCACCGGCTAAGGAAATTGAGTTTAAGATTCACTTACAATTAGCTATAAAAGCCTGTAGTATACCCCCTTATAGAATGTCAATGCTAGAAATGGAGGAGTTGAGGAAGCAACTTGATGAATCGCTACAAAAATGGGCATATTAGGCCTAGTGTTTCTCCTTGTGAAGCTCTTATTTATAGTTAAACCTATATGTAACTAATGTCCATGACTGACAAGGAATGTGATGGCCGAAGGGCTATCACCTACGAGACCTCCTAAGTGGCTAACATGACACCACCCTCAAGTAGTTATAGCACCAACCTCTGAGGATTCTCCACACCACCCTCAGAAAGTTATATGGCCAACTTTGAGAAAAAGGCTCCTTGCCACCCTCAGATTTATAAGCTACCAACCATGGAAAAATAGGTCCACCATCATCGACAAAGGAAAAAGTCTCTTGAAGATGGTCCACCTTTCCGAAGGGCCTTCTCTAGTAGCCCTCGAGGATAAATCTCTACCTAAAGGGGTCTCACGCCTCCGAATAAGTCTTACGGAAAAATGACAAATATGGTTAAGGAACATCTGACAAAAAGGCCTCAGACATGCCCCTACCCACTAGCTGAAACTACCTACGGCCAGCTGGAGATACCTACCTCCAAAGGTACGGACCAGATCTAGCCGAACATGTGTCACGATTTGGATACATTTTGCAAAACAGCCTCCTCCCTCCACCCTCCTATAAATACTTAATAGGCTTCTTGGTAAGAAGGACGGGACTCTCTCCTCCACACTCTTTGCTCTCAAATCACTTTTATCCCGTATACTGACTTGGACGTCGAAGGCTCCTCCCATGGAAACACACTCTGGGGAGCTCCTAACCCACTTTCCTCAAGATCTTACAGATATCTTCTCACCAGAAGTCTTTCTCAGGCCCAGTATGTCATACAACAAGGATCCTATCTGGCATCATTTGGACAAGGAGCTCGGAATTGATCTTTAGTGCCTTAGTAAAATCAGCAACTACATCATCCTTTGTTGCCGATGGGCCTCCCCCTCCGAATTTAGCTCGACAACCTTTGCACCGAGGTCAGAAATTTTTTAGGAGCACTCATCAAGGAGCCCCCTCTGACTCTCTAGCACTTCCTAGTGAAGCTTGGCCAGGTCCTCCCTTACAATCTTGTTGAGCTCACTGTATTTCATGCACAAGCTCGCAAACAATTCCTTGGCCTTAGCGAAGGTCTCCTTCGACTAACTTCGGATGACACACTGTTTGGCTGACCATGCCCGAAAGTAGCCACCGTATGCCAGTAGCTGCAAGTGAAAAATACCTGATGTGAGCCACAACAAGTTTGAAGACTTTGGCAATTCAAATTTTTTCTAAGTGCTAGGGATTACCTAGGCAGCATGCTCAGACATCCGAACTGCGAGGATTTCCTCGTTCGGGCATTCCTCGGTCAAAGTTTGGAAGGTGGCATTGGTCATGATGCCCCTCGCCATTAGAGGGACCATCTTCTGACAGTCTTCAGAGAACAAGTCCATGTCCTCAATGAAGGTCTAGAATGGCTCCCTCAAGACCCTGTTCTTTAGAATCTTAAAGTCCCGAATGGCCCTCCAACGAAGGTGGTCTGTCATCCACACCGCCTGGGCCCTATCCTCTGTAAAGTCACGCCAAATTTCCGTTATTACATTATCTCTTATCCATTCACCTACAAGGTCTAAAATTCCAAAAAATCCAAAGTTCATAGATGAATGGCTAAAAGACAAACCTGGTATGAGTTCAGCGTCAAAATTACTGACATCAAGTACTTTGGCAAGGATCTCATTCCCTTAGTGCTTTTATTGCTCCTGGGCCTCCTTGGCCGAAATCTCCCCTAACGTAGTCCCTAACGTTTTAGCAGCAGTATGGGAGGGGTTGAGAAGATGGCCGCCTGTAAGGGTGGGTCACCACCCATAGACGTTTGGTCCAGTGCCTCAGCTTGGTCTTATGAAGAAGGGGGAAGGGAATCCTACCTGGTTTTCTTCGACTTCAACCCCAAAGATAGCCTAGTGGGCCCCTTCTTTCTCTTTAGAGCCTTCTTTTTTTGCTCCCCCTTCTCGACTTGACTGATGAACAAACTCTTGTAGAAGGCTATAGACTTATCACCCATCTCTGCAATAAAGAAAATATCAGTGTAAGTATCAAAAGTTCTAACACTCCGGTTGAAGGAATAGCTTACTTTCTACAAGGCCAGAGTACGAAAGTTCGCCCCGAATGAGCAATACTAGCCACGCCTTCTTTCCATCCACCGAAGGCTTCGGCATACCTGTGTCAGCAACATGTTCAGTAATGAATACTCATAAGTGTATTGCTATTAAAGGTTTAAATCATCATTATACACTTTGAGTATGATTAATTTCTATATTCTGAGCATTTTTCCACCGTGTTACTATTCACACATGTTTTACTATTCATAGTTACTATTCACCAACTTACTATTCATGCACATATTTCACTGTTCATACGTGTATTTACTGTACATATGTGATTTACTATTCATTAATATATTATTTTTATATAAAAATATATATATATATATATATATATATATATATATATATAGCTATATATATATATATATATTCATTTTATGTAGGTAAAATCATAACTTGAGCTATGGATGTCCGATTTGAAAAAGCAAGCTATCGATTCGAAGCTAAATAAGAGATCTACAAGTTCCTTACTTTGAGGGATAGCTGATTTGATGTCTACAATAGTCAAAAAAATTAAAAGATGTTGTAGCCTACCTTTGTTGATTTGTATTTACCTACATTTTACTATTTTACCATTTCACCCACCCCAAAAACTCTATAAATAGGCACCTTGGGGGGAGGATGAATTCATGCCATTTTTTAGGCCTCATTTATGTTCTTGTATCATCTTTAGCTTTTCTTCTTTAGTTTTGTTCTAGTTTTCAATACCGAAGCTCTGTCCAAGTGTTTTCTCGTTCTTCTTCTTGTTCTTCCTTTGATCTTTCAATCCATGTTCATTTCATCTTTCTATATGTTGTTTACTTTTATCATGGCTAACTAATCTTTCTTTTTGCTAAGGTGAAAGGGTGAAGCTTTTGGTATAAAGGTTATGATTGATTTGAATGGATCACAACGTTAACGGTATTTTCTTCCTTAATCTATTTAACTTCCCTCCTTGTTAAGTGGGAGTCTTGATTCATCATAGTCAATCATTGGCACAAAAGCTGCTTGATTCCCTCTGTAGAACATGGCTCTGCCGGCTATATTGGAATCTTGAGTTATTGTAGACAAAGGTTGGCATGATGGATACTTGAACCCATTAGCAAGCGTTGGCGTTTTAAGATCAATGAAAGTTAATACTAACTAAATTCCCCAATTGGGACCTCCTTTATGTGTGGATCTCAATTGAGTGGTAAGATGGGCTAAAATTAATCATAACCGATATACTAAAAGTGGATCCCCTAACCTTAGCTATTTTATTTGAATTTGAATTTTTAATCAACACTTGTTCACACCTTTCACGAAAACCTTCCTTATTAAATATCTGTAATTTGTATTTCTTAATTCACTTCCCTGTGGTTTGACACTCGGACTCCCGAGATTTTATTACTTGCGACAACCTACACTTGGGTTACAACTGCTAGAGTGCAGCAAGTTTTTGGCGCCGTTGCCGAGGAAGTAAAATTAGAGTACAAGTTCAATTTTTTTTCTTTTTGTTCCTTTTTATTTTGTTTCATTTTTTTTCATCATATGGAAGGCTGAGCCTCCTACCTCTTCGTTAATCATATGGAAGGCTGAGCCTCCTACCCCTTAATTTCTGTTAATCTTATATTTCTTAATTTTTTTTTATTGTTGAATGGAAGGCTGAGCCTCCTATCTTTTATTTTTTTGTTCATATTGCTTTCTTTTTGTTTATTTTTCTTATTATTATTAAATGGAAGGCTGAGCCTCCTACCTAACTTGTTATTGATATTTGTTTTTCTTGTTATTATTTTGTTAATGCATGAAAGCTTGGTCACGTACATCAAGTGGTAGACTGGTAAGAGAATCTTCATCTTCTTCAAACATGGCTGAACACATTAATGAACAAGAAGATAACCATTCTCTACATAATGACCAAGATCGGCCTAGGACACTTAGAGAACACATGAACCCCATAAGAAATAGCACACCATCATGTTTAATTTTTCCTGCTGATGCATGTAACTTCAATTTCAAGCCAGGTATTATTCAACTTTTACCAACTTTTCATGGCTTTGATTCTGAAAATCCTTACTTGCATTTGAGAGAATTTGAGGAAGTCTGTCACACATATAACAACCTAAACTGTAGCATGAACACCATCAGGCTTAAGCTTTTTCCTTTTTCTTTAAAAGATAAAGCTAAAACTTGGCTACAGAATCTTAGGTCAGGCTCCGTTAATTCATGGGATGAACTGCAACAACAATTTTTGAAAAAAAATTTTCCTGCCCATAGAACAAATTCTTTCAAAAGGCAAATCACCACTTTCACACAAAAACCAGGTGAAACTTTTTACCAGTGTTGGGATAGATACAAAGATTTACTTAACACATGCCCACACCATGGTTTTGAAACTTGGAGATTAGTCTCACATTTTTATGAAGGTTTGACACCTAGGGAAAGACAAATGGTAGAAATGATGTGCAATGGAACATTTGAGGATAAAGATCCTGATGAGGCAATGAATTACCTAGACTTGCTAGCAGAGAATGCACAAAATTGGGACACCGCTGGTACCTATGAGGCCCCAGGTAAGACTCAATCCCTTGCATCTAGTGGAGGCATATATCATCTTAAGGAAGATAATGACCTTCAAGCAAAATTTGCATCTCTAGCTAGAAAGGTTGAGGCTTTAGAAATGAAGAAAATTGGTCAATTAAAATCTGTTGAAGAAATTGTTTGTCACATTTGTGAGACCAATGACCATTCCACTAGCAATTGCCCAACCTTGCCCTCTTTCAAAGAATGTCTCCATGAACAAGTCAATGCATTGAACAACTTCAAGAAGCCAACCCAAAATCCATACTCACAAACTTACAATCCTGGTTGGAGGAATCATCCAAATTTCAGTTGGAGAAATGATAATCATGCTCAACCTTCACAACCACCTTTGCACACCCAACAAAATTTTCAACAATCTCAAGGGTATGCACCATATGTTCCTCCTTTTAGGAAAAATCTTGAAGATACATTGCATTCATTCATTGAGAAGCAAGAGTCCATCAATGCTCAAACAAGTCAAACCATGATTGATTTGAAAGATACTCTTGCAAAATTTGCATCTGCACTCAACATTCAGGAGAAAGGAAAATTTCCTTCTCAACCACAACCAAATCCCAAAGGTCAAACCATGGATCAAGTGAAGTCAATCATTACACTCCGTAGTGGTAAGGTTATTGAAAAATCCATTCCTGATCCTTGTGAAGGAGACAATGAGTCAACTTCTAAGAGTAAAGAAGGGGTTGAACCTATACCAAGTGAAGAACAAATTGAATCTCCACCAACACCTCCATTTCCTCAGGCGTTAACTGTTCCTAAGAAGGTGAATCAAAATCCTGAAATTTTGGATATTTTCAAGCAGGTAAAGATCAATATCCCTTTGTTGGATGCGATCAAATAGGTACCTTCTTATGCCAAATTTTTGAAGGATTTGTGCACTGTTAAAAGAAAACTGAATGTGAAAAAGAAAGCCTTCTTGGCCGAACAGGTAAGTTCTGTTATTCAAAATAACACTGCTTTGAAATACAAGGATCCTGGTTGTCCAACAATTTCATGTTTCATTGGAGAACATAAAATTGAGCAAGCATTACTTGATCTTGGGGCTAGTGTAAACTTACTTCCATATTCAGTTTACCAAAAACTAAATTTGGGTGAGTTAAAACCAACCGAAGTAACTCTTTTGCTTGCTGACAGATCAGTGAAAGTGCCCAAAGGAGTCATTGAAGATGTGTTAGTCCAAGTTGATAAATTCATATATCCTGTGGATTTTATTGTTTTGGACACACCACCAGTGGAAATTAAAAATTCAATACCTGTTATTTTGGGACGTCCATTTTTAGCAACCTCTAATGCTTTGATTAATTGCAGGAATGGATTGATGAAGCTGACATTTGGAAATATGACATTGGAGTTAAATATTTTCAACTTGCTTAAGCAGCCACCTGAAAAAGAAGATGAAAGTGAGGAAGTTTGCCTCATTGATACTATTGGGAAAAACCACATCGAAGAAGGGAGTATCTCTGATCCTCTAAAAAATTATCTGGTTAATTCATTTGAATCGATTATACAAATGGATCAGGATACATCTAACATATGTTCATTGCTTGATTCTTCACAGGTGAAAGGAAACACATGTTGGAAACTGAAAATTGAAGAGCAAAATAAAATTCACACAATTGAGTTGAAGCTTTTACCCAAACAATTGAAGTACCTAATGTCAAAGAAAGATGCTAAATCAAGGCTGATACGCTGGATCATATTACTCCAAGAATTCAACATTGTGATCAAGGATAAGAATGGCACCAAAAATATTGTCGCTGACTATTTGTCAAGACTGACAACGAATTCAACAATTGAGGCTGCACCCATAAATTATTGTTTTCCTGACAAATTTCTATTTTCTGTCACTACAGTACCTTGGTTTGCTAATATTATCAACTTTTTGGTGACAAGACGGATACCAGCTCAATGGAGTATCCAAGATAAGAAGAAATTTCTACATGAGGTGACAAATTTTTATTGGGATGACTCTTATCTTTTCAAATATTGTCCTGACCAGATATTTACGAGATGCATACCTGAGGATAAGGTAAAAAGTATCATTGAATTTTCTCATTTTGAAATGCGCTGAGGGCATTTTTTGTCAAAGAAAACAGTTGTAAAGATTTTGCAGTCTGGATTTCACTAGCCCTCTTTGTTTAAAGATGTACATACATTCTGCAAAGCCTTTGAAAATTTTCAAAAATTAGGATCCATTTCTTCCCGGTTAAGTGGCGGATACGGTACTCCGTGGCTCTCAAGTCGGTTATCTCAGTTTCTCATAATAACTGATTTCTTTCTTTCCTCTCTCAATTTTTTCTCACCAATGGATTCTGTTCTTTCTGCTTTATGAAAATACTTTCCTTCTCTCCCAATAAATGTTCTTAAAAGGATTTACCAAGCTAGATGTGAACGATTAAGAGTTTTGATGCACAAGGGTGTTCCTGAAGATGTTCGTTGGTGTTTACACCTAATTTCGTCCGGTTAAAAAATGGAAAAAAATTAAAAATAATAATAATAATAATAAATAATAAAATAAAATAAAAATATATAATAATATAGTTTATGGGGGCATTTTGTTTCATAGGATTAATTGAAAAATAATAAAAATATATATGTATATATATATATATGTAAAATATAAAAAAAAAAAGGGGAATTTTTTTTAAAGAATTGACAAAATTGAGAAGTTTGGGGTAAATCTGACAAAATTGAGAAGTTTGGGAAAAATCTGATGAAATCTGGAAGTTCCAGGAAAATCTGGTAATTATTCGCTTGTTTTGGGCCAATTGACAGAACAGACAGATTTGGGCCAAATTGACAGAACAGAAAAATTTGGGCCAATCAGTAATTTCGTACAAAATATAGGACCCGACTAGTAGTCAATGAAAGATGAAGGACTAAAACTGTTATTTTTTCCAAATTATGTTTTAAGTCTGTTTTTAATTAAATTTCAATTTTTTTTTAAAATAAAAAGAATCCAATGCTCCTCCCCTATAAATAGAGGTCCAAAAATATATAGAAAGATACAGAAAAAATCAAGATTAGAGCTTGTTAATTAAAAAAGGAAGAACTGTAGATTTAGTCCCTGTTCCTCTTCCTTCTTTCCAGAAAAACCTGAAATTTCCTTTTTCTCTGTCTGCCTTTTACCGTTTCCCCTTTCGACCATTTGCCGTTTTCGCCTCCAGCTTCCGTCTCCTCCTGCGCCGACCACCGTCCGCCGCCGTCCTCGCCGTCTCCCTTCCCCCCCGTCGCCGTCGCCGTCACTCTTTCCTCTGCCCGACGCCGTCGCCACTTTCCTTCCTCCTTTGTGTGCGTTTGTCGCTTCACGACGAAACGCTCGTCCGTCTCCTCCACCGCCAGTTCCCCTCCATCCCTCGCCGTCCTCCAGCCAGAAGTTGCTGCCCAGGAGCGCCGCCACCCGAGCTTCAGGCCACCAGCTGCAGACCGCCTAGACCTCGCCGAAAAACATAGGATTGGAGACAAACCCATTAACAAACCACGAACCCGACCCGAATCCGACCCGCCGGAGTCAGAGATTACATTTTTTTGCTAAAACTCTTCTTTAATCCTTGATCTTTTTTATTTCATCCACATAAGTCACTAACTTATTTTTCTTTGCAGAACCAATTATTGACAACAATTTTTTATCTTTCTTTTCTTTTTCTTTTTTTTCCTTTTTCTTCTTTCGTGTTATTTTTTTTATGGAATGTTATACCTCCTACTTTTATGTGGCTGGCCAAACGCCCCACCTTATTTATATTTTTTTTTATTTCTTTTATTTATTTATTGTCATTTTATTTACATTTATTTACTTTATGCACTTTATTTTTTTTAAGTGGATGGCTAAACGCCCCACTTTCTTTATTTATTTACTTTTCTTCATTTATTTACTTTCTGCACTTTATTTTTTTTTTACGTGGATGGCTAAACGCCCCACTTTCTTTATTTATTTACTTTCCTGCATTTATTTATTTTTATGCACTTTTATTTTTTTTACGTGGATGGCTAAACGCCCCACTTTATTTATTTATTTACTTTTTATTTATTTACTTTATGCACTTTATTTTTTTTTACGTGGATGGCTAAATGCCCCACTTTCTTTATTTATTTACTTTTCTGCATTTATTTACTTTATTACTTTTATTTTTTTACGTGGATGGCTTTCTGCCCCACTTTATTTATTTTTTTGCGTGGATGAGCAAATGCCCCACTTTCTTTATTTATTTACTCTTCTGCACTTTATTTTTACCTGGCACTTTATTTTTTTCTGGACGGCCAAGCGCCCCACTTTATTTATTTATTTATTTTTTCTGCATTTTTTTTATTTATTTCTTTATTTTCTGCACTTTATTTATTTATTGGACTTTCCTGCGCCTTTATTTACTTTATTTATTTATTTACTTCCTGCACTTTACTTATTTCGTTTATGGTTAAGCGCCCCACTTTACTTTATTTATTTTTTTATTTTATTTATTTTTTCTGCACTTTATTTTTACGTGGATGGTTAAGCGCCCCACTTTATTTATTTACCTTTTTTTATTTACTTTTCTGCAATTTATTTTTCTTTATGTGGATGATTAACCTTATTTTATTTATTTACCATTTTTTTTATGGCTGGCCAAGAGCCCCATCTTACTTCCTTATTTTATTATTATTTTTTTTTATTTCTATTACAACAAAGCCCCCATCCTTTATTTTTCCGTCATTTTTAACATTATTTGGAATATTAAGACACTTATTTTTTTTATTATTTCCTTTAAATAACAAAATTTAACCTTTTATTCCATTTATTAAAATAAATTTTAAAAAAAATCATAACTAGATGATCCAATAAAAATCAATGGTTTTCAATAAGTATATTTTTTAGATCTATGGATTAGATAATTACTTTAAAAAAAAGAAAAAATGAAAATTAAAAAAAAGGAAAATAATATTAAGATCATTAAAAATCCATATTTGGATAATTCGGTAAAAATTTATGAAAAAACAAAAATTTAATAATTAAATTTCATTAAATTCCACATCCGGGTGATTCGATAGAATCCATGGTTTGGAAAATATCAAATTTATAATAAAAATGAATAAAAATCAAGTACCGAGATAAAAAATCCATTTTCGGATAATTTGACAGAATTTATTATATGAATTAATAATTAATTAAAATATTTAATAATAAATAAAAACTAAATTTCATTAAATTTCATATCCAGGTGATTCGATAGAATCCATGATTCGAAAATATCAAATTTATTATAAAAAAATTATAGAAATTAATTATCAAGATTTAGAGGTCTATATTAATTTAAAAATTCATATCTGGATGATTCAGTTAAAATTTTTGGTTTGAAAATTAACTGAAATTATTTAAAAGCAAGCAAAACAAAATTAAAATCAACTAAGGTACCAATTTTGGGCGTTAGAATAGAGTTATTTTAACGTAACCGTACTCCCGAAGTCTCGAACTCTCGTAGACCATTTTTAGGTGTCTAATCGACTTAGGTGAAACCGATTGGTGGCGACTCCTAAAAAAACCCCCACATCACCACGGCTTGGCGACTCCGCTGGGGACATCTAGTTAGTGAGTCAAGCCTAAAAGTTGATTTGTTTTGTTCTGCTTTTCTTATTTTTATGTGGATTCATGTGCTATATTTACTTATTGTAAACATGCAATATGCATTCACGACATGAAGCTCTATACCGGAGCTTCCTCAATTCAACCACGTTCTTTTAAAGCGGAATTGGTGTTGTTGTCCTTGTGAGACTATGGTCTCCAAGCCTTCACTGGTTTCAAGTAGCAAAATAGTGTATTGCCTCCTGAGATGGATAGCCTCTGCATGGGCCCACGAAAAGCTACGACCCGAATTAATCATTTCCTTACATAAACCCTCGTGGGTAAGGAATTGGGCTGTCACTATAATTTAGTGATGGGATTCGGGAATTACCCTCGGCCTTTTTGATAAACCACCCTATGCATACAGAACTCCTCACTCTGCCATAGAACCAATCATAAAATTCCTATGTTTTGGTTTCCATCACCATAAGCATGAATTTTTTATTCATTTGATTATATTGCAAAATTTATGATTCTGTGTATTACTTTTTGCTGACTCCATTTTTCTTTGTTCATTTTTTTTGCACATTCATATAATTCATTAGGTTAAGTACTCGATGAGGGAATTATTACCATGGACATTCTTGAATACCTTCCCACAGCCGTTGATGAATCTTGGAATGCCACAATAGTGAAGACCCAACCAGAAGCCATGGAATTCTCCGAAATGGCCCAAAAGCTTCATGGAGATTCTCTAACACCACATTGCCATGTGCTACTTAAGGACCAAGTATCGGTCAGTATGGATCAGAATGACGTAACCGAACTATCAAGAGTATGGGGTAGTTTGAGCTTTGCAAATCGAGAAGCATTTACATCGGCATACAGCCATATTGCTTGCCTACTCAAGATTATTGTTGATACGTCATTTATCCGCGCACTGATACAGTACTGGGATCCACATTATCAGTGTTTCTCCTTCAACAAGATGGATCTTGTCCACACCATAGAAGAATACAACAACCTCCTGAGTTGGCCATCTGGTTACCCAATGGAGACTTACCATCATGATAGGAGAATTGAGCCTCATCGAGCCTTAGCTAAACTGTTGGATATGCCAGCTTCCGTTCTTCAATCCAAATTCTTGACAAAAGGGTATCATAGATACATTAGCTGGAATGACCTAAAGCAATTGATCCACACTCTTCCACAAAAGGACCAAAAACATAAGATTTTTGCTTTGACGATATATGGCTTGGTGATCTTTCCTAGGATCATTAGATTCATTGAAGGAGAAATTATTTCATTATTCGAACAAATCTACAAGGCTCAAGTGAATCCAACTCCAGCCATTCTTGCCGAGACCATTAGGTCATTAAATTTTTGTCACGAAAGTGGGGGCAAATTTATTGGATGTTCTCACCTGCTCACCATATGGATTAAGAGCCACCTTCCATGTGACAAAAAGAATTTTGAAAATCGCTTTTCAAAGGACTTTATTCCAATTGAAGCCTTTGTGAAAAGTGAATCTATCCACCATGACAGTAAGGAAGGATGGATCGACTACTTTAAGAACATCACCGAGCTGCAAATTGAATGGAGAGCCCTCTGGTCCACCTCTACCCGTGTCATCTATCGTTGTGGCAGTTGCCCATGGGTTCCTCTTCTTGGCGTATGGGGAGGAACAAGTTATGCCCCGGCCCAAGTACGGAAGCAATTTGGGTCCCTGTAATTTATACCCATGACTCATAATCTAAGTAAATTGGAATTCTCACATGAAGACCCAACGGTGAACAAGTTTGCGATGGGTATCTCAATTGTATGGAAAAGGCTTTTTATACTAAAGTCTGGCCCTATTCTTTCTCCCACCACATACTGTGAATAGAGAAACAATCGAAAAGAAGGAATAGTGTTACCCGTTGATGCTCCCAGAAAGTTAGCTAAAAAAGAACTCGAGAATGAGTTAGAGGAAGAGAAAGAGAAGAACAAAAGAATGCTCATTGATGTACAACAGCTCAGTCATAAAACACAACACCTGGAAGAAAAATTTGAATATAAAAAATAAGTCATCTCTCAATTAGTCGAAGAAACCGATCAAAGAGAGATGAGAGCAAGATATTGGGAAGATCAATACAGGCTTTCCCAGCATCAAGTGGAAGTGTTTTTGGCTGAAGTAAGGAAAGTCACTTAGCAAGCCCAACAAATGAGTGAAGAAGCCAGAGAATTGAAGAAACTGAACTGCCCTACTTCATCATCAACCATTCAAAAAATGATGGAGTTCATCACTAAGGCTAGGAAACAATATTGTACCTTGGGCCGTTTCTTTGGAGAAATTCTATTTAATAAAAAGCAGTCTAAACAATTGTCTTGAGACTGTAATCAAGAATTCCCATTGTAGTCCTTCTTTCACCGAGTACCTACAACATTCATGCATGCATGCATTAAATTAATAATTCAAGGCCTAATAACTTCCACTTTTAAAAAAGGTAAAAAGAAAAATTGGCACTCAACATCGATATTCAACTCGGCTCCAAACAAGACTTATGGCAGAGCAAACCGAAGGTCGTCTCACAGATATTGAGTCCAAGATAGAAAGCATGGCCGAACAAATGAAACAATTAATAAAGTTAATTAAGGGGAAAGCAACCCAAGTCCCCATCAAAGAGCCACAAGATCCCACTTATCCCCCGGGATTCACCCCACAACGGATCTCAGTTCAGGAAAATATTTTTCAGGAATCAGGTCTCTCCACTAGCATTCACCTGAAACAAAATACTACCTATGAAGAGAAGAAGACATTATCAAAGGAAG